>CM076584.1:784440698-784877402 GCA_034641835.2 Pinus albicaulis
TGTTCATTACTATCTGGGTATTGAAGTAATTCAACATCCTAAATTTATATTTCTTTCTCAAAAGAAGTACATTGGAGATCTCTTGAACAAATTTGGCATGGATGACTGTAATCCCTTAACCACTCCAACGGAACAAAACTTGAAGCTCACATCTATTGAAGGGAAGGAATTTGAGGATGAAACTAAGTATAGACAGCTTGTAGGAAGTCTTATCTACCTGACCACCACCAGACCTGACATTTCATTTGCTGTTGGAATCCTCTCAAGGTTCATGCAAAAACCTTGAGAAGGACATTGGTCTGCTGCAAAAAGAGTGCTAAGATACTTAAAGGGGACTCAAGACTTTGGACTCAAATATACATAGGTAGGCGACTTCAGCTTGATCGGATACTCTGATTCAGACTTTGATGGCGACAAAGAAATAGGGGTGTCTACTACATGTTACACCATGAGTCTTGGATCAGGAGCTGTCTCATGGAGATCACGCAAACAGTCAGTTCCAGCAGATTCCACGACCGAGGCAGAATATGTGGCAGCAGCTGAAGCAACAAAGGAAATTGTGTGGCTCCGAAAAATCCTGGAAGATTTGTAGATGAAACAAATGTACTCCACACCACTCATGATCGACAACACTTCTGCAATAAAGTTGGCCAAGAACCCAAAGTTCCATGATCGAACAAAGCACATCAATACAAAGTACCATCTAATTCGACATCATGTTCGGGCCAAAACCATCCATCTACATCATTGTTCCACAAATGAGAAAACTGCTGATATCTTCACCAAAGCACTTGGAAGAGAAAAGTTTGAAAAGTTCAGATCGATGCTTGGGCTCACCAACATCCCTTCGGATTAAAGGGGGGAATGTTGACACCTAATCCTATGGGATGGGTGTGGATATTTAATTTTGTATAATAAATAATATTTGGAAATAAGGAAGGCCAAGAGTCATTGGGAGATGAATCCCAATAGCCTCACCTCCATGTATAAATGCATGTTCATTCTTCATTCAATAACACATTCTGATTTGAGGAGTTACCTCCTAGTTGTCATTGGGAGATGAATCCCAATAGCCTCACCTCCATGTATAAATGCATGTTCATTCTTCATTCAATAACACATTCTGATTTGAGGAGTTACCTCCTAGTTTGACATTAACAATGATTGGAAATTTTGAAGATAGTCAAATTGATTTAAAAGTTGATGAAAGTGGTCAAAGTGATATGTCTAGAAACTTGAAGCAGACAATTGGTGATTAGAAGATAATTCAATTGAAGGATAATATTTTTCCCAGAGGTTTGGTGCCTCTTGAGAGATTGTTTGATGCTAATGATGTGGCAGTGAATCAGAAAAAGGTATCTCAAGAAGGAGAAATGGAGGACTGTAATTTAGGAACTCAGCATGAGCCCAAAATAGTCAAGTTATTTAAAGGAGTTACTAAGGAATATAAAGAAAGGTATGTAGATCTTTTCAAACAATTCATGGATGTGTTTGCATGGTCATATGAAGATTTAGAGACTTATAATCTAGATATTATTCAGCACAAAATACCACTGAAAGATGGGGTTAAGCCACACAGACAGAAGCTCAGACAAATTAACCCACTGTTGCTTGCCCCAATTGAAAAATAAGTAAAGAAACTTTTGCAAGCAAAAATCATAGTTCCACTGAAATATTCAAATTGGGTTTTCAATCTAGTACCAGTTAGGAAGAAAAATGGAAAGATAATATTATGTGTGGATTTCAGAAATTTGAACAGAGCTTTCCTGAAGGATAATTATCCTTTGCCGAAGGTGGATTTTGTTCTGCAGAAAGTGACTGGAGCTTACAGGTTGTCCATGGTTGATGGTTTTTCTGGATATAACCAGGTAGTTGTGGAGAAGGAAGATCAGAAGAAAATTGCTTTCACCACACCTTGGGGAACTTTCATGTATGCCAGGATGCCATTCGGCCTCATGAATGCAGGAGCTACTTTCCAAAGGGCAATGGATATTGCTTTTGTGGGTGACAAATTTGTAGTCATTTATCTTGATGATGTTACTATTTTTTCAAGTTCTGATGATGAGCACTTAGAGCACCTGCAGAAAGCTTTCTTGAAATGCATAAAATTTGGGTTATCATTGAACCCAAAGAAATCCTTGTTTGCTCTAGAGGAAGGTAAGTTGCTGGGTCATATAGTTTCAAATCAAGGTGTGAAAATTGATCCAACAAGGGTTGAGGCTATACAAACAATTCCACTGCGTAGACGTAAAAAGGATATCCAAAGGTTTCTAGGGAAAATCAATTTTCTGAGAAGATTTGTTCCAAATTATGCTGAGATTGTTAGGAGGATAACAGATATGTTGAAAAAGAATGTTGAAGTGAAATGGGACAGGGATGCAAGAGAATCCTTTGGCATAATTAAGCTCGCTCTCCAAGAAGCTCCAGTTTTAATCAGTCCAGATTACTTGAAGCCATTCCAAATATTCTCATTTTCATCATCCTCTACTATTGTTGCTGTGTTGTTATAGAAAAATGAAGAAGGAAGTGAGCAACCCGTAGCCTTTTTCAGTAAAGTCCTCAGAGATGCAGAGCTCAAGTATAATATCCTAGAGAAGCAGGTATATGCTTTAGTTAAATCATTAAAAGCTTGCAGGACCTAGGTACTTCATTCTCAAGTAGTAGCATATGTGCTTAATTCTCTTGTAAAATATGTGCTAGTACAGAGTGATGTGGAGGGGAAAAGAGGGAAATGGATTGCCAAAATCCAAGAATATGATTTGGACATTAAGCCTACTAAGTTAGTCAAAGGACATGGAATAGCTAAATTGTTGATAGAACCTAATTTCCAAGCTTTGGGAATTAATTTTCTTGCTCCTTTAGATGAAGTGGCTGAGGAAAACGATCAGATTAAGACAAAGTCAACAATCAAATACAAATTTCTCTACTTGGACTGGTATAGAGATATTATCCATTATTTGTGTATCTTTTCTTGTTCTCTCTCAATCAATAGAGCTAAGTACAGAGCTCTAAAACTTAAAGCTCAGCCTTATGTTATAATTGATGCAAAAATGTATTGGAAAGATCCAGCTGGTGTCTTGCTGTTATGTTTGACAGAAGAAGAAGCAATGGAAGTTATCAAAGAATACCATGAATGCTTGTGTGGAGGTCATTATAGCTGGAAAGTAACTGCTCATAAGATTCTTAAATCAGGTTCTTATTGGCCTTCTTTATTTGCTGATGTATACAGAGTTGTTAGAAGTTGTCAGAAATGCTAATTGTTTGTAGAAAAGAAAAGGTTAGCTCCTTTACCTCTTCTTCCTGTTTTCATTGAAGAACCATTCAGACAATGGGGATTGGATTTCATTGGGGAAATTAATCCACCATCAAGTGAGCAGTTTAAGTGGATTCTAACTACCGGATTATTTTACAAAATGGGTAGAGGCAATTCCTACTAGAAAAACAAATGATTTGGTAGTAATGAAGTTTTTAGAAGAGAATATTTTCAGCAGGTTTAGATGTCCAATGAAGATTGTAACAGACAATGCTCAGGTATTCAACTCAGTGAGATTCATAAATTTTTATCAAAATTATAATGTGATATTCTCTCATTCCACTGCATATCACCCACAAGGAAATGGATTAGCAGAATCATCTAACAAGACATTGGTGAAGATCTTGAAGAAAACAATCAATGAAAACCAGAAGAATTGGGACTCAAAGCTGACTTTTGCTCTCTGGGCAGTGAGAATGACTCCTAGAAGATCCATTGGTAAGTCACCTTAGGAATTAGTATATGGTACTCAAGGTTTGTTTCCCACTCAGCTAGCAAGACCAGTAATTTCTTTTCTCCAAGAAGCTCAAGAAGAACCTAATGCATTGATAAGAAGACTGAATAAGGTGATAGAATTGAGTGAAAGCATAAATAAAGTCATAGACAATTTGGTCACATATCAAGAAAAAATGAAGTCCATTTTTGACAGGAAGGTAAAGGAGATCATGTTTCAAACTGGAGATCTGGTATTAAGATCGGATACCAGCAGAGAGGAGAAAGGAAAACATGGCAAGTTTGATCCTTTATGGTATGGGCCTTACAAAATCACTAAAGCTAGATCAAATAACACTTTTATGTTGGAAAATCTTGATGGAGAAACAGTAGGGCTGCCTGTGAATGGGCAGTATCTGAAACACTATTTCCAACACCGAAAACAACCATTTCATCATTGTACATATTCGGTTTTCCCACATTGTATATTTCTCATCAAGAAATTTTTGACTCCATGCCTGAAGTGCAGGCACTGATCCGCAGGTTCTTAGTCTTTCATGGCAAAAACACTATCCCTAGGTGGAGCCAGATGTTGTGGATCATTTGCATATCCTTTTATTTTCAATTCTTGAAAATATAAAAAATTTAAAAATTGTTGAAATTATGTTAAAGTATTAAAATTCTTATACTTTAGCATAAAAAACATTTATGTTGATATATTGGAGTTAAAAGTTTAAACACTTTAAACTTTCTGAAAGTGGGTTCCGCATTTATGTTTAAAGATCGATCAATTTGTTGGGCAGAAAACGTTGATGGTTTAAATTCTTATCAAAAGGCCCAACCCGCGGGCACAACCAGCGCACAAGATAATAAGATGAGTGCCTCCGCAGTTGACTGGGTTGACTGCGAGGACAACAGAGATTAACGGTGGAGATTGAGTGGGGGGGCATCAGTGAAAATTTTCCTCCGTACCTCGAGACCCCTTGCAGTGACGTAGGGCGGTGAGTTTTTCACAACTGTCTTCCACGTTAAGTGAAATCAACGGCTCGTTGGTGCGTCATGCCAACATTAAATTTTAAGGCCGCGCCACCTATCTAAACAAAATTCACATTGTTTTTCAAATAATTTGTGATCAGTTTATGTTGCCTCCTGTTTTAGTTTTCTGTCACCCTAGTAAAATTGACCACCCTGTGAGTTTTTCTTTGCGAGAATTTTCAGTCATGGCTAAGCGTTCGTCCTTGTCAGGTTCTGCTAGTCATATCCCTTTCATGGACACGGAGGGGGATATTGAAGATACCCTTTGTTCTATAATTCATCTTCCGTTTTATCAGCAAGTCATCCTGAATGACAAAGCCTCCCTTGTTTATACTGCCATGGTCAAGTTTGGAGTTCTTTCTGCATGTATCCCAAAGACCCACCTTTTTCCTGAATTTATCTATTGGTTGGTGTCAGTCATGTATCCTGGGAAATGTTTTGTTATGAATTTTCAGGGAGAGAATGTTTTTAAAGTGTCTACCCAGCTAATCCACCAAGCCCTTTTCTATCCTGAGTCCAAGTCATCCGTTCAATTCTCCGACAATTCTCTGGTAACCTATTATGATAATCTTGCAGGTGAAGAGTTTAATCAGTTCATATACTTTTTGAAGCCAAACACGAAGCAATTTCAGCCGGACATCAAATAGTTTGCTATGGAGATTTTTGATGTAGAAATTCAACCAGTATTAAGCGGCATTGCGAAAATTCTGGGCAAATATGATGACAGTATAGTGGATAAATCAGCCTTGGAGATGTTTTCCATGATGACAAAGCCAGGAATAGTGCTGGATATTCCATCATATTGGCAGGAAGCAGTTAATTCACAGCTAATGAGCCTTTCATTAATAGGTTCTTTTAAATTTCCTTCATTGATTGTCTACTTGTTCTTATATCAAAATGTGGAAGAGTTCATGCATCTAGGTCTGAATATTATGGATATAAACAAGAAAAGGCAATCAGTAGTGTTCTGGACAGATGTAGTAAGAAGAGAGCAAAATGAAGCTGGATTGTTTGATTTTTCCAGTTATTTCATGTCAATTGCATATAAAATCTTGAATGGAGTTCCTCCTCCCTGTTTTTTACCTAAAGCTCAGGAATATTTGCATTTAGGAGTAAATTGCAAATTTGGAGATTGGTTTGTTTTTTAGGATTACTCTTAAATTAGGCTATATGGAGCAAGTGTTGAGCCATATAGACTTCCAACGTTTGTACCTATGAGGCTATTTGCCTTGGAATTTATTCGACAAAGCCTAAATGTTGATCAGGTTCACTTTGTGCCCATGAAAAAGGGGCATATGTACAAACTACCCATGACTGTAGGCCCTTTCATAGTCAATATGAGACAGGAATTTGAGGAAGTTACTAAAATGTTAGATGAGATGCATATGTTGTTAGGGGAAATTTGGGCTTATGACCCTCACAGTGTAATTTCGAACAGAAGAATTGAGGATGGGTATTCAACTGTCATTCATGAAAGCAAGCCAGATTTGGAGAAGATAGCAAGTAAAGGTGTGATGAGTTCAACAAGTTCAAACATTCAGACTCCTATCATATCATAGAAATCAAACAAAATAAGCAAATAAACAGTGATTGATTTAGATGATGAGGAGCAGGGAGCAGAGAAGAGGACACAGTTTACTGAAGAATCTACATCTAACCCACTTGGTTTTTCTTTACATTTGGGAGAAGAATAAAATGTCCCTGCTTCACCCAGGAGTCATGAAATCTCTCATGAAAAAGTACCTCTGATCAAACATATGTTTACACAAATTGAAGAAAGGAATCAGAAGATGAAGGCCAACATGGAGGCCCAAGCTAAATATCAAGTTGCTCCAGATCAAACAAGACTTTTGACTGTCATGGATCTTGAGAAAGATCAATTCAGAATTTCCCAATCACATCCTACAGACATGTCAATAGGTTCTTCTAACAATTTCAATACTGTAAATGTGACTGTAGATGTGAAGAAGATTCCCCTGATGGATAAGATGAATTTACATATGCAAACTGGTCAGTTGATTGTGAATGACCTGACGAAGACCAATGCAATGGCAACGAAGGCAGAAAATATGTTGGGAAAGGTACTTAAGAAATTAAAGTTAGAGAAAGCTAACTCAAGAGCTTTAATAGTTCAGAATGATGAGCTAAAGAAAATCATTGTAAAGATTGGAGTGGACCCTAGTGACAAGACTGCTGTACAGAAATTTATGCAAAGTGTTGAGGCAGAAATATCTACATTGAGGAAAAATCTAAAATTGCCTACAGGAGAACATTCTATGGCTGTAGAAGTTGCAAAGGAGGAGAAGGAAAAGGAAAAGCTTTTACAACAACTGATGCAAAAGGAGGAGGAAATCTCCAAAATAAAACAAACTGCAATATCACTACAAAATCATATTGATAGTCATACTTGTACTTTGTTTTCCCTTCAGGTACTGAAGATCCTCAAGCACAGATTTCTCAGTTGAATACTGAACTGCAGATGGCAGAAAGAGACCAGAAGAAGGCTCAAGCAGACCTAGAGACTTCATCGAAGATTATTCAAGCTGCAGAAAATGAAGCTAGTAAATACAAAATGGACTGTCAGAATACCAATGCTGAGATCAAAAGCCTTAAATAGAAATTGAAAGGAAACATATCTTTAATACAGGAAAAATATATCATTTGGAATGATATCATTTCTGAAATGAAGTTAATTTGGGACTTCTTGATGGTGGTTGCAAAAGAAAGGAGTCTTATCAGAGAATTTGAAGAACAAGTAATGACAGATAGACAAAAGACAATCAATAGGGCTATTTGGGCAAAAAGGTTCATTGATTTCGTTAACTCCAAAACAGACCAAGAATTGGAGGAAAATTAGATTAAGGATAGAACCTTATATGCAATAGAGATTAATAATATGATTGTCAAGAATGATTACAGGAAAGCCACAAAAAAGAGATTGACTGAAATCAAAGAAGCAATAAGTTAGTTTGATAAATCATTGGACAAATTAACAAGAGCAGGTTTACCTTCATGTTGGGCAATAGGAGGAGGTCTATTATCATGGGATTTTTATGAAAACTTATTGGTATTAACAAAAAGCAAAGTTGATAATACACATGAAAAGACTCAGGTACTCAAGGGGGCAACGATGATCAACTCTCTTCAGAGATATTTTCAGCTGTTGTGGCTGGTAAAAACTCTATTTACAAAAAGACCAACTTACAACTGAATTACTGCTTTCAGGTTAGAGTATCACAATCTGATACACTCACCCAAGACAAGAGTAGAGATATGGAAGAAGTGCAAAGCCTGGAAAATAGACTTGCCAAAGGATCCATCAACTTCAAAGAAAGACAAATCAGAAGCTGATCTGGGAAATGTAGCCACATCGTCAGCTTTTCACATTCAACACATAGATTAGGGTGTTAATTTTTATGTTATTATAATCTTTCATAGATGATGTAAATGTAATAAGACTTTTTGGGAGTATGTAAAAGATAGTCTTCAAATCCTCAGCAGCTGAAGTAGTTAGGATCAGTTGTAGCAGTTTTGAACTACTTTTTATTGTATTTAATTTAATAATTTAAGAGAAGTAAGTTTCGAGTTTTGGACCTTCAAACTATAATTTTGTACTCAAAGTTTTCAAGGATTAATGAATGAGAAGCAAGTTCCTGGAATATGTTTATGTTGATATGTGTTCAAGTTTTCATTTTGTGTTTTCTATCTTTGAATAAAACGAAGTAATGAGCAGCAGTTCTCTTTTTACCTATGTAAGCAAGAGTTAAAATCCTTAATTAGCGCTCCTTTTTTTTAAAACTATTTCTTTCATATAATTCTTCTGGGATTTGAGATGATATATTCTATGTAACAGCATATTAGTTTGGACTTCCTTCTTTCATTTTCTTCTGGTCATTTCATTCAACATAAATAAACGACAACATTGTGAGATGTTCATTATATTTGATATTTGAGGGTTTTATGATAAATACTTGAGGGTTATTAGACAGAGACACATAATTTTGTGACATAATCATATAAATGGCTTAAGCACTGATTCCTTATCACAGCTAAGGGATTTTCTCTTAAGGTACAATAGTATCAGAGCTATTTTGAGGGCCGTGTCCGTTGTTGATCAAAATCCGAAGCTGGTATGACTGCATGTGAATGCCATTTTGTAGATCTAATATTTCTAAAAAAAATTGGGCTTAGAGAACTGTTTTGTTGTGTCTGGAGCATTTGTTACAGTGAGGAACACCTTTCGTTTCATGCGAAAAGGTTTCCAGCTGCCCAAGTTATGACAGTTTAGATCTGGAGGTATAAATCATCTATTTTGTAGTTATATTTGTTAATAGTTCTGCTTATTTCGGTTCCCTTTTTTTATTTTCAGTTTTTAGGTTTTATTTATTTGCCAGATCTATATCCTCTTCTCTGTGTATGCTCTTTGTTGTGTGTTGCGTGCAATCTTGGAAAATCAGAAACAGGAGAAGGGACTTTTTTTTGCTACGTATGCTCTTTCCCCACGTCTTTGTGTGATCTCGGCAAATCAGAAATAGTGAAAAAAATTGGTAGTTTCCGGTAAGGCTAACTGAAAATCTAACATTCTGTCATAAGGCTTTGCATTTTTTTTTTTTGCACGGTTTTTTGTGCAAGAAAATGCATGCACATGAAAAAAAAAACCTTTCAAACTATAACATGATCATTTTACTATCTCACTAGGTGAGGGGTTAGTTTATGAGAATATAGGTCTTGGGTTCAAGTCTCCTTCTCAAGCTTCTTTTGTAAAAAAAAATTGTTCAAAGAGCAATTTTTTTTTTAAAAAGCCACACTTCATTCCGTTCCCGTAACTATTCGGCATCTTCAACTCGTTTTTTCAAAAAGGCATATCTTCTTCATTCGAAAGTCGTTTTTCGAGCCGTTTTTTTTTAAATGGCCTAATTTTTCGAGATCTTTCCATTGGAGTAGTTATTTTCAGCTTTTCTCAGCTTCAAAAAAAAAAAAAAAAAAAAAAAAAGAAAAGAAAAGAAGAAGAAGAAGAAGAAGAAGAAAGAAAGAAAGAAAGAAAGAAAGAAGAAGAAGAAAAGAAAAGAAAAAGAGAGAGAGGAAGAAAAAAGAAAAAGAAAAAGAGGAAAGTGCATGCTTGATTATTCTTAACAACACCAATTATTTCCAATGGCTACCTCACATGGTAGATATAATTAGAAGTAAAGGGATTTATAGAATAGCCACAGGACAATAAACTAAACCTTCCGATGATGATAAATTTGCTAAATTGGAAAATAAACAAGATCAAGCACGAGGGTTGATAGGAATGTCCATTGCTCAAGATCTTCGATTTCATATCCTTGACATTGACACCCCTGATGAAGCCCTGGAAAATATGAAAACTTTTTTTGGCATTCAAAATCAAATCAGAGCCCACCGGCTTGAAAATGAGTTTCTTACTTTGGATCCCAATAATTTCTCCTCCATTGAATATTTTTTGTCCAAATTCAAGACCATTCGAATTCTTTTAGAAGGTTGTAAGATCAAAAAGGAAGATGGTAGCCTCATTTATTGCATTCTTGCTAAGCTTGGCCCTACATACTCTATATTTGTTTCTGCTTTCCATTCCACTAGAGAAGCCATCGTTTCTTCAGGAATCGCCTACAAGAACCCCTCTTTTGATGCCTTTTGTGATTATTTGATAAGAGAACAAGAAAAAATCTTACACCTTGGTCTTATCACTTCTGGAAATGCTTCTAAGAAAGCCTTAGCAGCCTAACAACAATCATATCAAAAGAATCCCAAGAAGCAATATCCTAAAAAGTATGGTCTGAAACCAAACAAGGGTCCTAAGAAATTTCAGCCACAAACTGAAAAAGAAACTCACCAAAATGATAAGGCATATAAAAACAAATGAAAGAAGACATATAGATATTGCAACTTTTGCAATCATGATGGCCATTTAGAGTCCAAATGTTTTAAGAAGATGGAAGCCTTAGAAGCAACAATGAAGAAGCACAACATCAATTTGGAGCACTCTTCACCTTCATCTTCAGGAATGGCACTTTCTGCTTGTGGTTTTCAAGCATCAAGATGTTGGAAATACTGAGAGGGGGGTGAATCGGTATTTCTTTTCAATTGTTAATTTTACCAGTTAGATCACTTATATTTAGAACACAAAATGAACAATGATGGAATAGATACTTTTAGTAATTTATTCTTTACAATATGTAAAGTACAATAATGATATAGGGGTCCAACCCTAGATGAAGACTCCAATCTTCCAGGCTCCAAATTGTTTTGTTCCAAGCACCGACTTGGTCTTTCCAAGGCTCCAACCTTGTCAATTTGAGGCACCAACCTCTAGGGCTCTAACCCTGTCAATTTGAGGCACCAACCTCTAGGGCTCCAACCTATCTCTGGTACAGGCTCCGACCTAGTTTCTTGAGGACTCCAATCCTCTAGGGCTCCAACCCTATCTTCCAAGGCACTGACCTTGTCTCTATGAGGCTCCAACCTCTTGCTTCAATTCGTCTAGATATATTTGGTTATACTTCACAGCTCCCAATGTCTTCTTCAATGAGCCCAATCAAACGTAGTCTCCACATCACATCATCAATGACAACCTTTTCTTTTTAGGTGTCACCACTACTCTACATCATGCCCAAAAAAATATCTCCAAAGTTACTTCATGATGACATCAGCGATGTATCATGATCTCTAGGGGTGCCTTCAAGATGTCTTCAATAGTTAGCCCAATTTCTGCACACCTGCTCTAAACTTCTTCAAGGACTTCTTCAAGAACTTCTCAAGGGAGTCTTCACTTTACTTTCCCAACAAGGTATTTCTTCACAAGTTCTTCAATAGGTGCTTCAAGATGTCTTCAATAATATCTCAAGACAACTCCAAATCTGCTTCAAGATGTATATCAATTCTACCAAGAAGTCTGCACCAAACTATGCCCAATATACTGCTCTCAATGTCAAAATATTATTCAAGCTGTGATGTTAATGTTGCTTCAGCAATACTTCTAAAGATGCTGCAAAGTGTCACAAAGGAAGCTCAACACAAATTGTCTAAATGTTTGTCATTGTCCTTTGGCAATGCCCACAAATCCAATCCAATTGGTGAAGTCACGTGACTGTCCACAACAAAGGTAAGCTACAGGTTTGAGGTATCTTAGGCATTTGTCCTCAAAGTTTCAAAATTGAGATGTATGTCCAAGAATGACACAGAATTGAGCTTTTAATGAGCTTCCCCAACAATTTTGTGACCACAGGTGACTGTAATTGTTATTCCTCCACTAGCTACTACAGGACCAAGACTAAAGTCAAATGATGGTCCAAGAGATAAGCTACGGGTCCGAGTTTCTTCTAAAAATGAGACTGTTCTTCGTCATTGGTGGTTGTCCTTTCTAAAGAGACTTGTCACAGGTTGTTGTTTTCAAGGTCTGCACACCCACAAACTAAGTTTAACAAGTGCCAAGTTTACTGGAGGTCCGAGCTTCCATAGATGATACTTGTCCATAGATTTTAGTATGGTCCAAACCATAGATAGTTTGAGTTAAATTAATCAGAATTCCACTAGAAACTCCTTTTCTATTTTGTTGTTCTACTTTGGATCTGCAATTATTTCAGATGAATTCTTGACTGAATTAGTGGATAGAAAGTTGTTTTCAAGACCCAAAAACCAGAACAAAAAATTGCCAAAACAATCTTCTTTTATGTCATCTCGGCCTCCTTGCTGTTATGTAGCTTTTCTCTCTAATTTTATGTGATTTTCAACGAATTGGATGACTAAAATGATAAGATACGACATGTATTTATACTAGTTTTGTGTGAGGAGACACGTCACTAAGGCAGGCCGACATTGGGAGCTAGGACAGGTCGGCTCGAAAGAAAATTATTGCACAACTTCAAAAATCAATATCTTTCTAACCACGGGGATTTTTGGGGCATATGAGGGCTCGTTGGAAAGAGGAAGGAATCCTATTTAAGATGGTGAAGGAGCCATTTTGAAATGATGTCTTCAAGATATCAAAAAATAATTTTCTTTATGACTGTTTGGAATTTTTAGTGCAGAAGGTGATTATGACAGCAAGTGATCATTAATGGCTTCTCCATTGTCATGTATCCAACAATGTCATTATATGTCATCAAGTATGGTGAGGTCATTCATGTCATGTCTCCCATCATTGTCCATGTCATCATTATGTATTTCCTTATGTGTGATTGTGTAGCATCAATCATGTTACCAACCATGTCATAGTGCAACATCCATTAATTTCCATCCAAAGAGCCCATCATGAGATTTATATTTCATCAATGTAAGGTCATTCATGTATAGTCCTCCATATGTCATCAAGGGCTTGTATATTAGATACATCATTGGCACTTAAAGGCTAGATCACTATGAGCATCATTCAGAGTCACATGATTGAAATGACATCTTTAGACTTCCTTATTAAGGGTAAGGATATCATCCGGGATCTAGGGCATTTTCATGGTTAGTTCAAGGACATCATCATTAGGGTATTATGATCAATGGAATTTTATGCAACATCACACATCATAAGAATTTTCCATCGCGAACAATGCGATATTGACATCAACGACAACCTTGATTAACAATCCCCCCTTTGTCATTGATGACAATATTCTTTCCCTTCCAACATTTTCTCCCCCTTTGACATCAATGGCAAACAGGGTGCCCAAGTACTCCCCCTATCAAGCTGCTTCTTTTCATTATATTTTCTTCATCAATATTAGTTCTTCATAGGCATGTTTCTCCCCTTGTCATGGTGCTCTTCCTTTTGGCAATGTGGTTCATCATAGATGTGTTTACATTTCTTCATGTGATGAACCAACTCTCCATGCTTACATAAACTCCTCTAGCTCTTATTTTTTCTCAAGAAAGAAAGATTGTTGCCTAGTGATTAAGCAGAAGACATCTTCACAATTTGATGATTTACTTCAATGGAGTTACTCCCAAGATATGATCTGTCAAGATTGTCCATGTGTGACTCATCAAGGATTTCTTCATAGATAGCATCACAAGCTCCCCCTAACAATATGCATAGTATCCTTTTTGGCAGAGTCTCATCATCAAAACTTGGAATATCATATTTTTCAAGGATGTCATCATAAAATCAACAAAATGTGTTGTTGGCTTGAGTGTCTAAGAGACTTTCCGATTCAATTTTCTTCCTTCTCCATACTTGTGTAACTTTCTTTTCTGGCTTGGTTGTCACGGTTTTAGCTTGTTTAGGGATCCAAGTCAAGTGACAATCATGAGCCATAAGTCCAATGTTATGGAAATTGAAGCACTCCATCTTGTTCATGAATGAGAGATCATGACTTATTTTTGCAAAATTTCTTCTAGAAGATTGATGAGGACCATTACATTTGTCTTTGTGTATGCTCTACAATCTTTTGCCATGTGCCCAAAATTTGTACAAGAACAACAATAACCAAAAAATATGCTTTTGTACCTAGAGGATGGAGATTGCCTTGATGTACTTCTAAAATAATTCTGTCTTCGGATCCTTTGCTCAAACTTATTGCCTCTAGCATTCTTGACACCATCAACATATCTTCTTGGAGTAGGGTTTCTTCCAATGTCATCTTGAATCTTCTTCTTGCCTTTTTTGGAACTGGGGGCATCAATATTTCTTCCAAGCTTTTCCACATCCTTGTTGTTTGAAGCATTAGGGATTGCATCATTCTTGTTTGAGGATTCACCTACATAACCAAGACCCAATTGATCAAGAGGATATCTTTGATGGCTCAAGATGCCATCTAGGGTTTGGGAGCTCTTTAGGCTTTTGTTCAGAGGATCAACTTCCTTTTTAATGATATCAATTTCTTCTTTCATTTTCTTGCATTCTTCATCCTTCTTTGATAGATCAATCTCCATTTCTTCCTTCATCTTGGTTGCTTCACATGATTGGGCCTTGAGAAGATTGATGTCTAATTTTAGTTTGAATATTTCTTCATCCTTTTCTTCTATTTAGCATATCATGGTGTTTCTCTCTTTTTCTACTTCATCAACTTGTCCTTCTATGAATGCCAAAGTTTCCATCACCTTCTTGGCTCCTTGTGCTTGTTTCCTTGCTTCTTCTAGTCGAGATCTAAGAGAAAAAACTTCTTCCTTGTATTGACCAATCTCTACTTCAAGATTGTTCAAGCTTTTAATTCTTTGTTCAATGTGGCTTGAAAAATTTTCTTCCTTTTCCTTTGCCTTGTCCAATTGATTTGTCATAGATATGACTTATTCATGATGCTTTCTTTTGTTTTGATGAAATTCCTCCTTAAGTTTTGCTAGCTCTTCATCTCTTTCTTGAACTTGAAGCTTGACAAGGTCAACTTCCTTCCTTGTCTTGTTTTGATCACCAACTTGTGCTTTCTTCTTAAGTTCCTCATTTTCCTTTTCCAACCTATTAATATCTTCCATGGAAGCCATAAGTTTATTCAGGAGATCTTCTTCAAAGTCTTATTTGTTCTCTTCATCTTCTAGGTCTTCTTTAGCCTTGTTGTCATCTCTCGTATCTTTAGCTTCCTTGATGGATTCTAGACTTATTTCTTGTTTTCCATAATCTTCTTGACTAAATATCACTGTCAATGCTCCTTTTGAGTGAATATCATGAAGTTTGTCCCATATGACTTTTGTTGACGAACATTTTTCAAAATTGGCCTTCATAGAGTTTGGTAGCCCATCCAAAATTGCCTTTGTTGCTCTTGTATTGGATTCTTCTTCCATCATGCTATCAGTAATCACTGATTTCCATACTTCAACGCCTTGAGTCTTTAAGAAATTCCTCATTCTTGCCTCCCATATATCAAAGTTTCCATAGAACAGTGGAGCCTTCGAAAATTGATTGACTTCAATTTCGATGGCTGAGGAAGACACATCTTTAGGAGGTTTGGAGACTTTCTTCCTTGGCTTTGCCATTTGTGTTCTAATGATCAACCTTCAAGCTGTTAGGCTTTGAGTGAAGGTACTTGCTCTGAAACCAATTGTTGGAAATATTGAGAGGGGGGTGAATCAGTGTTTCTTTTCAATTGTTAATTTTACCAGTTAGATCACTTATATTTAGAACACAAAATGAAAAATGATGGAATAGATACTTTTATTAATTTCTTCTTTACAATAAGTAAAGTACAATAATGATATAGGGCTCCAACCCTAAATGAAGACTCCAATCTTCCAAGCTCCACCTTGTATTGTGCTAAGCACCGATTTGGTCTTTCCAAGGCTCCAACCTTGTCAATTTGAGGCACCAACCTCTAGTGCTCCAACCCTGTCAATTTGAGGCACCAACCTCTAGGGATCCAACCCTATCTCTGGTGCGGGCTCCAACCTAGTTTCTTGAGGACTCCAATCCTCTAGGGCTCCAACCCTATCTTCCAAGGCACCGACCTTGTCTCTATGAAGCTCCAACCTCTTTCTTTAATTCGTTTAGATATATTTGGTTATACTTCACGGCTCCTAATGTCTTCTTCAACGAGCCCAATCAAATGTAGTCTCCACATCACATCATCCATGACAACCTTTTCTTTTTAAAAGGCGTCACCACTACTCTTCATCGTACCCAAACAAAGATCTCCAAAATTACTTCATGATGACATCAGTGATGTATCATGATCTCCAGGGGTGCCTTCAAGATGTCTTCAATAGTTAGTCCAATTTCTGCCCACCTTCTCTAAACTTCTTCAAGAAATTCTCAAGGGAGTCTTCACTTTACTTTTCCAACAAGGTATTTCTTCACAAGTTCTTCAATAGGTGCTTCAATATGTCTTCAAGAATATCTCAAGACAACTCCAAATTTGCTTCCAGATGTATATCAATTCTACCAAGAAGTCTGCACCAAACTTTGCCCAATATACTGCTCTCAATGTCAAAATATTCTTCAAGATGTGATGTTAATTTTGCTTCAACAATACTTCTAAAGATGCTCCAAAGTGTCACAAAGGCAGCTCAACACAAATTGTCTAAATGTCTATCATTGTCCTTTGGCAATGCCCACAAATCCAATCCAATTGGTGAAGTCACGAGACTGTCCACAACAAAGGTAAGCTACAGGTCTGAGGTATCTTAGGCAGTTGTCCTCAAGGTTTCCAAATTGAGATGTATGTCCAAGAATGACACAGAATTGAGCTTTTAATGAGCTTCCCCAACAATTCTGTGACCACGGGTGACTGTAATTGTTATTCCTCCACTAGCTGCTATAGGACCGAGACTAAAGTCAAATGCTGGTCCAAGAGATAAGCTACGGGTCCAAGTTTCTTCTAAAAATGAGACTGTTCTTCATCACTGGTTGCTGTCCTTCGTGAAGAGACTTGTCACAGGTTGTTTTTTTCAAGGTCTGCACACCCACAAACTAAGTTTAACAAGTGCCAAGTTTACTGGAGGTCTGAGCTTCTATAGATGATACTTGTCCATAGATTTTAGTATGGTCCAAACCACAAACAGTTTGAGTTAAATTCTTCAGACGTCCACTAGAAACTCCTTTTCTCTTTTGTTGTTCTACTTTGGATCTGCAATTATCTCAGATGAATTCTTGACTGAATTAGTGGATAGAAACTTGTGTTCAAGACCCAAAATCCAGAACAAAAAATTGCCAAAACAGTCTTCTTTTATGTCATCTCGGCCTCCTTGCTGTTATGTAGCTTTTCTCTCTGATTTTCTGTGATTTTCACCGAATTGGATGACTAAAATGAGAATATACGACATGTATTTATACTGGTTTTGCGTGAGGAGACACGTCACTAAGGCATGCTGACATTGGGAGCTAGGACAGGTCGGCTCAAAAAAAAAATTATTGCACAACTTCAAAAATCAATATCTTTCTAACCACGGGGAGTTTTGGGGAATATGGGGGCTCATTGGAAAGAGGAAGGAGTCCTATTTAAGATGGTGAAGGAGCCATTTTGAAATGATGTCTTCAAGATGTCAAAAAATAATTTTCTTTATGATTGTTTGGAATTTTTAGTGTAGAAGGTGATTAGGACAACAAGTGGTCATTAATGGCTTCTCCATTGTCATGTATCCAACAATGTCATTATATGTCATCAAGTATGGTGAGGTCATTCATGTCATATCTCCCATCATTTTCCATGTCATCATTATGTATTTCCTTATGTGTGATTGTGTAGCATCAATCATGTTACCAACCATGTCATAGTGCAACATCCATTAATTTCCATCCAGAGAGCCCATCAGGAGATTTATATTTCATCAATGTAAGGTCATTCATGTATATATTAGATACACCATTGGCACTTAAAGGCTAGATCACTATGAGCATCATTCAGATTCACATGATTGAAATGAAATCTTTAGACTTCCTTATTAAGGGTAAGGAGATCATCCGGGATATAGGGCATTTTCATGGTTAGTTCAAGGACATCATCATTAGGGTATTATGATCAATGGACATTTAGTAAACATCACACATCATAAGAATTTTCCATCACAAACAATGCGATATTGACATCAATGACAATCTTGATTAACAATCTCCCCCTTTGTCATTGATGGCAATATTCTTGCCCTTCCAACATTTTCTCCCCCTTTGACATCAATGGCAAACAGGGTGCCCAAGTACTCCCCTATCAAGCTACTTCTTTTCATTATATTTTCTTCGTAAATATTATTTCTTCATAGGTATGTTTCTCCCCCCTTCATGGTGTTCTTCCTTTTGGCAATGTGGTTCATCATAGATGTGTTTACATTTCTTCATGTGATGAACCAACTCTCCCTGCTTGCATAAAATCCTCTAGCTCTTATTTTTTCACAAGAAAGAAATATTGTTGCCTAGTGATTAAGAAGAAGGCATCTTCACAATTTCATGATTTAATTCAATGGAGTTACTCCCAATATATGATCTGTCAAGATTGTCCATGTGTGACTCATCAAGGATTTCTTCACGGATAGCATCACAAGCTCCCCCTAACAATATGCATAGTATCTTTTTTGGTAGAGTCTCATCATCAAAACTTGGAATGTCATATTTGCCAAGGATTTCATCATAAAATCAACAACATGTGTTGTTGGCTTGAGTGTATAAGAGACTTTCCGATTCAATTTGGTTTCTTCTCCATACTTGTGTAACTTTCTTTTCTGGCTTGGTTGTCATGATTTTAGCTTGTTTAGGGATCCAAGTCAAGTGACAATCACGAGACATATGTCCAATGTTATGGCAATTGAATCACTCCATCTTGTTCATGAATGAGAGATCATGACTTCTTTTTGCAAAATTTCTTCTAGAATATTG
This sequence comes from Pinus albicaulis, assembly GCA_034641835.2. Classification (NCBI taxonomy): domain Eukaryota; kingdom Viridiplantae; phylum Streptophyta; class Pinopsida; order Pinales; family Pinaceae; genus Pinus; species Pinus albicaulis. Next base: position 784,459,718 of record CM076584.1, read on the forward strand.
ACGAGGACCATTACATTTGTCTTTGTGATATACTCTACAATCTTTTGCCATGTGCCCAAAATTTGTACAAGAATAACAATAACCAAAAAATATGCTTTTGTACCTGGAGGATGTAGATTGCCTTGATGTACTTCTAAAATAATTATGTCTTGGGATCCTTTGCTCAAACTTATTGCCTCTAGCATTCTTGACACCATCAACATATCTTCTTGGAGTAGGGTTTCTTCCAATGTCATCTTGACTCTTCTTCTTGCCTTTTTTGGAACTGGGGGCATCAATATTTCTTCCAAGCTTTTCCACATCCTTTTTGTTTGAAGCATTAGGGATTGCATCATTCTTATTTGAAGATTCACCTACATAACCAAGACCCAATTTATCAAGAGGAGATCTTTGATGACTCAATATGTCATCTAGGGTTTGGGTTCTCTTTAGGCTTTTGTTCAGATGATCAACTTCCTTTTCTATGATATCAATTTCTTCTTTCATTTTCTTGCATTCTTCATCCTTCTTTGATAGATCGATCTCCATTTCTTCCTTCATCTTGGTTGCTTCACATGATTGGGCCTTGAGAAGATTGATGTCTAATTGATGTCTAATTTTAGTTTGAAGATTTCTTCATCCTTTTCTTCTAGTTGGCATATCATGGTGTTTCTCTCCTTTTCTGCTTCATCAACTTGTCCTTCTATGAATGCCAAAGTTTCCATGACCTTCTTGGCTCCTTGTGCTTGTTTCCTTGCTTCTTCTAGTTGAGATCTAAGAGAAAAGACTTCTTCCTTATATTGACCAATCTCTGCTTCAAGATTGTTCAAGCTTTTAATTCTTTGTTCAAGGTGGCTTGACAAAGTTTCTTCCTTTTTCTTTTCCTTGTCCAATTGATTTGTCATAGATATGACTTCTTCATGATGCTTTCTTTTGTTTTGATGAAATTCCTCCTTAAGTTTGGCGAGCTCTTCATCTCTTTCTTGAACTTGAAGCTTGACAAGGTCAACTTCCTTCCTTGTCTTGTTTCGGTCACCAACTTGCGCTTTCTTCTTAAGTTCCTCATTTTCCTTTTCCAACCTATTAATATCTTCCATGGAAGCCATAAGTTTATTCAGGAGATCTTCTTCAAAGTCTTATTTGTTCTCTTCATCTTCTAGGTCTTCTTTAGCCTTGTTGTCATCTCTCTTATCTTTAGCTTCCTTGATGGATTCTAGACTTATTTCTTGTTTTCCATCATCTGCTTGACTAGAGATCACTGTCAATGCTCCTTTTGAGTGAAGATCATGAAGTTTGTCCCATATGACTTTTGTTGACGAACATTTTTCAAAATTGGCCTTCATAGAGTTTGGTAGCCCATCCAAAATTGCCTTTGTTTCTCTTGTATTGGATTCTTCTTCCATCATGCTATCAGTAATCACTGATTTCCATACTTCAACGCCTTGAGTATTTAAGAAATTCCTCATTCTTGCCTACCATATATCAAAGTTTCCATAGAAAAATGAAGCCTTTGCAAATTGATTGACTTCAATTTCGATGGCTGAGGAAGACATTTCTTTAGGAGGTTTGGAGACTTTCTTCCTTGGCTTTGTCATTTTTGTTCTAATGATCAACCTTCAAGCTGTTAGGCTTTGAGTGAAGGTACTGGCTCTGAAACCAATTGTTGGAAATACTAAGACGGGGGTGAATCAATATTTCTTTTCAATTGTTAATTTTACCAGTTAGATCACTTATATTTAGAACACAAAATGGACAATGATGGAATAGATACTTTAATTTATTCTTTACAATAAGTAAAGTACAATAATGATATAGGGCTCCAACCCTAGATGAAGACTACAATCTTCCAAGCTCCAACCTGTATTGTGCTAAGCACCAACTTGGTATTTCTAAGGTTCCAACCTTGTCAATTTGAGGCACCAACCTCTAGGGCTCCAACCCTAATTCTGGTACAGGCTCCGACCTGGTTTCTTGAGGACTTCAATCCTCTAGGGCTCCAACCCTATCTTCCAAGGCACCGACCTTATCTCTATGAGGCTCCAACCTCTTGCTTCACTTCATCTAGATATATTTGGTTATACTTCACGACTCCCAATGTCTTCGTCAACGAGCCCAATCAAACGTAGTCTCCACATCACATCAACGATGACAACCTTTTCTTTTTAGAAGGCATCACCACTACTCTTCATCGTACCCAAAAAAATATCTCCAAAGTTACTTCATGATCACATCAGCGATGTATCATGATCTCCAGGGGTGCCTTCAAGATGTCTTCAATAGTTAGCCCAATTTATGCACACCTGCTCTAAACTTCTTCAAGAACTTCTCAAGGGAGTCTTCACTTTACTTTTCCAACAAGGTATTTCTTCACAAGTTCTTCAATAGGTGCTTCAAGATGTCTTCAAGAATATCTCAAGACAACTCCAAATCTGCTTCAAGATGTATATCAATTCTACCAAGAATTCTGCACCAAACTATGCCCAATATACTGTTCTCAATGTCAAAATATTCTTCAAGATGTGATGTTAATGTTGCTTCAACAATACTTCTAAAGATGCTCCAAAATGTCACAAAGGCAACTCAACACAAATTGTCTAAATGTCTGTCATTGTCCTTTGGCAATGCCCACAAATCCAATCCAATTGGTGAAGTCACGGCACTGTCCACAATAAAGGTAAGCTACAGGTCTGAGGTATCTTAGTGATCCGGATTTATGCAGGAACGCAACAGAATAAACACATAACCATAAATACAGAGATGCAGCGGAAATAACACTTCATTTCATTAATATCAAAATCACAGAAAGATGCTTACAGACATAATGGAAATAAAATAGCTCGGGTGCTGGTAGCGAATCTCTGAGAAGAGATGTGGTGGCTACAGACCTCTGAACTGTGTTACAATGAGGCTCGAGGGCCTATTTATTATTGAGAAACAATGGAGAGCCCTCAACATCCTAAAAACCTAACCCTAGGAGATGAAGCGCCAAAACTATGGGCCCCGTTTGGGTAAATTGGTGTTTCAACTTCCCAGGGACGTAACTTTGGCATACTATCTCCGTTTGACGCACATGATACATCATTAGAAAGCTCTATCCGAGGACCAACTTTTGTGACTACTACGACTGCAACCCAGAATAATTTTTTATACAGCCTTATTACATCGTTAGGTCTTAAAAAAAATCGGAAGTTCAGACCCTAAAAACTGCTAAGAGAAGGTTATGCCAAAACTACACGTTCAAGACAATGGTGGGGGCCCAAGTGGACTAGGCGGTGGCCACCAATATCCACCTGGATCATTCCTCCCCCCTTAGGAAGCAATGGTCCCCATTGCGTTAAGTTCCTCCATGAGATGAGGAAATTTCTGCTGAACTTGGTCCCCGGTGAACCACTTTCCTTGGTGCAGGAGTTGGCCAGCTTTGACAACCCGATACAGTTGGATCTGCTGTTGACGAGTGTTCTTGATTTGCATGTCCATGATACAATCTGTGGTGGCCTGTTCCATGCAGTCTGGGTTTAAATCTGTTGGTGTGAGTTGTTTTGCAATGTCCGAGGTGTCCAGCAGAGGTGGAAAGTAAGGACGAAGGCGATCCACATTGAAGACTGGGTGCAGACCAAGGAATGGTGGAATACTAAGCTCGAAGGCATTGTTACCTACAGCCTTGGTGATGGTGTAAGGCCCGTATCGGAGCGGGCGAAGCTTGCGGTGAGGTCCAGTGAGGCGCTCCTTCTGCAAATGTAGCCATACTTTGTCGCCCACCTGGAAGTGGTGTGGCACCCGGTGTTGATCATGGCGCTATTTGTACTTCGCATTGGCTCTGTCCAATATCTCATGAACCTGTTGGCGGATGTGTTGAATGCGCTCGATGAAGCTACTTGCTTTGTCAACTTCAGACTGGACGTGCGCTGAATCGGCCTGAGCAGCTGCAAATGGCATGGCTACGTCAATGGGACATAGTGGCTGGAATCCCAAGCCCACCTGAAAGGGGCTATGGCCAATTGAACCGTGGAGAGCCCGGTTATAACTATGTTGTACATAAGGGAGGCTCTCGTCCCATGTGCGTGGATGCTTTGAATTGTACATGCGCAGAATGTGTACAATCATTCCGTTGACGACCTCTGTCTGGCCATCTGTTTGGGGATGGAAAGCTGTGGACTTGGTGAGCTTGGTATCCAACATCGACCAGATGCTGGACCAAAATGTGCTAAGGAACCTGCTATCTCGATCTGATATGATAGACTGTGGGATCCCAAAGTGCACCCACACTCGTTCAAAGAAGAGTTTAGCAGTGGCTTCTGCTGTGATATTCTTCTTACAAGCCGCCATGATGGCCATCTTCGAGAATCTGTCAACGACCACGAAAACACAATCATTTCCATTCTTAGTAGAAGGCAGGCCCGAAATGTAATCCATGGAGATGGATTCCCACGGTCGACTAGGGGTAGGTAGTGGAGTATATAGGCCTTGCTTCTTGATGGTCGGTTTGGCAATGGCACAAGCAGTGCAGGATCTGATGTGCTTCTCGACATCCTTTCGAAGGTTCGGCCAATAGAAATACTTCTGTAGTATTGCTACTGTTTTCTCGACCCCCAAATGCCCAGCGACTCGACTGTAGTGTGCTTCCCATATCATCTTGGCACGCTCGCTTGAAGGAACACAAAGGTGTCCCAGGTGACATAAAAGTGCATCTTGGAGGTGAAAATTTGGAACTTGTGTGCCCCCTAAGAGTGCCTTGTAAGTGTGGCCGAATTCTGGGTCACTCTCATAGAGAAGCGGCCAATCAGAAGTCTCGTGCCCACAAGAGTTGAGCACGATGGTGAGCGCCACGATCGGTGGTCGGCTGAGGCAGTCTGCAACATTATTGGTGCTACCCTTCTTGTACTTGATGTTCAAATGAAACTGTTGCAGATATGTGGACCACTTCTGATGGCGATCATTCTGCAACTTCCCTTGTGTCTGTATGAACTGCAGGGGCCGGTGGTCTGGGTGGATGATTGTTTCCTTCCCCAAAATGTAATGCTTCCATTGTCGACAGGCTTGCACAATGGAATACATTTCTTTGTCATAGGTGGGATACTTGCGAACTGTCTCAGACAATGTCTCACCGTGATATGCCACTGGATGTCCCTGTTGAGTAAGAACTGCCCCAATAGCATAGTCAGAGGCATCTGTCTCGATCTCAAATGGCTGCTGCAAGTCTGGTAAGGTGAGCACTGGGGCATAACAGAGGCGATTTTTCAATTCTTTGAACGCCTTCTGTTGAGGTTCCGACCAAAAGAATTTTGCTCTCGCTCCTCCTTTGGTGACTTGACTCAAGGGCCAAGTGACATGAGAGAATCCCAACACGAATCTACGGTAGAAATTAGCAAGACCCAGAAAGCTGCGAAGCTCTGTTATAGTAGTCGGGGCTGGCCAATCCCGAATGACTTGGATCTTGGCTGGATCCACATGCACCCCTCTTTCATCAATAATGTATCCCAGATATTGAACCTGGGTCATGCCAAACGTGCACTTCTCCAAATTGGCACACAACTTGTGTTGCCGCAGTGTTTGGAGGACTTGTCGGATGTGATGAAGGTGCTCTTCCCAAGTCTTGCTGAAGATAAGAATGTCATCCAAGTACACCACTACGAATGAGTTGGTGAATGGCCGCAAGATGTCGTCCATCATCCTCATGAAGGTTGCGGGAGCATTCGTCAACCCGAAAGGCATGACCAGCCATTCAAAAAGGCCTTCCTTAGCCTTGAAGGCAGTCTTCCACACATCAGAGGGTTCAATTGGTACCTGGTGATACCCAGACTTCATGTCGATCTTACTGAAATATTTTGCACCTTGGAGTTGGTCCAGAAGGTCATCAATCCGTGGGATTGGGTACCTATTCCGGACAGTGATCTTGTTCAGCGCCCGATAGTCAATACATAGTCTCCACGTCCCATCCTTCTTCTGTACCAACACGATCGGGCTCCCACAGGGCGATGAACTTGGTCTGATGTGACCTTTCTGCAACAGCTCCTGAATCTGCCTCTTGATTTCATCATTTTCCAGAACAGAGCGTCGATAGATCGGTCCATTGGGTAGTGGCGCACCTGGGGTCAGATCAATCGGGTGCTTGACCTGGTAGTGCAGAGGAACCCCTGTGGGTGAGGTGAAGATGTCCCTGTACTCCTCCACGACCTTATCCATTTGTTTTTGTCGTGCAGAGGGGCCCTGTCTGGAGGTCGTGGCCACAGTCTTTTTCTTGCCCTGGGGGCGGATCATCAGGAAAACGAATTTCCTGGTTTGGGAAATGAGCTTACTACATTGTTTTGCAGTAACCAAAGAGATAGTCGTAGGAGGTGGTACCTCTGGTATCCTGTACAACTTATTTCCCAAAGTTATAATAACAACACGAGGTCGAGACTCATACACAGCATGACGCTTCCACAAGTATGGTTGTCCTAATAATACATCAGAAACATCAATAGGAGCAACGTCACATAATACCTCATCCGTGAAGGGCTTGATGCTATAGGGAAGGCGGCACTGCTGGCTGACGCGGAGATCTCGTCCTTGGTGAAGCCACCCGATGGTGTATGGATGTGGGTGAGCCGTGGTCGGCAAGCCCAACCGCTTCACGGCATCTGCTGAAATGAGGTTCTTTTGGCTCTCATTGTCGACAATGAACTGTACAGGGGAGCCCTTTACCCACATCTGGGAGTGGAAGAGACGTTCCTCCTCCTCTGGATCTTCCGGTTCCTCCTTCGGGACCTTTGTAGTGGCAACAGTGGCGTTGGGCTCCGCATCAATAATCTGTTTCCCTTTTTCATTCCCCTTTTCAGGTTCTGATTCGGAGTCGGAGCATGCATCTGACTCAGAAGCCCTCATCTCGGCCACTAGCGACTGCTTGGCCCGACACTCACTTGTGTTGTGAGTGGAGCTCTTATGGAACTCACACCACTTTCCCGTGTCCTCCTTTGGCTTTACGGTGTTGTTCTTGTCTTGTGGCTTTGACGGGTTGTCCTTAGCCGCCATGCTCTGTCCTTTGTTCTGCGGTTTGGAAGCACCTTTTCCTTGCTTTTGATTCGCAGATCCAAAGTCTCGCTTCTTCTGTTTGAATTTCTGCTCAATCTTGGCAGCATACCAGTATGCCGTACTAAGCGAGGAGATGTCGAGGAACTCCATTTCCTCCTGAATGTATCTGTGCAGACAGCTGCGATACTTTAGCACCAAATGTTTCTCTGAATCTTTGATACCCAACTTTGTGCGCAGGGTATGGAACAGATTCGTCAGCCCGTGCACATCTTGATCCCTTTGTTGTCGCAGCGTGGTCCATTGTATGTACTTGTCCTCATAGCTCCCCACAGGATAGTACTGTTCCTTGACGGCGTCTCGGAAAGAATTCCAAGTTTGTACGGCCGAGAACAGAGAGGGTTCTGTCTGGTCCTTGTTCTCACAGTAGGTTTCCCACCAGTCCTTAACATGGGGGGTAGCTTTGAGGAGTGCAAAAATAATCTTCTCCCGGTCTGAAAAGTCATAAACAGAGAAATATCCTTCTAATAGATTCAACCATCTATCTACGGCATCTGCGTCTATTTGACCCTCAAATATGGGAATGTCAAAATTTACTTGTACCTTAAAGGAAGTCGCAACTCCAGAGTGGCTACTGGATGCAGATGCGCCGCCGGTGGGCAGCCGTTGAAGGATCTGAGCAAAGCTATCCATCATCGCGTTCCTTTGTTTTTCGAGGGCCTCCTCGAGCAATATTTTGATAGGATCTCCTGCTTCCTCATCTTTCTTTTCGTCCCCCATGGGCGTCCGTCGAGGTTTGCGAGGCTGATCTTGCAAAGGTTCCACCAGATCAAGCCCTAGCTCCTTATACCCCGGCCTCGTTGGGGACATGCAAAGAAGGATCGAGAAAAAGCAGACCGCTCTGATACCACTGATCCGGATTTATGCAGGAACGCAACAGAATAAACACATAACCATAAATACAGAGATGCAGCGGAAATAACACTTCATTTCATTAATATCAAATAACATAAAGATGCTTACAGACATAATGGAAATAAAATAGCTAGGGTGCTGGTAGCGAATCTCTGAGAAGAGATGTGGTGGCTACAGACCTCTGAACTGAGTTACAATGAGGCTCGAGGGCCTATTTATTATTGAGAAACAATGGAGAGCCCTCAACATCCCAAAACCTAACCCTAGGAGATGAAGCGCCAAAACTATGGGCCCCGTTTGGGTAAATTGGTGTTTCAACTTCCCAGGGACGTAACTTTGGCATACTATCTCCGTTTGACGCACATGATACATCATTAGAAAGCTCTATCCGAGGAATACAACTTTTGTGACGATTTTGATGATATCGCAACATATTTTGGAGTAATAAGGTGAAAGCTGAAAACCAGGGTGGGAAACTATAAATTTCTACAACAAATTGTCTAAAAGCCTGTCATTGTCCTTTCGCAATGCCCACAAATCCAATCCAATTGGTGAAGCCACAAGACTATCCACAACAAAGGTAAGCTACAGGTCTGAGGTATCTTAGGCAGTTGTCATCAAGGTTTCCAAATTGTGATGCATGTCCAAGAATGACAGAATCGAGCTTTTAATGAGCTTCCCCAACAATTCTGTGACCACAGGCGACTGTAATTGGTATTCCTCCACTAGCTGCTACAGGACCAAGACTAAAGTCAAATGCTGGTCCAGGAGATAAGCTACAGGTCCGAGTTTCTTCCAAAAATGAGACTGTTCTTCGTCACTGGTGGCTGTCCTTCCTGAAGAGACTTGTCACAGTTTGTTTTTTCAAGGTCTGCACACCCACAAACCGAGTTTAACAAGTGCCAAGTTTGCTGGAGGTCCGAGCTTCCATAGATGATACCTGTCCAGAGATTTTAGTATGGTCCAGACTCCAAACCACAGAAAATTTGAGTTAAATTCTTCAGACATCCCCCCAGAAACTCCTTTTCTCTTTTGTTGTTCTATTTTGGATCTGCAATTATCTCAGATGAATTCTTGACTGAATTTTTTGGCTAGAAACCTGTGTTCAAGACCCAAAAACCATAACAAAAATTTCCCAAACAGCCTTCTTTTATGACATCTCGGCCTCCTTGCTGTTCTGTAGCTTTTCTCTCTGAATTTCTGTGATTTTCACCGAATTCCATAACAAAAATGAGAAGATACAACATGTATTTATACTGGTTTTGTGTGAGGAGACACATCACTAAGGCATGCCGACATTGGGAGCTAGGACAGGTCGGCTCAAAAAAAAAAAATTATTCCAAAACTTCAAAAATCAATATCTTACAAACCGCTTGGAGTTTCGGGCTGAGTAATAGCTTGTTGGAAAGAGGAAGGAGTCCTCTTTAAGATGGACAAGGGCTCATGTTGATATCCTTCCTTCAAAGTCCCCAAAAAAATCATTTTTCTTGCTGACTGTCCTTGTATTCCTGTGCATAAAAATGATGGACAGTGAGCGTTTACTTAGAGAGATATTCTTAAGTATTTTCTTGGTGACAGTCCTTGTATTTCTTGTGCATGAAGGGATGAACAGTAGGCTGAACAATGAGCTCCTCAAGTGTATATGGATAGCTTCATCAAGTATATATACTTCCATCAATGATATTTCCATGAATGCCAATTAAGTGGATCTCCAAGTCACTTCATGTAATGTCACCAATCATTGTCCATGTCATCAAATGGTCCTCCATGTCAACATATAGACTCCAACCATATCATCAAGACCTTCATCAAGTGTCATCACGTATAACATCATTAAGTGTAGTCTTCTAGGTTACAAGGTTACATGACTGACACTTGGCACCTTAGGAATATCCGCCATCTTGACATCATGCTGGCTCTAGGCTTCTTCATCAAGATTCAAGAGTAAGCACATCATCCGGAACCAAGCATCTCAAGAATATTGACATCTCGGTCAATGCCACATTGACATCAATGACAACCTTAATTAACAGCGTCCCTCCTTGAGGAATAGCGGAATGCCTCAAGGGAGCCATTTTCGGGGGTCAGCCATTTCTGGAAAGCTTTCTGGGCTTTTCCGGGTATTGGGAGGAGAGGCCATTCCTAACGTTTCAGGATTTTCGGAGGTGGGGAGCAGCCCTAAAGATTCAGTTCATTCCAGCAATAGCAGTACCAGCAGCTCTAGAGATAACGCAGTCTTGAGGGAGCAGCCATCCCGAGTCATTTCCTGAGAGTATTTCTATGCTTGCCTAGTGCAAGCCGAGGTGCCATCATTATGATCACCTCTGTACTCATTTCCATTTCTCGGTATTAATAAAATGTCTCACCGTTCTCCATATTGTCTGTTTTTCTTATGATTCGTTTCTAGTTGCTGTATGTCTTTGTTTATGTGCTTTATATTGCTGTTCATTTCCATTCGAGATATTACAGTGGTATTAGAGCTCATAGACTTGGCTCAGCCTATGGAGCAGATTGTCTATGACACTAGCAGGAAAACCATACATCACTTACCTGGGAAGAAAGTATAAAGACCAAGAACGAAGGTTAGAGCTCACTTTCGGGAAAGGTGACAGCATTCCAATGGTGGATGCAGAGGAAGAGGAACCAATGGCAGAGGAAAGAGATGTCGGGAAGGAGTTCGGGAAACTCCTCAAATCAGTGCAGGATTTTTCGAGGCGGATAAAAGAGATGGGGCAAAGGTTCACGGCAGAGTCTAGACAACGTGAGACTCCAAGGGTTTTCCATGTTGGAGAGGGCTCGGGCACATCTCATCACTTACTTGAGCACCTCACAGCACAGCAAATGGCATCACACACACCTCCCCGTTCCACGATGCCTACTTTTCGTGCCACAGACACTAGGGCAGGAGCACAACAGGAGCAGGAACTGACACACATGGGAGATTACTTTGCGGAGTACCAGTCCTACGATCAGGAGTTCAGAGATGCTGTCACATTCCATGATTTTGTTCAGCTCAAGTGTGACAGCAGACCCCGTAACCATCACAAGGGGAACAGGCACTCACATGACGGGGATGTACAGCGCACTGTAGGCAGGTTCCATTTACCGACATTTGACGGATCGTCCAAGTGTTCGGCAAAGGCTTGAGTGGAGAAGTTGGATATATATATATCCAGCTTAATCAGATGGCAGAGCTAGAGGCCATCAAGGTGGCAGCATTGCACCTAGGGGGTGAGGCCTAGGACTAGTGGTTTCACGGGATGGTTACGCTGGGGCACTAGGGAGTGACAACATATGCCGAGTTTACACGAAGTCTGGTCGAGCATTTTGATCGGAGGGATCCAGAGGACCATTTTGTTGAGCTGACAAAACTCAAACAGACCGGGAGCTCGGACACATACATCTCAGAGTTATTGAAACTCTCCGTGATGGTACCTGATTTATCCGTAGCTCGGATGATCTATATGTTCATAACGGGATTGGCAGAGCCTCTACGGGGATTAGTCAGATCGACGAGGCCGACGACACTCCATGATGCAGTTGGGAGGACTCGGGATTTGCAGGATACACTACCTCGGACCAGAGCTCCTTTTCCCCAGAGACCAGCATTCTAGCCGAAGGGGAAGAACATGAGGGTTCCACCTCCAAGGGGGAACCAAGGCAGAGGGCCTGAAGATGATGAGACCAGGACAGATCTGAAGCGAAGGAGGCTGTGCTTCACATGCCAGGAGCCATGGGCGCCAGGAAGGGAAGGCACATTACATCGAGGTCTTCTCCGACAGTAGTGGGGAAGAAGACGAGTACGAGGAGATAGAGGCTGGAGGCAGCAGTACAGCGCAGAGAGGGGATCATCTGCCACCTCCACCACCAGGAGCAGGAGGTGCAGCTTTCGCATCTACCAGGGGAGCCCTTGCAGCTTTGCGGGGAGTTCCCAAGTACTTGACACTGCGTGTTTGAGGCACAGTACGGGGACAACATATTTCAGTGTTAGTGGACAGTGGGGCCACCCACAATTTCATTGATGCCCTCCTGGTAGAGTGGAGGGGCATACCGACGGAGAGCTTTGATGGGTCTTTGGTACTGGTTCCAAGGGACCGGACTATGCAGTGTGCCAAGTATGTGCCAGCCTTGGCAGTGACTATGGGGACGTGTTGACCACTGGAGTGGCACTTGATGATAATGAGAAGACTCCATGCCCAAGGATGAACTAGAAGACATTTGTACCATCAGATATCATCAGTTCAACAGAGTTTTTAAACTCTACTTCTACTTCTTATCATTTTCTCTTGTACCCAGATTCCACGTCCTACGGGGAATTGTAATAAGTGATGCTAGTAATGATGAGTTTTGAGTCAGTATTGAGTCTGTAACAGGCTTAGGTAGACTGAGACCTTGCCAACGAGTGAGTATTACTCTGGGAGGTTTTTTTTACTTGGTTAATTATCATCTCCCTACTAGGAGTTAATAATTAATTGAGTTCTTTACTTCAATTTTACCCCAAAGCTGGAGTATGGCTTGATGGTGAGGCCTTGGGTGACTCCTAGTGTCTAGAGTAAATGTATATTACCATACTAGATCACACAAAAAATTTCGTGGAATCTGGTTAGGTCTAAGTACTAATTTTTTAATTTTTTAGATTTCCCGCAAGTCGAAAATTGCAATAAAAATTGTAATAAGTGTTGTTTAGAGAAGTTGTATGGGGTGTGAGTAATCAAAATTACATCTCTCACGCTCAACTTTCTACTATGACACACTTTGAGGGGTTAAAAATGTGTTTTGAACCCTCAAAACCCACTTTCCTAAGTTTAGTGGGAAATCTGGCAATTAATTAAGCTAGAAATTAAATAAATGGAGAAAAATAAATATCCACACATGCTAAATGAGGTGGAAAATTATGGAGGAGTTAAAGTGAAGTCCCAAGGTGATATGGACTCCTAAAATCAAGGAAAAGACATGTGCTCAAATAAAATTGAATTTTCGGCATTAAATGAGAGTTGCTTACTTGGAAATTCGAATTTGTGAAGTTAGTGAATATTTGGGAGGATTTAGGAGAATATTTGGTTGAGATTTTTGTGGAAAATTGTCCCCACATGGCTTACCATTCATATACACATGTCATTCCATCATAAAATTCGAATTTGGCACATAAGGGAAGAAGAAAATGATGTCCACTTGCCAGAATTCGATTTTTACACTTGGAATTGGAGCTCCACTTACCAAATTCGAATTTGCCTTGAGATCTCCTCCCTCTCACCACTTGGCATATGGTTCTTCATTGGGATTTGCTCCCAATTTTATATATAATGGAGCCATGAGCTCTCATATTGTTATCATTTTTTACTAGCTATTGTGCTTGTGGAAGTGCTGCTGCCTTGTACACTTTCAGAAATATCAATAAAGACTTTGGGGCTTCATTCATGAGGTGTTCCTCCTTTTGAAGTGTGATGAATTGTTGATCATTGGTATAATTCCTTTTACTCATGCTCTGATATAATTTGTTTCCATATGCTCTTGTAGATTTGTTAATGTAGAGCTATCTTACCTTGACATTTGATTTAGGAGTATGCTTTAGGTATAGAATGCTCTAGTTGGTTTCAAATAAATCTCTAGAGTTTCTTATCATTGTTTATTACTAGATCTATATGAACTAATTCTTGATTGAAATTTTGTAGAGGGAACATCTTGTTGGGATCAAAGAATCAAGTGTTGGGGGAAGTCTTTGGAGAGACCAACCCACTCTTGATACATTCTCAAAGGAGCTCTCATTTGTTCGTTGAACCTTCATAGTCTTATCTTACAAAGTGGTTTTGCAGGGATTTTGGGACATAGCTTGTATACAAGCCGAATACTTCTAAATTTTAATATCTTTTAAAACATTATACTTCATTGCTTTCATTTGTTATCTAAGAGCTTGAAGATGACTAAGCAAAAATGAGGGTTTACTCGAACTCTTTGGCTTAGCTCTTTGTAAATTGTTATGCAATATTTTGTAATTTTATCTATCTAATATTTGATTGGTTTTGTAGCCCTATTTCTGAACTTTTTCTTGTGATAGCTTCAGTGGACAACTACAGGGAATTACTAACAAGTTGTTGCAGGACCTTTGGGCTATGAATTTCAAATGAGGAAGATAACTCTTTTTTCTTTGGTTGTGGGAATTGAAGAGGCTTAGCTTCTCTTCTCCTATTGTAAAGTCTGAATTCTTTTGAGTTTCTTTAGATATTCTCATCGAGGAAAAGTCTATGGTCTCAATTTTTATTTGTAAAGACTTTCCTTGGTTTAGAAAAGGCCTCATGTTCATTTCATTTTTGTAAAATTAATAAAATTTCTATTTTTGTTGTGGGAGCGTGGGTTTTACCCATTGGCATCCCTATCTCTCCATTTCAAAGAAGAGAATTTGTAGATGGATTGACTTAGTGGTTTTGACATTTCTGTTTTCTTTCACATCACATATGCATGCTCTAATTGGGAAGTAACACAAATCGCATAGTCCTTTAATTTCTTAATTTGCAATCTCATTTGCCATCACTTACTTATGTTTTGTGATCTATTTCTCATTTGGATAAGTTTCACAATATACTACAAGTAAAGAAGCATAACACTTTCAATTTATGGCAACTTGAGTTATTGTTCTAAATATGAAGCATATTTAATTGAATCATCTCCATCTTTTACATAGCACTTGCAAACTCACTTTCATATCATTTAGGCATTTCACTTTTCATACTAGACTTGCATCTCTAAAATTTACCTCCAACTTAAGTTGGTTGAATAGACGTTTTAGGGACCCTCTACCTATATGGACTCCTCACTGTGAAATCCAAATATTTGGGCGAGGGTGAGGTCTGAGGATTAGAGTTCAATTGTAACCTTGCTTTAGAACTAATTAATAAAATAAACCAAGAGCACTATCTCATCACATTTACTTGCAAAGTTCCCAAATTTTTTGCTATTTTGACGGTTTAAAGATTCACATGCAAATATTATCTCAAGAAGCAATTTGGATGCAAGCATTTTAATTCCTTAAATTTTGCAACAAGTTTAATTCTATGGTACTTGGAAATTTGCTTCTACATGCAACTTCATTGCATGTTGTCATTTTAATGATCATTATGCTTATGGATGATTGATATATCACATTTCATTGGAAAATACCCTTATTTGGTGTTGCAAATTTAATTGCATATTGTGATCTTGGTCTAACACTTCCTTTATGGGATTATTGTCATTATATCTTGAATTTCATTTTTGAGCAAGCATTTGTCATCTATTTTAAAGCACTGGTCTATATTTTGAATACATCATTGAATATTGCTCATATACTTATATGCTTGTTTACATATTGGAATCGAGTCATCTTTGATAAGTAATTCCTTCTAATCAATTCTCCTAGAAATCTCACATCTTTAACTTAGTTTTCTTTTAGGGACCACCCCCCTTAGCTAACCTAGGAGATAGCTTAAATGGAGAGAGTTGGGAATAGGTGACAGCCCCTTCTCTAAGTTCCTTGCCACCAACCACACTTGTGGGGTTGAAGGCTTTTCCCACTAACTGTAGGTAGGTGTAGGCGGCAAGCGATAACAGGATGTACACCCTGACAAATCACTTTTTCGTGGTGGACATTCTGGACACGAACGTGATACTGGGGGTACAGTGGTTGATCACGCTGATTGGGAGACCTTGGAGATGGAGTGGACGGATAAGAAGACTGGGAGGCATGAGAAGATTCGGGGTATGCACACCTACCCACCACAAACAATTTCAGCAGGCCTGATGGAGGCAGATTTCCGGAAGGGGGACATAGAGTGGGCAGTGGAGTTGCGTGTGTCAGAGGCAGGATCTACAGGGCAGGCCGTAGACCCAGATGTACAGTCCATTCTCGACAGGTATGCTAAGGTATTTGGAGAGATACCACCAGGGCAGCCACCAGATCGGGGGTTTGAACACACAATTGAGCTGGAGCAGGGCATCCAGGTTGTCATCACTACACCCTATAGGCATCCTAAGGCCTATCGGGATGAGATTGAGAGGGCCATCCATGAGCTCTTAGCTCTTGGACACAGCCGCCCCAGCACTAGCCCTTTTGCTTTTTCTGTAGTACTGGTGAAGAAGAAGGACAACACATTGAGAATGTGCATTGACTACCGGGCCCTAAACAAAAAGACCATGAAGTACCGGTACCCCATTCCACGGATCGATGAGTTGATGGATGAGCTGAGAGGATCAAAGTTCTTCTCAAAGATTGATTTGAGATCCGGGTACCATCAGATTCGCATGAGGGAGCAGGACATTCCCAAGACCGCTTTCAGGTATCACTACAGCCATTTTGAGTTCTTGGTGATGCCCTTTGGGCTGACCAATGCTCCGGCCACATTCCAGTCATGCATGAATCACATCTTCTGAAGTCACTTGAGGAAGTGTGTATTAGTGTTTTTTGATGACATCTTGATTTATAGCAGGACATGGGAGGAGCACCTCCAACATATAGAGGCTATACTGCGCATCTTGGAGGAGCAACAATTTTATGCTAAGCTCTCCAAATGTGAGTTTGGGCTGACAGAGATGCTCTATCTAGGGCACATCATCGGGGTGGATGGAGTGAGGGTCCATGAGGAGAAGATCAGGGCCATCAGGGATTGGCCAGAGCCAAAGAATGTGACGGAGCTTTGGGGATTTGTGGGTATCTGCACCTACTACCGGAAGTTCGTCAAGGGATTCTCCCAGCGTGCAGCACCCCTTACGGATCTCACCAAAAAGGGGGCATTCAGTTGGATTGATACAACGCAGAGGGCTTTCGACAGGCTCAAGGAGGTGATGAGTCGTTGTTCGGTTTTGGCATTGCCAGATTTTACTCAGCCTTTTGTCCTGGAGTGTGATGCATCAGGGGAGGGGATAGGCGCAGTTTTGATGCATGGAGGCTATCCCATAGCTTTCGAGCACCGGAAGCTGCTGCCACATGAGAGGTTGTATGCTATATACGACAAGGAGATGTTGGCCATCATGCATGCATTGGCCAAGTTTCGGCAGTACCTAGTAGGGAACAGGTTCAGAGTGAGGACGGACCACAACAACCTCTGATTCTTCCTAGAGCAGAAACAGTTGTAGGAGAGGTAGCAGAAGTGGGTCAGCAAAATCCAGGCATATGATTTTGACATCGAGTATGTCAAGGGGAAGAACAACGTGGTGGCCGATGCACTTTCACGCAGATTGACAGCGTTGTCCTTGATGAGTTTGGACACGGACTGGAGGGCTCAACTTATGGTAGAGTACTCCAAGGATGGTTTTGCCTGTGAGATTTTGGATGGACATGTGATAGATGATAGGTACAAAGTGATGGACGAGGTGATCTACTACAGGGATATGATCTTCTTGATTGAGAGCTCCCAACTCAAGAAGAAGATATTGCACGCCTCACATGACTCGCCATTATCAGGCCACTAGGGGTTCACCAAGACCTATAGGGTCATCAAGGAGAGGTTGTCTTAGAAGGGCCTCAAGGAGGACATACTCCAACATGTCAGGGAGTGCGAAGTTTTCCAGCGTAACAAGGGGGAGATGAACCATCCGGCAGGGTTATTGCAGCCTCTTCCCATATCTGAGGGGAAATGGGAGAGTATTTTGATGGATTTCATTACGGGGTTGCCCACTGTGCAGGGCAAAGATTGCATATTTGTAGTCGTTGATCGGTTGACTAAATATGCTCACTTCTTCGCCATATCGACACATTACACTGCAGCACAGGTAGCAGAGTTATTCTTCAGGGATGTTTTCAGATTGCATGGTCTCCCAAAGACCATTGTTAGTGATAGGGATAGCCGCTTCATGGGCGGATTTTGGCAGGAGCTTTTCCGTTTGGTGGGAACTGAGTTGACACTGAGTACTAGTTACCACCCCCAAACGGATGGGCAGACAGAGATAGTGAACAAGTGGCTGGAGGGCTACTTACGTAACTATGTTAGCGGTCAGCAGAAGGCATGGTTGAGATGGTTGCACTTGGGGGAGTATTGCTACAACAACACTCATCATATGTCCATCGATGTCTCTCCATTTTATGCATTGTATGGGTATCATGCTTTATCTTTTGCTGACACGATGTTTGGTGCTAGCAAGGATCCTAGAGCCAAGGATTGGATCCAAGAGAGTCAGGATATACTCCGAGCTCTCAAGGATAACATGGCTACAATGCAAAATCAGCAAAAGCTGTACCCTGACAGGGGACGTGTTGAGAGGCAGTTCGAGGTAGGGGATTTGGTCTACCTACGCTTGTAGCCATATCGGTAGTCCACGCTGAAGCAGAAGGGGGTTGAAAAGCTCAAGCCTCGCTTTTATGGACCATACAGGGTGACACGTAGAGTTGGAGAGGTTGCATATGAGTTGGAGCTGTCCATTGGTAGCAAGATTCATAACGTTTTTCACGTGTCATGCCTGAAGAAGGCACTAGGACAGCAGGTGACTGCAACGGAGGAGCTTCCGCCCATCGATGATGAGGGGCATCTGGTGCTACAGCCGGAGGCCATTATTGACACTAGGGAGAGGCAGTTGCGGAGCAACACAGTCAGAGAATACCTGGTGAGATGGAGGAATTTACCGGATGAGGATGCCACCTAGGAGAGTGAGAAGATTTTGCAGCATCCATCATTACAGTTGCTTGAGGACAAACAACGTTTTGCCGGGGAGAACTGTAATATTCCCAATTAGTAAGAGCTAATTGGAAATATTAATTTTGACTATTTTGCCTTTATAAAGTTAAGTTATAAATAAAGTGGGTGAAGAGGGACACTTAATTCACACTTAGGATAAAAAGTATTTCCTAAAGTCACTTAAGATACATGACTAGTTGGCAACGTGGGGCCTAGTGGTCAAGTGGCAGCATGGGAAAAGGGGCAGCGTAGGCAGCGTGGGACCAAGCCAGCGCAAAGAGAGATGGAAAACGTGGCTCAAAGAGACAGCACAGTTGATGGTGGGGCCTAGGTGAGGGCAAGGCTCACCAAGCATAAAAGGAGGGAGGGTCTCCTCATTTGGATTCATTTTGATTATGCATCTTTGAGATTTGTCTTTTGACATTGAGCACGCTTGCTGTTTAGCAAAGTTTGCACGTATTGTTCAATACATTGGGCGTCTCCGTTCGGAGATCCCAACCTTAGCCCCGGGGGACTTCGAGTGCCTGCTCGGGTGAGGAGTTTCATCCTTGTTTTTCCGGAGAGAGTTGCAGCAACCACAGGCGGAGCATTCACTCAAAGAGACAACGCAGTCAGTGAGAGGGAGGACGCAGTCTTGAGAGGAGGTGGTTTCAGATTGAGGGTTTGTTGGTGGATTCAGCCCAGGATAGTGGGAAAGGGGCCCGCCCTTCCCTATTCCAGTATTTTGGAGGAGTTTGGGGCCATTATTTGGAGCAGATCATTCAGAGCCAGCGTCCCTCCTTGAGGAATAACGTAGTGCCTCAAGGGAGCCATTTCCGGGGGTCGGCCATTTCCAGAAAGCTTTCTGGGCTTTTCTGGGTATTGGGAGTAGAGGCCATTCCCGAAGTTTCAGAATTTTCCGAGGTGGGGAGCAGCCCCAAAGATTCAGTTCATTCTAGCAGTAGCAGCAGCACAATAGCAGTACCAGCAGCTCTGGAGATAACGTAGTCTTGAGGGAGTAGCCATTCCGAGTCATTTCCTGAGAGTCTTTCTACACTTGCCCAGTGCAAGCCGAGGTGCCATCATTCTGATCACCTCTGTACTTATTTCCATTTCTCAGTATTAATAAAATGGCTCAGCGTTCTCCATATTGTCTGTTTTTCTTATGATTTGTCTCTAGTTGCGTATGTCTTTGTTTATGTGCTTTATATTCTTTGTTCATTTCCATTCGGGATATTACAAGAAGCCTGCGGTCGCGTCAGTTGGGATATGAAGCTATGAATGAAGAATATTGTTTCTTATTGGTGGGAATGATACTTGGGATATTGTTCCTCTTCCAAAAAAAGAAGAAAAACTTGTCGGATACGGTGGGTTTACAAAACCAAGTTTTGGACCCGAGATGGAAAAGTGGATAAACATAAAGCTCGTCTTGTTACTAAAGGATTTTCACAAGTTGAAGGCATTGACTATACTGAAACCTTCTCCCCTGTTGCCAAAATTAAATCTATCTGCCTTGTTCTTTCTCTTGTTGCCTCCTTTAAATGGGAAGTCCATCGGATGGATGTCAAATATGCCTTCTTACATGGATATTTTCATGAAGAAATCTACATGGAACAACCCCTTGGCTTTATCTAAAATTACTTTGGTCTTGCTTTTCACCTTAGGAAGTCTCTCTATGGTCTCAAACAAGCTCCTCAGGCTTGGTATGCCAGAATGGATAGCTTTCTCTTAGATAATGGCTTTTCTAGGTGTGATTCTGACAACACTATCTACACCAAGAAAGTGGGTAAGTCCTTCATCATCATTATTCTTTATGTTGATGATATTATCCTTACTGATAGTGATCCCAACCATATAAACCATGTGAAGTTTAGCCTCAAAAAGAAGTTTGAAGCTCAGCCAGGACTTAGGACACTTGCATTATTTCCTTGGTCTTAAAGTCTTGCAATCCAAAGAAGGTATTACCCTTTCTTAGTTCAATTATGCATGTGATCTTCTACGCCACTTTCACATGGAAGACTGTAAGCCAACCCCTTCTCCCTTTCAATATGGAGTCAATATTTCAGTCACTTGTACTTCCCCTGAGGTTGATGCTACCTTATACCATCAAATTGTTGGTAAACTTTTGTATATAACCCATACCCGTCCTGACCTTTCCTTTGTCGTTGATCTTGTTGCTCGGTTTATGCATAAACCTCATGAAAGTTACTAGAAAGCAGCTAAAAGAATACTTCGATATGTTCGAGGTACAATTCAGTTCGGGATTCATTACAATGCAAGAGCATCTCCATTGTTGGTTGGTTTCACTGATTTTGATTGGGCTGGTGACCCTGATGATCGAAAGTTTATTGTAGGTTATGTATTCACTCTTGGTTCAAGACCTATTACATGGTCTTGTTAGAAACAAAGTGCCATCTCTCTTTCTTCGGCGAAACGGTATCGTGGTGCACTTCGGCTTGACAAGGACACCATGTGGCCTTTTCAAATCCTGTCTAAATTTGTTCTTCACTTCTAGCATCCGCTACACTTTTGGTGTGATAATCAGAGTACCATTCAGGTATGTAAAGATCCAGTTCAGCATCAGTGTATGAAACACATTGAACTCCACATACACTTCATCGGAAAGCTCATTCATGATCGTGTTCTTGAAGTGCAGTATTGTCTGACCAATGATCAAGTAGTCAATATCTTTACGAAGGCTCTCACAGAAGAAAATTTTACCAAAATTCGATCCATGCTTGGTGTTCAGGAAAGTTTTCATTAAGGGGGGATAGGCTCTAATGCCTCCTTCCTTCTCCTATTGTGTCACTTTTGTAAATCCTTCAATCCTATCCCAATTTGTTCTTAAGGGGGGATGTTAGGATATTTCGACACATAAGAAATAGGCTCCTTTTGTGTCACCTTTGTAAATCCTTCAATCCTATCCCAAGTTGTTCTTAAGGGGGGATGTTAGGATATTCCGACACATACGAAATAGTTAAGAATAACTTAGTCTAGTGTAGAGTTAGGTAAAGTGTGTTTCTTTACTATGTTCATTTGTAACTTATAATCCGACGGTCACAATTTGTAGTGATCCGACAGTTCACCCTCTCCTCGATATTAACAACACTTGATCCGTGGCTTAACACCGGATTGGTCCATGATCTCTACTTAAAGAGCATGGAGGGTCATTTGTCCGGTAACCATTTATGAGTGAACATATGTAACTTTTCTTTTTATATTAATAAATTGCTTGAAGTGGCCGCGTTGGCTCAGGCTGTGGACTGTTTCCCTCTTTGAGGGTTTTAGCCACGTGATAATACTGGTGTATTGATTTGTGATCTTTTTGTGAGCGGTGACCTTTGGTTTTTGATCTAAGGAACTTACCCTGTAAATTACTACACCTTCTTCCGGGTCACCCAATAATCCATGCCCAAGGAAAAACAAGCATAAACACCCAATTGCACAATGAAAAACATCCTTTAGGATTAGATTGTGCACCTTCAAACATATTCTCATGAAAAATGGGTGAGGGGACATATGACTGATTCAAGGAGCATAGATCAAATGGCATAGTACATTGGCTACACTGGGGGCTATCAGGGGTTGATGGTTAAAGAGATGTTTAGGAGAAAAATTCTCCTATGGGGTCACCCACTTTTGGTGGGTAACAAGCATCATTCAAAACCAAATCTTAATAGTGTGTCAAACCCTAGTTGGACAACTCCCTCTTAGCAAGATCAACTGTACACAATCATACTTTTTGTGCCAAATGTTGTCAATAATATCTTCAGGGTAATACAATTCAACAACTAGTGCTTAGTAATGATGAAAGCTTTCTGCAATGTAAACTCTAGATATATGGAATAGTTAGCAAAAGTTTAACACCTTCTCAACAATCAAGACAGTAGGCTTATGTATACTTCATGATATTGATTAACAACAATACACCTCACAAGACTCTAGAACCATCACAATGATCAACAACTATCAAATGATAAATCAAATTGAATATCCTCTATTCTTGATAATTCCTTAGGAAGTGAATTTGCTGGTTCTTTCTGATTTCATTCTGAATGCAATCATCCCACAACCTCTCCCAAGTGGGAAGGTTCAGCAACCAAGGATTGATTCATGCATTCTATCTTGTGCGCGCGACGCATACAAGTCACTGTTTGAAATTGCACTTGATTCATACCACCTGGTGCTGTAAGTGAAATCAATAATAAGTCTTGCATATTTTAATGTGTACACCATCTCATCTAGCATAGTTAATTCATCGCTATTAATTATTTTATTCTATTTAAGTTTATTTTTTAACCTCTTCTTCTTCCTCTTCCACTTCCTTTGGCCCAGCCTCACCTGGAAGGGAGCTACGACCCCCTGCTCTCGTTTACCAGCCTCTCCTGGAAGGGAAGAGAAATAACAAGCATATTCAAGAATAAAAACTAAAAAAAATAGCACAAAAGCTCCATTACTGAAATTATTGAAGAATTTGTTGGCACTGCAATGGCCAGTGGCTCGTACTAATGTATTGACTCGTTCTTAGAGTGAAAAACTTGGAATAACGCCATTTTAGAAAGTTTGTAACATTTGATGAAAAGAAACACGGGAATGTAAAATTTGGCAAAGATAAAGCAGGGAAAATCAAGGGAAAAGGCACAGTTAGCCTGAATAATGGAAGAGGAGAAGGAGAGCAGAATTGGCATGACAAATATGAATTACAATGGTTCGCAATTACGTATAGTAATGGCATTACAGTGGTTCGCAATTTTAGCATTAAATCCGTTTCAGTTTTCAGGCCCTACCGAATGTCATCTGACAATCTGCTATATGCAACTATATGAGAGACTTCAC
Source organism: Pinus albicaulis (assembly GCA_034641835.2). NCBI lineage: Eukaryota > Viridiplantae > Streptophyta > Pinopsida > Pinales > Pinaceae > Pinus > Pinus albicaulis. The sequence continues at coordinate 784,483,075 of CM076584.1, forward strand.
TCTATCCATATACAGTTCGACTCATGTTACTTAGATAATATATATATAATGATAGACACATTGCCAGTGCAAGTAATCCTACAAGTTGGATTAACAGTCCTCTGTCCAACAACTTCTAGCACATTATTTTATTTAGTAAGTTAGCAACTTAGAACCCCTGTAGAGTCACTGAATCACCCTTTTCTTTCAACTACTTGCTTTAATCTCTATTTGCAATATTTGATGGCGTCATTGATGCCTTTGTGTTGTGTTTGAAGATGTCTTCTTTTGCTATTGATTTGTCCTTTGAGAAGCTAGATGTCAATGTTGTGCCTTTGAATGTAACATACTAATGTTGTAGATGAGACCCTCTTTTATTTTCTTCAAAGTAAGGATCATATGCTCTCAAGTGGGCTTGACACTGGTTAATTTTTATAGGGCTACTGTGAACCAAATAATATAATAATCTTGACCTGAAAAAGGCTTTTAGAAATCCCTTTAAAATGGTCCTCAATCTAACAATAAAACTTTGCTATACAAATGTTAAGTCTATCACATATAGACCTCAGAGAAAAAAGTGAAAAATGGTTACGAGATTTACCTGTAGCTGGCCTTATTCCAACTGGTCCATGAGAGTGTGAAAATTTCTGAAAGTTACTTTCTGCAGAAATCCACTGTTAGATCTGGTTATACTTCTCCTAGTTAAACAAGTTATTAATGTTGAAATCTTCAGATTAACATCGAAGTAAACACATAACAAACTTTGACCGATTCAGATCTAAAACAGAAAGGTACATGCACAATAGACAAAGTGACACACAAGATTTTATGGACAACTGTCCCTGGAAAAACCCAATGCAGGAAAACCGGTCTTCTGGCTGCTGGAGGGTTTATATTATTAAGTGGTTTTCTGAATATAGAAAATCTGGGCACCGCACTAGTTAATCCGACAGAGAAAAAAGATAGATCTGCCGCTAACCTTTTGCTCTGAAGCCAAAACCTTGACTGATCCACACCCTCAAACGGGATTTTCAAGACAGCCAAATTTTGGCCCTAGAAACCCCAGCATTGCCCCTAAAGCCCCTGCGTCAGCCTAGTCAGCCTCTGCGTGCCTCTGCGCTGGCCTGGAGAGGGCTGCATAACCCCAGAATGGTTGACACAGACCCTATGTTGCCCTAGAAGGATCTCTGCGTAACCCTGGAGGGTCCCCTACTGCCCAGCGATGCCCCATAATGGACTACATAGCACCCGCGTAGCTAAAGCTGCCCTCTGCGCTACGCAGCTACTGCATAACTGTTGTTGCTGCCTCTACTTCCCTGTGCTGCCTCTAGATGCTGCTCTCTGCCTCTTGCTGATTTCTGGCACTGGGATCATACCATCCCCTTAGGAACACTACCCCTCTCTGCAGCTCAAACACTTCTGAAAATTCTTAGCAAACCCTGCCCTAGAATATCAACTTAGTCTCAGTGCTCTACCTCCGTGTGTGTTCTCCAAATGACCCCAAGCCCTTCCTTTATACTTTCTCGTTGGGAAACCAATGACCATGATCAGATCTTGAATCGATGGCTTAGATTAAAAGAAATCTTGATCTATGTGACTTGAGACAATTCCATCACATGTTTTAATTAATTACCTTTAATAATTTAATTTTCCTAAGTTAGACTTAGGGTCCTTAATTAAAATTATTAATTAATTAATTATTTCCCAAACTGGATGTTATTTCCCGAATCCCTTTCTGGTTCTTGGAGATCTCATGTACTCTAGTCCCTCCACAAAGCTTGGGAGCTAGAGAACATTTGATGTTATCCCAACACTCAAGAAAACTCAACACTCCCTCTTAGCGAGGAATGTGCTCTAGTACAACTTTGCTTCTCCTCGAAGCTCTGTACTGATCTCTGGTGTGGGTCTCTGCACTTATGTTGGACCTGCTGCCCTTCATCACTGTGTTGTTGCTGCCATTCTGTACTGCTGCCCATGACGCTACCACCTCCACTGCTGCATCTGTACTACAGCTCCTTCTTAATCTGTTGCATCATGCTACCAACTGCTGCACTGCATCTTCAGTTTCTGAGAGAAGCAACTGAAACTCCTGCCCAATCTTCGTCAAACAAGTCAGTTGGGTTGCATCCTCATCATTGAAGCTCCATTGGCTGTTGATCTGTGTTGTCATTTAGAGGATGATGCACAGCTACAGCTCTGCACTGCTGAAGTCACATCAGCCCCTTGTGCTGAAATCTCTCACATTGCTGTTGCGCTGCGTTGTCCTCCTAAAGCCTCCACGATGCTGCAACTCTGCTCTGCACTGCTGAAGTCACATCATCCCCTACGTTGTTGTTGCATTTGCACTGCGCTGCCTCCTTCAGTCTTCAGATCTGCCTCTGCTTCATCTGTGATTCTCTGCACCAACTACTCCACTTGTCCTGCTACTGTCTTAAGGCTCCCGTAGCTCGGATGTGATCCAAGAGATGAGCTGCTCAAGGATCCCGCCACCACTCTGTAGTTTCTCTACAGATCAATGTCGCCCCACTTTCGTGGTTCATGAGCGCTCATGGTTGCATCATCTTCTGACCCATCGTCTGCTGCAACAACCTTGGAAGTAGAAGCTTCCTTGTCCTTCTTCTTTCGAGGAAAATTCCTAGCAAAATGTCCTAGTTCGCCGCACTGGAAACACTTGATCTTAGATAGATCACGCTTCGTCTTCCCTTGCTGCCTCTTTGATGCCAAGGCCACATCTTCTTCTTCTTCCTTTTTCACTTTACTGGATCCCATGTTGTACTTCCTCTTGGTGATTCGGCGAAGTTCTTCTTGACGAAGGATTGCGCACATATTGTCCCAGTCGGGAAGGTCCGCTCTGCCCAAGACACATTGGACAAAGGTCTCCCACTCTTCTATGACTGCATTGAGTGCAGTCCTTACCATCACTTCATCTTCCACGTTTGCTCCCGTGGTAGAAAATTGATCTCTGATCGAGTGTAGTCTGAAAAGGAAGGGCTCTATTTCTTCTCCCTTGGTCATCATGAATGACCACAACTGATTCTCCAGAAGCATTCTCCTCTAGATGGACTTCCCCTCATATAGGATTGTTAAGGCTTTCCACATCTCATGAGTTGTTTTCTTTTCAGCTATGTGTGGAACTATATGATCCTTAACCCCATCCATTATGAAACGTTTGGCATGTGACGCAGCTTCCTCATGCTTCTTCAGGAGATCCACAAAGGTCGGCCTGGCCACGACTTTTTCTGCATGGTCCCTTAGACCGTATGCCTCCATAACTACTAGGATTTTGGCCTTCCACACTGCAAAGTTGGACAGGCCATCCAACCCATCCTGATCACGTAATCCGTGAGGTGCCATCTGCTCAGATCTACTTTGTCGGAACTTCCTCTTCCTGCTTCTCTACTAAAGCTCGGATCTAGGGTCCTTGGCGAAAAGGCACCCTCTACTCCCTATGACAACTGATTCCCTCTCTTGGAAATCTGCCAAAACAACGAAACAAATCTCTTCGATCCTCTGATCGATCTGCAAATTCCTTTGGCTAGAAACCCTCTGAGAAGTTGATCTCCTCCTGCTCTTTGTCTCCCAGTGCTTAGGCTAAATTATGAATCTTCAGAATTTTAACCCCACCAGCAACTTCTGAAGTTTTGCAGCTCTGCTTTCGGCACGTCTGAATCAGACAACTTCAGATCTACATCACCCTAGTTGGCCTCTGCGTGAGAAAATAGTCCCACCGTTGCCTCTACATAGTAAGTACGTGGACCTGCATGGAGACTGCATAGGACTGCGTCACCCTAACCTTTGCATGGCTCTGCTCCCTCTGAAATTGCGTTGTCCCTTCATATCTGGCTTTCTTCGTTGTTGTTGTTGCTTTCTGCTGCTTTCTGCAACAAGATTCTTCAGTCTTTTGTTGGTGACTCTGCTAGATCTACAATCACTCTGATACCATGTGAAAAATTTTGAAAGTTACTTTATGCAGAAATCCACTATTAGATCTAGTTATACTTCTCCTACTTAAACAAGTTATTAATGTGGAAATCTTCAGGTTAACATCGAAGTAAACACATAACAGACTTTCACTGATTCAGATTTAAAACAGAAAAGTACATGCACAATAGACAAAGTGACACAAGATTTTCTGGCCAACTGCCCCCGGAAAAACCTAATGCGGGAAAACCGACCTTCTGGCTGTTGGAGGGTTTATATTATTAAATAATTTTCTGAATACTTCAAATTTGGGCACCACACTGGTTAACTTGACAAAGAAAACAGATAGATCTGCAGCTAACTTGTTGTTTTGAAGCCAAAAGCTTGACTGATCCACACCCTCAATAGGATTTACAAGACTCAGCCAAAGTTTGGCCCTAGAAACCCCAACACTACCCCTGAAGCCCCTCCGTCAGCCTAGTCAGCCTCTGCGTGCCTCTGCGTTGGCCTGGAGAAGGTTGCGTAACCCCAGAATGGGTGACGCAGACCCTACGCTGCCCTAAAAGGGTCTCTGTGTAACCCTGGAGGGTCCCTTGCTGCCCAGCGCTGCCCCAGAAGGGACTGCGTAGCACCTACGTAGCTGAAGCTACCCTCTGCGCTGCGTAACTACTGTTGCTGCCTCTGCTTCCCTGCACTGCCTATGGATGCTGCTCTCTGCCTCTTGATGATTCTTGGCACTGGGTTCAGACCATCCCCTTAGCCAACACTACCCCTTTCTACAGCTGAAACACTTCTAAAAATTTATAGCAAACCTTGCCCTAGAATATCAGCTTAGTCTCAGTGCTCTACCTCCGTGTGTGTTCTCCAAATGACGCCAAGCCTTTCCTTTATACTTTCTCGTTGGGAAACCAACGACCATGATCAGATCTTGAATCGATGGCTTAGATTAAAAGAAAGCTTGATCCATGTGACTTAAGACAATTCCATCACATGTTTTAATTAATTACCTTTAATAATTTAATTTTCCTAAGTTATACTTAGGGTCCTTAATTCAGATTACTAATTAATAAATTATCTCCCAAATTGGTTGGTATTTCCCAAGTCCCTTTCTGGGTCTTAGAGATCTCATGTACTCTAGTCCCTCCACAAATTTTGGGAGCTAGAGCACATCTAATGCTATCCCAACACTCACGAACACTCAACAGAGAGGTGATTCAATAAAACCCTTACCTCAGATTTGAATTTCTCCTGTCTGCACTATAAAGATCAGGTTTGTTTTCAAATTCAGTCCGGGATCGAGGCTGTAAACATTCTCATAGGGGGAGGCCTCAAAAGATCAATCACAAAAATGCCTCGGGCAGAGCTTAAAATTAGCTCGGAACTCAGAGCATGCCTTCAAACACAAAACTTAAAGAAATGACCTATAGGAGAGCCAAGACAGACTTCAAGTCTTCAACAATTAAGAAGAAAAAGCCCGAGATGCCTTAGTACATTTCCTTAGAGGACAAAGGTTAACCCTCCTGAGTAGTGCGAATTAGATTTGTGAAATACAAGGTTTATCCAACAATGAGCCACTAAGGATTATGTGTGAAATTTTTTGAATCTATCAAACAGAAATCCTACTGCAGTTCACTGGTTTGCATTTCCTACTTGTGTTCTTCAATTAGCAAGTTTCTTTACAAAAATTTTCAATAAATATTAATGTAAATACATTGTAGCCTACACCAATATACAGATCAAGTACTGAAAATTAAGATGAGAGAAAAACACAAAGGACACACTTATTTTTTGAACTAAACGTACACAAAAAAACCCAATGTAGGAAATCCGGTGCAGCAAATCTGAGGGTTTGTATTATTAAGGAACTGTTTTCTGAGTACAACTAGGGTGCCAAATCCAACTCACCCAATAGAGAAAATCACGGCATACAAAACAATAGTGAGTCTTACCTCACACTGCAAGGCTCGACTGATACGTATCTGAACTGGCGAAACCCCAACTCCCTTTGCATTGCCTCTACGCAGTAGATGCATAAGCTTGCATGGGGATGGCCGAGGACTGTGTCACCTCCTCTCTGAATCGATCTGCCTCTCGGAAAATCAAGTTTCAGCCCTCCTGACTCAGAAACCTCGATCTCCAACAAAACTCAGACTGTCCCTTGGAAACAATGCCCAGTCCCTGTGTTGTAGAAATTTCCTGTTTTTCCCAACCCCGGTTTCAGTATCACTTATTTCTCCTTTTTGGTTAAATGCCCTTTCCCATATCCTTACATTCAACACTCAGAAAAAATAATTTTTATTTGCTGAAACAGCAATCACTTTGCTGAAACAGAAATCACTTTGCTGAAACACAAGTTACTTTGCTGAAACACAAATTACTTTGCTGAAACACAAACTACTTTGCTGCAACACAAATTCTGGAAAACTTTTACAGAATGCTGAAACTGCAGAAATAAAACAAAACACACAGCACGTTGAAACAGTCATTCAACACATTTGAACACTGAGATTTTTGGTCAACTTGACCCTGGAAAAACCCCCTACAACTCTTGGGGAAAACCAGTCTTGAGAGCTCCTTCTTATTTCTGAAAAAATGCTTTTACAGAGAGGCAGAAATTACAGCAAAAAATTCCAGCAACTAAACAACAGTACTTATCTCGATTTCCGTGCATTCACTCCGCCTTGGAAAACGTGCAAAACAGGAAAAACCCAAAACAGAAATTTTACAGCATTTATGACAGCATTAAATGCTGAATGAGCTTCTCGATTTTTGTGCCCAGCTGTACGGCCGTACTGTTGTACGGACTGTACGGAAAACCCAGCTGCTGCTTCTCCTCAAAATCTGCGCTCCTTTGCCTCGAAATCTGTGCCGAAACTGACTGTACGGCTGCTGTACGGATTTCCAAAAATCTGTACCACCAAGCAGTAGTCTCTCTCCTCGATTTCTGTGCCCAGAATCTGCCCAGAATTAAATGCTGAAGCTGCTGTACGGTTCTCCTTGAAAACTGTGCCTCTCTCCCTCGAAAAATGTGCCCAACACTTGCTGTACGGATTTTTGCCTTGGAACCCGTGCCTCCTTGCTGCTGTACGGACTTTGCTGAAGTTTCTATTAGCTGCTCTCTTTCTCCTCTCTGCTCAGAAATCTCCTTTGCTCTCCTTCTCCTCCTCTCTCAATCTGCTCATGAAAGAATGAATGACCTTTTCCTCCTTTTCCTCCTTTAACCTAACCCTAAGTGACTTTTGGGGAATCCCTAAATCCAATGGGTGAGATAGATTGAGATCTAGGGCTGAGATTAAATGCTCATTTAAATCTCACTTTCTATTTTTTAATTCACCCCACTTTAATAAAGACCCACTTAGTCATTTATTTCCAAAGTCACTTTTCCTTTCTAATTTTACATTGACTTTATTAAAGTCACTTTTAAATTAGATTTGACTTTATAACTTTATAAAGTCACTTTAGTAACTTTATCACTTAAAGTCACTTTAAAATTAGATTTGACTTTATAACTTTATAAAGTCACTTTAGTAACTTTATCACTTAAGTCACTTTTAAATTAGATTTAACTTTATAAAAATTTATAAAGTTACTTTAGGAGAAAAATTAAATCTTTTGGACACTTTTCCCTAGGCCAAAGATCAAAGCCTTAGGGAACCACCTGTCCTCCGGTACCAAATTTCAACACTCCCTCTTACCGAGGAAGGTGTTCCTCACCACACCCATCTTGTCTCTGAAGTAGACATGCTTGCCCCGTGGTAAGGCTTTGGTAAGAATATCCGCAACCTGCTCATCGGTGGGAATATACTCAAACTTTACAGCTCCCTTCTGAACGTAGTCTCTGATGAAATGATATTTGATCCCAATATGCTCTGACTTGTCATGAAATACTGGATTCTCCGTGATTTTAATGCAACTCTGATTATCACAGTAAATCATTGAAGGTCTCAACGATTGACCAAATAAGCCAAACAACATCTTGCGAAGCCAGATGGCCTCACAACTAGCTAGACTGGTTGCCATATACTCTGCTTCCGCTGAACTCAATGCTACTGACTGCTGCTTCCGGCTGAACCATGACACCACTGCCGAACCCAACCCAAAACGGCACTCTGAAGTGCTCTTCCTATCAGAAGCACAACCTACCCAATCAGAATCAGTGTAACTTGCCAATCTCACTCCATCCCCCTGCCTGTAGTCCAGACCATAATCCACTGTCCCCTACAAGTACCGCAAAATGTGTTTTGCAGCCACCCAATGAACCTTCCTAGGCTCACACATAAACTGACTCATCGTGTTGACTGCAAAACAAATATCTGGTCTAGTGTTGACCAAATACATCAAGGAACCAATCAGCTGTCTGTACAATGTGGGATCCACCAACTCGGAATCCGAAGCATGAAGCTTCTTCCAGTTAGTGATCATCGGTGTCGACATGGGTCTACAATCCTCCATGTGGAATCTGCCAAGGATGTCCACAATATACTTCCCCTGTCCCAGGAAGAAATGCCCCTCCTCTTGCCACACCTCCAAACCCAAAAAGTAATGCATCAAGCCGATGTCCTTCATCTCAAACTCCGCCGCAAGATCTCTCTTGCAGTGCTCTATGAGTCTCTCTGCACTTGTAATGACTAAGTCATCCACATACAGCACCAGAATGAGAGGCTCCTCACCTATCACAATATAGTAAAGGTTCGGATCTGCCTCACTCTTTGTGAAACCCATCTTCTGCAAGTAAGTGTCTATCCTGGAGTACCAAGCTCTGGGAGCTTGCTTCAGGCCATAAAGGGCCTTCTTCAGTCTGCACACATGGGACTCCTTCCCATGCACCTCAAAGCCCTGTGGCTGCTCAATGTACACCTCCTCTCGTATGAAGCCATTGAGAAATGCGGTCTTCACATCCATCTGGTGGATCTTCCAACCCATCTCTGCTGCTATCGATATAATGGAGCGGATCGAAGTATATCGAGCCACGGGAGCGAAGGTCTCCTCATAATCAACTCCCTCTATCTGGGAGAACCCTCTAGCCACAAACCTCGCTTTGAATTTCTCAATGCTGCCATCTGCAGCATGCTTTACCTTGTAAAGCCATCTGGAAGTAACCACGGATTTGCCCTCAGGCCTCGGCACCACCTCCCAAACATCATTCTTCATGATAGAAGAATACTCCTCCTGCATGGCCTCTCTCCAGACCTGCTGGCTAGCTGCTTCCTCATAGCTAGAAGGCTCAGAGTCAAGGATGCTGGTAGCCATTGCCATATAGCTACAAAACCTCTCAGGTGGTCTGCTCTCTCTGACCGGCCTCTTAGGCTCAGCAACGGATGTGGCATCTCTCAAGGTGTCCTGAAGCCACTTGGGCTTCCTCTTCCCTGAGTGCACTTCTCCCGCCGGAGAATAAAACTCCTCCTCCTCAACATCAGGAGCCTGAACTCCTGACTGTCTGTCTGCTGTCCTCCTGCACACCGAACTTTGTGAATCTTTGATGCAGGTGAGCGCATCCATCGGTGGACTCCCCGATCGGCCCTTTCTGTGTGGGTACAACACGTCACCCGCTCACCTACGACTGCGAGCCACTCCCCCCGCGACGACGGACCCCGACCGCCGTCGCAGATGTACCTCGGATCCTCTGATCCCCCTTGTGGGTCCTGCCGTGACTCAGCGCTGTGGGGGGTGCGGCCCAGTCCGGATGCTCTAACTCCGTGACACTAAAGGCCTGTCTCTCGAACTTCCACATCCCGCACGACAGCAACTTTCCTGCGCGAGGTGCCGTCCGAAGAGCCTTGGTCTCACTGTAGCCCACAAAAATACCCTTCTCTGCGGTGGGCTCTAGTTTGGTCCTCTTCTCCTTGGGTATGTAGGAGTATGTGATGCACCCAAAGATACGAAGATGACCAATATCAGGCTTCTTCCCAGAAAAAGCCTCCTCCGGAGTCATGTGCCCCAAGGCACGATGCGGACTCCTGTTCTACAAATAAACAGCTGTGTTGCAGGCCTCTGCCCACAAAAACAATGGCAACCCCTGATGGCAACCCCCGATCATGTAACATGGCTTTGGCAGCCCCTCCGATGGATCTGTTCTTCCTCTCCGCAACCCCGTTCTGCTGGGGGTTGTAAGGAACAGTGAGCTCCCTCCTAATGCCTGCCTCCGCACAATAGTCAACAAACTCTCCAAGGGTACTCTCCTCCATTGTCTGACCTCAGGGACTTGATCTTCCGACCTGTCTGTGTCTCCACAAGAGCTCTGAACTCCTGAAACCGCTTGAAGACCTCACTCTTGGTCTTCAAGAAATAAATCCAGGTCCTCCTGGAGTGATCAACAATGAATAACACATAGTACTCATATCCACTCAAGGAAACATGAGACATCCGACCGCTCACATCGGAATGAATCAAATCAAGTATCCCAGTCGCTCTGCTGTCACTGCTGGGAAAAGGGGATTTGGAAAACTTGCCCATCGCACATCCTCTGTAAGTATCAAAGTGATCAGTACTGAAATCTGGCACACCCGTAGTGATCTCCCGCAAAGTCCTCAAGGCTCCATGATACATGTGCCCCATCCTGCGGTGCCAAATCTCACACAACTCAGAACTGCTAGCTCTGCTGTCGGTACTGCTGCTCAATGCCAAAAGGGACTGAAATGCAAACTTGTACACCTTTGCATGGCGTACACCTATCACTCTAGCTGAATCAGCTGGAGTGCCCCTGGGATACATCAACACCTGTCCTCCCCTGAATAGTATCTCATATCCTCTGTCCTCCAAAGCTGAGACGGATATGAGGTTCTTCCTCATCCCTGGCACATAAAGAACATCTGACACCTTCAAGGGAGGTTTGGACTCCCTCTGAAATGTCAATGTTCCCACACCCACTGCTCTAACAACTCTGTCATCACCGAGTACTACCTCTACATCAGTGCCACTCTCTGAAAGCTCTGAGAAGTACTCACGGACTCCTGTCATGTGACGTGAAGCCCCACCGTCCACATACCAGATACCCGAAGATGCTCCGCTAATCGAGGGAAATGCATGCTCCCTCTGAACCTCTATGGCAGATAATCCTGCACTAGAAGACTCACACGCAATGAACCCAAACTCCCAGTCAAAGCGATCTGCAAAGTCCTCAACCTCTGCTGAAGCTGCCATGCTCTGGTTCTTCCCCTTCTTCTTCTTCTTCTCCGGACACACAACTGCATAGTGTCCCATCTTCTGACAATTCCAACACTTCACTTTGGAATAGTCCTTCTGTGAGTTATCCCGTTTACCTTTACCTTTGCCTTTGCCCCCACCATTGCTTGTGGAAGCCTGCTTCTTCCCTTTGCCTTTCTTGCGTCCTGCCAACAGTGCTACATCCTCATCCTCCTCAACTGGCTTGGCTGCCCCAAGCTGACCTTTCCTGATCTCTGTCTGAATGCAATCATCCCAAAACCTCTCCCATGTGGGAAGGGTCTCACGTGCACAAACCCCATCAGCAAAGTTCATCCATGAACGGGGGAGGCCATTCACCGCAATCCGCACCAACTCAGTGGGTGGAATGGCCTCTCCAATCGCTGCCAACTCATCTCTCACATTAGTAATCTTTGTGAGATATCCAGCTGCACTATCATTGCCCATCTTAATGGTCTTCATCTTCTCCTTCAGGACCATCTTCCGGTTCTCATTGGTACTCTGGTAGAGATTGGACAATGCCGTCCACATCTCATGAGCATTTCTCTTCCCTCTCACATGAGGAATGCAATGGTCTTTGATTCCGTCTAGAATCAGCCTTTTACCCTTGTTGTTCTTTTTATTATATGCTGCCAACTGAGTAGCATCAGTAGGCACATTCACAGGGTTCTGTGTGGTATGCACCATAATGTCCCAGACTTCTGCCTCCTCAAAGATACTCTGCATTCTCTCCTTCCAAATGCTGTAGTTGGAATGCTCATCCAACCTATCCTCCACCCTCAGTCCCAATGACATCCTGCTGTCCTAAAACTGAAAATAACACTGCTGTAGTAAAGGTAAAAATCTGCTGTTTGTGAAAAATCAGCTTGCTGGAATTTTCTGAGTGAAAAATCAGCAGGCTGTAATTTTCCTCCTTGCTGTCCCAAACTGCCCTTCAGCACTCAAGCTTTGATACCATGTAGAAATTTCCTGTTTTTCCCAACCCCGGTTTCAGTATCACTTATTTCTCCTTTTGGTTAAATGCCCTTTCCCATATCCTTACATTCAACACTCAAAAAAAATAATTTTTATTTGCTGAAACAGCAATCACTTTGCTGAAACAGAAATCACTTTGCTGAAACACAAGTTACTTTGCTGAAACACAAATTACTTTGCTGAAACACAAATTCTGGAAAACTTTTACAGAATGCTGAAAATGCAGAAATAAAACAAAACACACAGCAAGCTGAAACAGTCATTCAACACATTTGAACACTGAGATTTTTGGTCAACTTGACCCTGGAAAAACCCCCTACAACTCTTGGGGAAAACCAGTCTTGAGAGCTCCTTCTTATTTCTGAAAATACTTTTACAGAGAGGCAGAAATTACAGCAAAAATTTCAGCAACTAAACAACAGTACTTATCTCGATTTTCGTGCATTCACTCCGCCTTGGAAAACGTGCAAAACAGGAAAAACCCAAAACAGAAATTTTACAGCATTTATGACAGCATTAAATGCTGAATGAGCTTCTCGATTTTGTGCCCAGCTGTACGGCCGTACTGCTGTACGGACTGTACGGAAAACTCAACTGCTGCTTCTCCTCAAAATCTGCGCTCCTTTGCCTCGAAATCTGTGCCGAAACTGACTGTACGGCTGCTGTACGGATTTCCAGAAATCTGTACCACCAAACAGCAGTCTCTCTCGATTTCTGTGCCCAGAATCTGCCCAGAATTAAATGCTGAAGCTGCTGTACGGTTCTCCTTGAAAACTGTGCCTCTCTCCCTCGAAAAATGTGCCCAACACTTGCTGTACGGATTTCTGCCTTGGAAACCGTGCCTCCTTGCTGTTGTACGGATTTTGCTGAAGTCTCTATCAGCTGCCCTCTTTCTCTTCTCTGCTCAGAAAGAAATCTCCCTTGCTCTCCTTCTCCTCCTCTCTCAATCTGCTCATGAAAGAATTATTGACCTTTTCCTCCTTTTCCTCCTTTAACCTAACCCTAAGTGACTTTTGGGGAATCCCTAAATCCAATGGCTGAGATAGATTGAGATCTAGGGCTGAGATTAAATGCTCATTTAAATCTCACTTTCTATTTTTTAATTCACCCCACTTTAATAAAGACCAACTTAGTCTTTTATTTCCAAAGTCACTTTTTCCTTTCTAATTTTATATTGACTTTATTTAAAGTCACTTTAACTTTAGTAACTTTATCACTTAAAGTCACTTTAAAATTAGATTTGACTTTATAACTTTATAAAGTCACTTTAGTAACTTTATCACTTAAGTCACTTTTAAATTAGATTTAGCTTTATAAAAATTTATAAAGTTACTTTAGGAGAAAAATTAAATCTTTTGGACACTTTTCCCTAGGCCAAAGATCAAAGCCTTAGGGAACCACCTGTCCTCCGGTACCAAATTTCAACATGTGTGAACCCTATGTGGGCCTATGTCACCACTTCTGGGGACTGCGTCACCTCTCCTGGTGGATGCGTTGCTTCCTCTACTGTCTCTACTGCCTCTCTAGTATGTACTCTTGGTCTAGGAGAAGATCCTTCGACCAGAAACTGCTTCTACCCCTCACTGTACTGAATCACTTAGATTTTATCTTTGTCTGAGCGTTGATCTATCAAAAGAATTCGATCTCTAGATTCACTCACTGTGTGTGTTCTCCAACTGACCCTCAAGCCTTCCTTTATACTTTTCCTATTGAAAAATCAACGGTCATGATGAAATCTTTAACCAATGGCTTAGATTAAAACATACTTGATCCTCGTCACTTAGAAGCTTCTCACCCACATTTACATTAATTCACTTTAATTATTCTAACTTCCTAAGTTTTAACTTAGGCTCCATTAAAAAGAATTAATTATTTGAATAACTTGCACTTCGTGTGGAATTTCTCCAAACGATTTCTGGGTCTTGGAGATCTCATGTGTTCTAGCCCCTCCACAAAATTTCGGATCTAGAGCACATCCGATGCTACCAAAGAAAATCAACACTCCCTCTTAGCGAGGAATGTGCTCTAGCAATACTTCTCACCAGAAGCATCACTTTGATCCACAACATCGGTCCTTTGCGTTGTTGATGCTTGGCCTATTGCCCCTCATCCACTGCGCTGCTGCAATCTGTACTGCTACCCATGGCACTGCCATTGTCACTGTTGCATTTGTACTGCAGCTCCCTCGCAAAATGTTGCATCTTGTTGCCCATAGCAATGCCATTGCTAACTATTGCACTGCAACTCAGTTGTTGAGAGTTAAGCAACTGAAAGACATCCCAAATCGTGACATAATAGTCAGTCTGGATGCACCTCGATGTTGAAGCTTCCTCTGCTGCTAATCTGCGTTGACCCTCTAATGCTATTGTGTTGTTGTTGCTATGCACTGCATAAGCACTGCTCTGCACTGCGTTGTTGCTACTGCCTCTGTTCTGCGCTGCTTTTGTTGAGATTTTGTATATTTGGGGTAGCATCAGTTGTGCTCTAGTTCCCAAATTTTGTGGAGGGACTAGAGTACACTTGATCTACAAGACCCAGAAACAGATTTGGGAAATTTCATCTGGTTTAGGAGATATTAAATTAATTAATTATTTTAAGTGTATTTCCTAAGTTAAAACTTAGGGAAATTAAATAATTAAAGTGAATTTAATTAAACATGTGATGAAATTGTCTTAAGTCACACGGATCAAGATTTCTTTTAATCTTAGCCATTGATTCAAGATCTGATCATGGTCGTTGATTTTTCAACGAGAAAATTATAAAGAAAAGGCTTGGGGTCATTTGTAAAGACACACAGAGGCAGAGCACTGAAGCTAAGCTGAGATTCTAGGGCAGGGTTTGCTAAGAATACTCAGAAGTGTTTCAGCTGCAGAGAGGGGAATTTAGACCAAGGGGATGATCTGATCCCAAGGTCTAGAATACATAAGAGACAGAGAAGAGCTCAAGGACAGTGCAGAGGAAGGCAGCAGCAGCAGCAAGGACAGCGTAATTTTCAGGAAACCCTTCAGGGGTTATGCAAAGACCCTTAGGGGTAGCGTAGTGACTGCGTCACCTAGTGTGGGGTAATGTAGTCCCTTCCAGAGCAGCCCTGAGGGTTTGGAGGCCATCCAAGGCTGACGCAAAGGCTTTCAGGGGCTTCAGAGGCTGACGCAGAGCCTTTCAAGCGCAACGCTGGGGATTCTAGGCCTAGATTTGTCTGAGTTCTGTAAATCTCGTTTGAGGGTGTGGATCAGTGATTGTTTTGGCCCTAGATCAGCGAGTGAGCTGTAGATCTAGAGTTTTCTCTGTCGGGTTTTCCAGATATGGAACCCAGAGTTGTGTATTCAGAAATATTCTTAATAATAGAACCTTCCAGCAGCCAGAGACCAGTTTTCCCACATTGGGTTTTTCCGGGGACAGTTTGTCCAAAAATAATTGTGTCACTTTGGCAATTTGTTCATGTGCTTATTCTAGATCTGAATTGGTAGAGATATGTTATGTGTTTTGCTTCGATTTGAACTTGAATTTATTCAGTTAATAACTTGCATAAGTAGGAGGAGCTTAACCGGATTAACAGTAATAATTTATGCATAATATTTAAGATTCAGAAATTTCTACAGCTTTAGACTTTGGCACTCTAGCTCTGCCACTATGGCTCCATCATCCCTCACACCAACTAACTCTCATCATTCTGATATTGTTATTAAGGGCTCCCGTAGCCATATGTGATCTAAGAGTTTGGGCACCCCAAGGATCCTGCGCCTTCGCTGTAGCTCCAATATACAACTCCATATCGCCCCACCTCTTCTCTAGAGTTGCATGAGCACTCATGGTGCATCCATCGTCATCCTCCTCATCAGCAAGTTGGAGCAGCCTTTGAGTCAGACTTCTCTTCTTTGCCCTTCTTCTTCAAAGGGAACTTCGTGGCGAAATGTCCCATTTCTCCACATCTGAAGCATTTGACTTTCAAGAGGTTCTTTTTCTTCCGTCTCTGCTGCCCTTGCTGTCCCTTTGATGCGAGAGCCACATCTTCCTCTTCCTCCTTCTTGACTTTGATCCCTTTACTGCTGCTTCCTACCTTGGTCCAGCATCTGATCTTTTCTTGTCGAAGAGCTGCCCACGTCTCCTCCCAGCTAGGAAGAGTAGCCCTGCCCAAAATGAGTTGGACAAAAGTTTCTTAGTCTTCAGTGACTGCATTCAGCGCAATCCTAACCATAAATCCAACATCTAGTGTAGCCCCTACAGAAGCTAGTTGATCTCGGATCCCTTGCAATCTGATAAGGAAGAGATCGATCTCTTCTCCCTTCTGCATCTGAAACAATCTCAGGTGGTACTCAAGCAACATCTTCCGCTAGACAGAAGATCCCTCGTACAAAGTGGTCAAGGTCACCCACATTTCCCTTGCTGTGTTATTCTCAGCAATGTGTGGGATCACATGATATTGACTCCGTCCATGATCATGCACTTCACTTTCGCATCCTCGTACTTCTTGAGAGGATCAACATCAACCAAAACAACAATCGTGTTCAAGGCATGATCCTTGATGCGTTGTTCATCCAAAACTGTCAGGATCCTGACCTTCCAGATGACAAAGTTCGATGCTCCATCCAACCTGGCCTGATCCCTTAGTCCACTTGCGGCCATCTCTGCTCAACTGAGTGTCGAACAAGTTCCTTTCTCCCTCTTCCGTTGTTGTCCCAGCAAAACATGGTTTCTTACATTTCTGAGTTGAGCACATCTAAAGAGATGTATGATAAGTTGGTTAGCATGTTTAGGGCTAGCAATGTTAATCAAGTTCTTTTCTTCAAGAATCAATTGAAGAATATCAAGAAGGGCAAGGATGAATCCATTCAATCCTATTTTATGAGGCTCACTGAAATCAGGAACAATCTTCTAGCTATTGGAGAAGAAATAGCTGATAGAGAAATGGTTCTCATTGTGCTTGGAGGTCTCCCTCGTCATTAGTATGTATTCAATACCCCTATTCTTAATAATAATGTGATTCCTAATTTTGATGAAATATTGATGAGATGCACTCAAGAGGAGACAAGAATGATGGAGAGAGATCATCCCTCTAAAGGAAATGGAGGTGACCCTACTGCCTTCACCGCTCATGCAAAGAAGAGGAACAATGGTGGTCTAAGAAATCAAAACCATGGAAGAGCGGGGCCCAAAGGAAGGAAGGGAAGATGTTACACTTGTAACAAGTTTGGTCACAATGCAAGAGAGTGCCCTAATAGAAGGGACTCTCCCAGGGATGATGACAACAACAACTCTAGGGGGAATTTCAATCAAAGGAACAACAGGTTCAAAGGAAAAAGGAAGGCTCCCTTTGATCGTAGTGGAAATGGGCGACCTTTCAAGAGGTCAAGAAATTCCAGGTACAATGAGTCTAATGTTGTTGATAATAAGAAAAATGAATTTATTCTTGTATCTGCCCTCTCTGCTACATCTCCTCCCGACACCCTGGATGTCTGGTTGATTGATAGTGGTGCTTCAAGGCACCTCATTGGTTATAAAGAAGCCCTCTTTGATTTGATTGAAAAGGATACTAATATAGAAATTATCCTTGGAGACAATGCCACCTATCCCGTGAAAGGGACAGGGATTGTGACCCTTCATTTATCTCAAGGGCGAGTCCTTTGTTTACAAGATGTGTTGTACGTACCTGATTTGAAGAAGAATCTTGTGTCTTTCGGCAATGGAAGACAAAGGTTTCAAGGTGGTATTCGTTGATGGAAATGTATGCATCTGGAAGAAGAACTTCAAGGAAGCTCTTACAATTGGTTCTATAGTTGATACACTCTACTAGGTTGGAGGAAGTCCATTGAGGGCTATGTCATGTGATACAACTCTTCAAACAGAGTTATGGCACCGGAGGTTTGCACATCTTCATTACAAAACCCATCCCGAAGCAAGGAAGGTGGCGACAGGGATGCCCAAATTTAAAGATTATCATGAAGGTATATGTCAGGTTTGTGCCAAAGGGAAGCATACAAGGGGACCATTCCCCTCTAGTGTCACAAAGACACCTATATCTTATAGGTGATACATTCTGATTTATCTGGTATGCTGCCCGTGACATCCTTGGGAGGATGTTCCTATTACTTGACTTTTATAGATGACTTCTCCCGCAAGACCTGGATATATTTCTTGAAGAAGAAGGACAAAGCATTCTAATGGTTTCGTACCTTCAAGACCTTGGTGGAAAATCAAACCGAGAAGATAATCAAATTTTTGAGGACCGACAATGGGACAGAGTATGAGTCAAATGAGTTCAATGAATTTTGCTGTGAATTTGGCATTAAGAGGGAGACCACAGCTGTGAATACTCTTGAGCAAAATGGTGTTACTGAAAGAAAGAACAGGACCATAGTGGAAGTTGCCCGCGCCATGCTATATGACCAAGGTCTTCCGAAGTTTCTATGGGGAGAAGCTGTGAACACTACTGTATATGTTCAAAATAGATTCCCACATTCCGCTCTGGAATCCAAGACTCTCGAAGAAGTCTTCTCTGGTAAGAAACTTGATGTTTCTCATTTTAGAGTTTTTGGTTGTCCTGATTACTTTCATGTGCCGAAAGAATAGAGAAGGAAGTTGGATGCTTCTAGAAAGAAGGGAATGTTTGTGGGTTGCAGTGAAACTTCGAAGGCATATAGAATCTATGTGTCTGGTCAAAGAGAAGTGGAGATATGCCACGATGTCACCTTCAATGAAGATGTTGCCCTCAAGAAAGTAAGAAATCTTCCTAGCTCCAAGGAAGATAAAGAAGATGAAGAAGCGGGAAGATTTGGATGATGAACTGATGCCCGATGTTGAAGGACCTATGGATCCTATTGATCCACCTCCTTCAAATAAGAGAAGACCCTGATGGCTTAGGGATACCCTCGAAGATGCCAAGAGACATATTGCACCAGGGGGGACATTTTGTGAAAGCAAGAAGCCGAATAGATACCAAGGGTATCTAGCAACCATGAGTACAATTGTACAATCTGAGCCTGGATCATTTGAAGAATTCGTAAAGCATAAAGTTTGGAAGGATCTATGCACAAAGAATATGAGTCCATTATGAAAAATGATGTCTAGGAAGTGGTCTTGAGACTGGAGGACAAATCTGTTGTCACCTCAAAGTGGCTCTATAAGATCAAGCATGGATCTGATGGTAGTGCTGAAAAGTACAAGGAAAGATTTGTTGCCCGAGGCTTCTCTCAAAAAGAAGGTATAGATTATGATGACATATTTGCACTTGTGGCCCACTATACCACCATCTGATCTATCATTGCCCTTGTTGCAACGTAAGGATGGAGTCTCCATTAGATGGATGTGAAGACTTCTTTTCTGCATGGTTCAATAAAGGAAGAGGTGTATATGGAGCAACCTTTGGGGTTTGAAGTCCAAGATAGAGACACCTATGCATGCAGGTTGAAGAAAGCCCTCTATGGGTTGAAGCAAGCCCCCAAGGCTTGGTATGAGAGGATATATAGCTACTTGATGAAGCTAGGCTTCACTCAAAGTAATGTTGATCCAAACCTTTATTTTAAGGTTGATAGAGAAAGGCCTCTCATTCTAATTCTCTATGTGGATGATCTCTTCCTGACAGGTGCTAACCCTCTCATTCATCAGTGTAAGAGGGAGCTAGCTTCCGAATTTGATTACTTCCTAGGCTTGGAGGTCTAGCAAAGGCCATGCGATATTTTCCTTTCTCAAGGAAAATATGTTGTGAAATTGCTCGAGAGATTTGGTATGGTGGACTGTAAGTCTGTGTCGACGCCAATGGAACTCAACTTTAAGAAATTGTGTGGAAACGCTATTGGGCACGAGCTGGGAAATCCCACCGAGTATCGACAACTCGTGGGGGCCCTGATGTTCCTAGTGAACTCCCGTCCGGACGTATGTTTTGCAGTGAACTCTTTGAGTCAACATATGGTTGATCCTCATCACATTCACTAGATTGGTGCCAAAAATCTATTGAGATATCTTCGGGGCACAATCAACCATGGGCTGAGATACACTGCCGAGAGTTGAGACTCCATGGATATACTGATGTGGATTGGGCTGGTAGTGTGGTGGATCGCAAGAGCACATCTGCATGTTGCTTCGATATCTTGGATGAGTAGGAAGCGGAATTCGGTGGCTTTGAGGACCGTTGAGGTCGAATACATTGCAGCAAGTATGGCTTGTTGTGAAGCTATTTGGTTACAAAAGCTCTTCAGTGAGCTATTTGGGCATGTGCTAGATACCACCGTTATCCTTTGTGATAACCAGAGTGGGATTCGTCTTTCTGAGAATCCTGTGTTCGACGATCGATCCAAGTATATTGATATCAGGTACCACTTTATCCGAGATATGGTACAACGATGCGTCATAAGGCTCAATCATAAAGGAACTGATGAGCAGGTCGCAGATATTCTCATGAAGCCCTTGGGGAAGGTCAAGTTCCTAACCTTCTATGAGAAGGTTGGAATCGTGGAAAGACCCTATTGTGAGGGTCCTGCTTGAGTTGGACTATGAGCTCTAGGAGCTCCAGGGGGCTTGGGTATAGCTTCTTGGGGCTATAAGCACACACAAGGAAAGGCTTGTTTAACCTTGTTGTGCTTTTGCCCCACCGTTATGATATTGATTTGGTTCACCTCTCTTTGATCTATATGCCCCACACGCATCCTACCCATGGAGCTTCGGACTCATGGGAAGTACCTCTCATTTTTCCAATGAGGTGGGAAATGTGGATAAAGACCAATAGCAAGACCGATGGACGCATCGAAGATTTCCGTACTCTCTATGTCTGGGATATCACGTGTCTTGATCTAGGATCAAGTCTGATGAGGTTTTTACCTCTAAAATTAGCTTAGGGTCAGTAAACTAATTTCGGGTTAGTATTAGACTCTTTTTGAGTCCAAGAGGTTTTAACCTCTAAGTTGACTTTGGGTCAGTTGTGTGTGATGTCTTTGTGACTCACTTTTTGTTCTATTTGTGAAGAAGAGCCTACAAAGCAAGTTACGGTAGGATGACGCACGATGCTATATGATAGTACACAATGGTGCCAATCTTTGGATGGCACAAGTGGACATATGGAGTTCTCCCTAGTTGAGAGGGAGTGTTAATTTTGAGCCACTAGGTCCAAACTCTATGTTGCACTGCTCATATGATGATGCTTATACTTTTGTTTGATTTCTCTTTCAGAGAGGTGCAAGATTGATCTAAGGATCACCTTGTATGGATGAGCAGAACATATATTTTGATTTTATTTTCCGCACATGTGCAAGATCGACCAGATTTGTAATGTAGGCACACAAGCCTAATATATGTGTCACACACCCTCACTGATGGATATAAATTGGAGAGACTTCGAGATCATTTGCTCATCAACTCATCACAACGATTGGTTCGATCAGCCTTTGGAGGCCTCTTTCCCTCACACGTGCGGAGATGAAGCTGGGTAAAGTTTGCGGATTGTTTTAGGACTATTTATTGTGCATTGACCAGCATTGACCGTTGTCAACCCTTGATGTTTTGACCTCCAAACTTTGCAGAAATTTCAATTTTTGAAGGCCGTATTGCTGGGCACAAAAATCGAGGTTGAACGTTGACTTTGACCGAAGCTCTAAATCTACAACATTGACTTTCTGCGTTGACTTTCTGTTGACCAACATTGACTTTTGATGAGCTACCTTTTAGGGCTATGTGTGGCACTTGGAGGGTTGGTTGATCTGATGTTGAGAAAGACTTTGTTCGTTGATGCATCTTGTTGACTGCAGTAACATGCACTATCCTATATCTTTGTTGGACAAGAATAATTGTAAAATATAATCTATATTATTGGCTTTTCTTCTGTTGATCTATTATTGTGTTCTATCAACATTTTACTTTCATGTTTATGTGATTGCTAAATTGAATCGGGCTTAAGAAAGATTGAAGTGAAATTTCATTAAGCATAGAACATTCCATGTCTATCTAAATTTAACAATTAGTCAACGTTCCATTTTGTCGTGGATATGCAAAGAGTCTTAGAAACAGTGCTCAAAGACTCTAAATCACCCTCAGATGCCTTGAAATATCCCACGGAGATGTGTCCAAACGTACTTCAAAGAAACTTCAAAGCTTAGCTTCCAAATTCCTCTACAAAGAGCCTTTGGAAGATCCACAGACAACCACCTCATATCAAAATTTGATTCCACTGAAATGTCCTAGGCATTAGGGGAATTTTGAGGTCTAAAATGGTCATCCTAAAGAAATTATAAAATAATAGTGGAAATAATAAAATAAGATTAGATTACATCATCAAATTTAGAGGAAAAAAAGAAAAACTATTTTTTCAACTCATCTCCTTATGGGTTTACTCAAATTTCGAGCGGGAACACTCATTGGATGCAAAATTTGATTCATCATCCAATGAGTACCCATGTTGCATACTTTTGATGGACCTTGCAACATGAAAAAACGTGATTGCAATCACTTTTTTTCACGTATTTCTCATTTTTCGTGTAGTAGAGTTCGTCAAAAGTATGCAACATGGGTACTCCTTGGATGAGGAATTAAATTTTGCATCCAATGAGTACCCTGCTCGAAATTTGAGTAAAACCTTAGGGAGATAAGTTGCAAACACAATTTGAAAAAGTAGTTTTATTATTTATTATTTTTTAATCTTTTTACCTTTTTACCCCAAAAATGGTGAATCATCCCCCATGGTTGACATCATCATCTTGAATCATATTGGTTCTTATAAAGTTTATTTTGGTCGTACATTTTTCTTAGGAGACACATTTTAGACCTCAAAAGTTCTCTATTGTCTGCTTTAGAATAGGCCTGGAAGAGGCCGAAATTATTGTCTTAGGAAGACCAATTAAATCACAGAAATATAGTCTCAGGTTTTGGTTCGAATTTGATCATGCCCTAATTGCAGAGACATAAAGACATCCTTGAACAAATCTTCAATAAACCTTTGAAATGCGCTGATATAACTCTGACTCAGAGCTGAACCTTGACCTCAGAAGAGCCTCGAAAGGTGCTGAAAAATAGGCTCGAGGAAGCAAATTTGAGCCTCAAATAAACTTTAGACATGGCCTCAGACTTAGCCTCATGTAGGCCAAAAACTTAGCATCAGGTCAACGTATTGTCTCCTCAGAACCACGAACTTGTCCGATTAAGAAGTAATAAAAAGATAGAACTTTTAAATGCCTAAACAAACTCCAAATATTGGCTTGCTCCTTTAGATAGTCATGATAGAACTAGGCCTTAGGAACCATAGAAGATATGTCAAATTGAGTGCATGAGTTGATGGATAAAATGAAGGCCAGATGAGCCCTATATATATATATATAATTTTAATAGGCATCAAAGGGAGGATGGAGGTCGACATGATCCAAGAGGGAGTCGGCCCTCCAAACTTTAAATTTGAAATTGAAATTTTGGAGCCAAAACATTATACTTTAGAGGTCGACTCCCTAGACAAAATGCTCTTGTGCAAGTGAATTTAACCTCAAAAAGGTTTAATTAAGTTCTTCAATAATAATCCTTCTTGGCCTCATGAATTGATCAAATATATAGCCATTCATTAAGTTGCCACATCATCACATTTTGGGGGCTTTGACTAAAAGCTCAGGGCAAAAACTTTTATCAAGCATATCTCCTCGATCGTAAGGAGTAATCAGACGTTCCACCTAGCGTTGGAATTGGCACGACAAGGAGAATTAGAAGAAGAAGGTCTTGAGTTCAAATACACTAATCTTACCCATCCAAAATCTTCATCAAACGCAGGGTATCATGACCACACTATAGGGGCTTTCTTTCTTCTTAGGCTTCTTGTCCATTGGAGCTTCCAACTAATGCAATCTGCGACAAATATGAAAAGCTTTCAAAGATGACGTTGGAATCAATGACAACACCCTTCAACAATATCCAAGCCTATTTTTCTATACTATTGACAGTTAATGTCTAATGTCTAACAACAATTAGTGTACTAATGGAAACTCACTACCTACTGCGCTACTACCATACTTGATGTTGTTAAGGGCTTGGGAAACCCTTCCTTACTACCTTCCCTGCCATGTGTTGATTTTTGTAGCATCGGATGTGCTCTAGCCTCGAGATTTTGTAGAGAGGCTAAGACACATGCATTCTCCAAGACCCATAAATCGTTTGGGAAAATTTCACCTGGAGATGATTTAATTAAAATAATTAATCATTTTTAATGTATTCCTAAGTCTAAACTTAGGAAATGTGATTAATTAAAGGGTATTAATTAAATTAGGTGCGAATATTCTAGATTAAGTTCTAATCTTGGTCGTTGATATGTCAACGACAGATTAAAAGAAGGAGCTCTATGGCCACTTGGAGAATACACTTGAGATTTGCAGAGATCGATTTTGCTAGGAGATCGAATTATGAGAGGAGCAACGCTAAGTTACTAGAGAGAGATCCAATGAGATCATTGCAGTGAGGGGCAGAGATAGTAGACCGAATTAATTTTTCTAGATCCGGGGTAGTGCAAGGCAGAGAAGACATCGAGAGCCACAGAGAGGTTGCGCAGTGCCACATCGAGGCAATGCAGAGCTTCAGAGGGAGTCTGCTATTTTGTTGGGAGACAGTCGAGATCTAGTGTCGGAAGTCGAGGTGTGAGTTCGGAGGGCCAAAGAGTCGAGTTTCCAGTCAGCAAGAGATCAGAAGGAGGAGGTGAAGCAGTTGCTAGCACTGTGACGCGGGGACTGCGTAGACTGACGCAGTGACTACGCAAAGACAACGCGAGACAACTCTTCTCCAATCCAGATCAGTGTCAGATTTCCTGTGGAAGTGTGAGATTTTTTCACTAACTAGTTTTGTCAGTATTTCTTTGTATCAGATAGCCATTTTCGCGCATCCAACGAATTGTACTCAGATTACTACTGCATAATAATTAAAATCCTCACTTGTTACACCGGTTTTCCCAAGTTGGTGTTTTCCAGGGACGATTGTCCAAAAATAACGGTGTACTTATGTGTGTGTTTATATCTTTCTCGCAATGTATTTTCCACAATATTTTATGTTGTGCAGGTTGCAATGTATTTGATTTCGATATTTACTGTGTAACGCCGTAAATAATTTGTTCAGTAATTAACAAATAGGAGAAATCTAATTTTCACACCATGAAGTAACACTTCAATCCTTGGTTGTATTGGCTTATTGTGGTAAAGTGGCTAACCAAGAGAGTTGGTGTGATGCCCTGCTTGACCATTTCGAACCTGTATAGATTCCAAATTCGATGTTGTAGTTTTTGGACATGTTAATTGATAGACTGTTCTTTTTTCAACGTTAGAACTAAATGCGGTTGCTACCAAAACACCTTAAAGGAAGAGAGCTAGTCTCCAAATCCATGCCCTTTGACTCCTTCACTATCTATGGTACAATTACCTCTACTATTTGTAGCTACATTTGTTCCCTACTAAAAATCTTCAACAAGCCTCGCTTACTTGGCCTTATAACCAAATCTCCATCTTGTAGATGTGGTCTTGCGCCCGAACTCTCTTCTTTAAAGACTGAAATTCCAGTTTTCTTTAAGTACGTTGTTGTACCAGATTCATTGTCCCAGCCAATGCTCAAAATTAGGGTGACCATAGGTAGTCTTTAACTCTCTCACTACCCTAATTGCAAGCTATAAGATTGGATGTCTTGCCTTAGAATTATCTTTTGAACATAGGGTTTACTCAACGAAACTTCCGCTACTTGATCAACAAAAGATTCTCCTCTTGCCGGCTTGAAATAACCGGAGGAAATAATGCTTAAGAATGCTTTTTGGAAGGACTTAGCTAGACAATTGATAGAAAAGAGAAGCTTACTAGGGTGGAATCTTTCACCACTGAAATCAAGTAGAAGCTAGCTATGATGGGATCACCTCCACCAAAAACTAGTTGAGAAGGGGTCTTAAAACCCTCAAAGCCTCGGGCTCAAGAAAATCGGAGATATTCCAATCCAAATTGATGATCCAAAATGATTCCAACTCTCTATTGATAGAATTCCCTCGTGGGGTTTCTCAAATGTGTGGGGTTGCTAGTGTGACCTGTTGGATAGGCAAAGGATTCAAACACACAAATAACACAAGTATTTCACACACGAAACAATGAGCTGCGGCTCTTCAATTAATCCTCAGTCACTCTAAATCACAATGAATACAATGAACCCAGTGAAGAATATTTAACCTAAATTTACATGCACACACTCTCACATAACTCAACTTGATCAACTCTCACTTAACTCACTCACCAAATATATCTATCACTCAACTCAACTAACTCACTTAATTGATTGTCTAACAATGCATGCGAGAGGTAATTATATATTTTAACACTCCCTCTTAATTACGACCACTAAACTAAAACATAACTCATGACAACTCAAACATGCTTGCTAGTCTATGTCTTAGCTAGGCTTACAACAACCAAGTTTCTTTTGTGAAACTCAAACAAATCTACTGCTAATGGCTTTGTAAATATATCAGCGAGTTGATCACTCGATTTACAAGGCTTCAAGTGAACTTCTCCATTTCTCACAAGCTCTCTAATAAAGTGATATCTAGTATCAATATGCTTTCTTTTTTGATGAAACACACTATTCTTGGATAGTGCAATCGCTGATGTTTTGTCACAGTATATCGCTGTTGATACTTGTTGTTGCTGCTTGATTCCATCCAATACTCTTCTTAACCATACTACTTGACATGCTGCTGATGTTGCTGCTACATATTCTACTTCTACTGATGATAGTGTCACAATGGGATGCTTCTTAGATGTCCATGCTATCACACTTGAACCAAGATTAAACACATAACCGGATGTGCTCTTCTCATCATCTAAACTTCCTGCAAAATCACTATCTGTGTATCCAATCGAATCTTTCTTTTCTGTACATGCATACATTATGCCATAATCTCTAGTTCCTGCTATGTATCTAAGAATTCTTTTTCCAATACTCCAATGTGTGTCTTTTGGAGTCTCCATAAATCTGGAAATCAAACTTATTCCCTGCATAATATCTGGTCTTGTAGCTGTGAGATACATTAGGCTTCCAACCAATATTTTGAATAGAGTTGGATTGACATCTGCTCCTTCATCATCCTTGCTTAACTTTGTACCTGTCGCAACTAGTGTAGGTACAGGTTTGCAACTGTCCATCCTGAATCTTTTCAACAAATCTCTAGCAAACTTATTTTGGCAAATAAAAATTCCTTTTTCAAATTGCTCAACTTCAATGCCAAGAAAATATTTCATGAGACCAAGATCTGTCATCTCAAATTCGTTCATCATGGCTGCTTTAAATTCAGCTAACTCAAGATCACCTGTAAAAATCATATCATCAACATATAGGCAAACAATCAAAAATTTTCCATGCTCATTTACTTTTGTGTATAAGGTAGGCTCAATGTTGCTTCTGCAAAAACCATTCTTAATCATGTAATTGTCAATTATGCTATACCATGCTCTAGGTGTTTGCTTAAGTCCATAGAGTGTTTTCTTCAATCTGTAAACTTTATCTTCTTTACCTTCAACTTCATAACCTGGAGGCCGCTGCACATAAATTTCTTCTTCCAGAATTCCATTCAAGAAGGCTGATTTGACATCCATCTGATATACTCTCCACTTGTTCTGAGCTATTGTCGCTAGAACTGTTCTTGCAGTATCCAATCTGGCTACCGGAGAAAATGTTTCCCCAAAGTCTATTCTCGGTTGCTGCGAGAATCCTTTTGCTAAAAGTCTTGTTTTAATCTGTCAATCTCACCTTTGTCTTGTACACCCACTTCACACCAATGAGGTTTTTATCGTTTTGTAAATCAACCAAATCCCATGTATTATTCTTTTCAATTGAATTCATCTCTTCATCCATGGCTTGCACCCAATTTTCATCTCTAATTGCTTCTTCAAACGAAGAAGGTTGGAATGCCAACAGTGCAAAATTTGAACTAACATCCAAATCATCATAAATATCTTTCAAACTTCTCATCTTTTTCTTACCATCGCTTGATTCATTACCTGATTGGCTGCTCAGAGAATTCTGGTTTGTTGATTTGCTTGAAGATCCATGTTGCTCTGAAAATCTCGGAGTCTTTGCTGATGTGACTCTATTTGGTGTTTGCTCTCTTAGAGTTCACAAGTGCTAGCGGGTTTTTGATGGGAGGTAAACCTCTGACCATCTGTTTCTGCTGCAACAATCTTAAACCGGCAAAATGCAAGTGTCCAAACCAAAAGTGCCATAACCATTAATCATTAGAACATGCAGTTGTAAAAGAACTAACCTAATCATTGTAGTTCATAATTAGAGGAAAGAGTTTGTTCCTCGTCATCTTCACCTTTGCTATCAGCTGCTTGCTTGAGGATTTGTCATAAATAACACATTGTTTTCCCTGAAAGATAACTTTGTATCATTTCTGCGTCAATTGGCCAACACTTATCAAATTGTGTTTGAGTCCAAGGACATAATATACCTCTGATATGGTCTTTGGCTCCCCTTGCTTGGTCACAATGTTGACCACTCCTTTGCCATCTACATCTATAGTATTGTTAGTCCCTCTGACTTCACAGATTCATTCAAATTTGCAACCAAATTCTTGTTGCCTGTTATGTGGTTACTGCAACCATTGTCTAATAGCCAGACCTTATCAGACGGTTCATGCATGGTGTTGCATGCTAGGAACATGGAGTTAGTATTCTTTGTACTAACATTAGCTCTCTAATTTCCTTAATCAATTATCTTCTTCCTACAATTACGAGCATAATGACCAAATTTATTGCAATAATAACATTTCACCTTTGATTATTGTGAAAGATTCTGTTGTTGCTGCTTCCACTTTGATGCTCATGCTCTTCTCGGCCATCTCTCTGACCACCATAGCTGCCACCTTGTCTTCTGCCTCTTGATCGACCTCTACCTTGACCTCTTGAAATATAAACTTGACTTTTGAAGGCAGTTTCTAAAGTGGAATCCTTATTTTTGTCTACCCTTGCCTCATGCGATAGAAGGGATCCCATCAACTCATCAACTGTCAGTGTTTCCAAATCCTTGGCTTCTTCTATGGCTGCTACCACAACACCGAACTTGGTAGACAAAGATATAAGAACCTTCTCGATCACTGTTCGATCTTTAATACCTTCACCATAGATTTTTAACCGATTGGCAACAAACATGACCCTATTCATGAAGGAATCAATGTCCTATGTCTCCTTCATCTGCAAACTTTCAAAATATCTCCTAGTATTTTGCAAGTTAACAATATTGACTCTGGCCATACCTTGATAGTTTTTCGCCAAAGTTTCCCATGCTTCCTTTGCTGAAGAAGTTATCATTATCTTTTGGAACACTGCTCGTTCCACTCCCTACTGGATAAGAAGCAACGCTTGTGCATTCTTCCGCTTGTCTTTTTTCCATTTCGCTCTATCTGCATTGTTGAGGGCTTGTTCTTCTACGTCATTATGAGGTTCTGCAAACCCAAACTAGACATGATCCCATGCATCATGTGCTTTTAACATGGTCTCCATTTTAATAGCCCACACATCATAATCTTTCTCAGTGAAAGAAAGAAGTTGTGGTTGAAAACTTGATATGGACATCTTGCTTCAAACAAAAATTTTCTCTGATAAAAACCCTAATTTTCTCTTGTAGAAACTTTGCAAAGCTCCTTTAAAAAACCCTTTCAATAAAACCCTAATTTATCTTCTTCTTCTTCTTTTTTTAATAAGACTTTTAAAAAAAAAAATTATATATATAAAAATTCTTCTTGCTATAAACCTCTCTTAAAAACTTGTATTTTAAAAGAGTCTTATTAAAAAAATAAGTATTATAAAAATACTTTTTTTTTTAAATAATTATATAAAACTCCTTTTCTTTCAATTCGAATACACTTCTAAAATCTTTTAAAATACTTGCCTAATTAAATAAATCCAAATATAATTCACGTGATTCAATTTAAAAAGTTAATGCTCCTTGTAAAGAAGCATACGTACTCCTTTTTGCAAATCCTTGCTGTTACGGAAACCGATAACGTACGTTGACTTTTGTTAAGTACTTGCTCACGGCTATCGGCCTTAAACACAAAAACCGATTCCGCACCCGCCGAAACCAATAAACCGTAGATTAAACTTGATTTTTGTAAAATCGTAAGTTTGACGAAATCTCCATAGTTTTTCTTAGAAGAAGTTGCGGACCTCCGTGTTTTTTTCACTAAAAACATGTGGACCTCTGTGTTTTCAAATTTTGACGAACTTTTGCTCTTGGCTTTCTTCTCTAAATCTGTTTGCCCATGGATCTTCTGATCCTACCTCAGCTCTGATAACAATTTGTTGGATACGCAGAGGATTCAAACACACAAATAACACAAGTATTTCACACACGAAACAATGAGTTGCGACTCTTCAATTAATCTTCAATCACTCTAAATCACAATGAATACAATGAACCCGGTGAAGGATATTTAACCTAAATTGACATGCACACTCTCACATAACTCAACTTGATCAACTCTCACTTAACTCACTCACCAAATATATTTATCACTCAACTCAACTAACTCACTTAACTAATTGTCTAACAATGCATGGGGAGGTAATTATATATTTTAACAATTGATGGAGAAGAGAAGCTTTCTAAGGTGGAATCTTTCACTACGGAAATTGAGTAGACGCTAGCTATGATGGGATCACCTTCACCAAAAACTAGTTGAAAAGGGGTCTTAAAACCCTCAGAGCCTCGGGCTCAAGAAAATCGGAGATATTCCAATCCAAATTGATGATCCAAAATGATTCCAACTCTCTATTGATAGAATTCCCTTGTGGAGTTTCCCAAATGTGTGGGGTTGCAAGTGCAACCCCCCAATTTGGAATTTTTTGCCCCAGCTGACCTAAAATTTACCCAATGTTGCCCGAAACGTTGGATAATTGGGTTACTCCCCTTTCCCCCTTTATCAAAACTATAGCCTACGGGGTTGGATAGACTATTCCACCCCATTACGAAAATTAATTAGAAAGGGACATTACAGTGTTTTAATTTTAGATATCTCATCCTATGGCTATATTTCAGTGAATTATCTGAAGGAGCTAGTCAGTCAAGGTTCTTTGTTTGTTTTTTTGTGGGGATAAAGAAATCTTCCATGCAGCTTTTTTAGAGCCATCCGAGGGTTATGTCATCCATGTAATTTTTGCATGGTGTTATTTAGCCTTGTCTCTTTCGGCCCTTTAACAGTGGGTTATAGGTGTAGGTTTTATAGTCCATGCAATTTCTTTTGGTGTTCTGTTTGTTGAAGTTCTATGAACCATTTGTATGGTCAGAAATAGGAGCATTATCACACCAATTTTAATGCACTGGTCGCATTAGAACTCTGCAGTTAAGTGGGCTTAGGCGGAGAGAGTACTAGGGTGGGTTACCTCTTGGCAAGTTGTAGTGTTACCTTTATTTTTTATCAAAATGTTTGTAATAAAATTGACTTTCTCAACCTTCTGAATTATCAAAACTAAAGAGATTTATGAAAAGTTCTCTCCCTTTTTTTTCTGTTTTGGAGTTATACAAATAAAATTCTAAAGCAAGCCATTTAATTCTTTATTTTTATTTTTTTTTATCTAAAGGTCCAACAAACCAAACCGAACTTGATCTAAGTGGACATTAGCAATCATCATCGTTGTCATCTTCAACGAAAGTGTTGGTGATGTTGTAAAATCTTTTATAGTGCAGGCTATACTACTGCTTAAATTTCTTATCAAGTGGATAAGGTAGTATCATGATGTGTCATTCCATCGCTTGTACATTCACCCAAAAATATCTACAGTTTACTCCGAGTGGATCGATTTATGTCGCTTCTATTCATCGACCTTTAGTATTCTATTGATCATTTGTTTTGCAGTTTCCTTCCATATCATTAGTTTCTGTATATATGCTTTTCTATACTGGTCACCTTTCATGTGGTTGACCGTTGGAGTCATCAGGTGGTTCTATTCTTTGCGAAACCACGTCGTATTAGAGAAACCATATCATTAGTTTCTGTATATATGCTTTTCTATACTGGTCACCTTTCATGTGGTTGACTGTTGGAGTCATCAGGTGGTTATATTCTGTGCGAAACCACGTCGTATTAGAGAAACCATATCATTAGTTTCTTTATATATGCTTTTCTATACTGGTCACCTTTCATGTGGTTGACCGTTGGAGTCATTAGGTGGTTCTATTTTTTGCGAAACCACGTCGTATTAGAGAAAATCATTTGATTAATTGGTATTGATGTCGGGTGTTTTAAACGAGAAACCATATCATTAGTTTCTGTATATATGCTTTTCTATACTGGTCACCTTTCATGTGGTTGACTGTTGGAGTCATCAGGTGGTTATATTCTGTGCGAAACCACGTCGTATTAGAGAAACCATATCATTAGTTTCTTTATATATGCTTTTCTATACTGGTCACCTTTCATGTGGTTGACCGTTGGAGTCATTAGGTGGTTCTATTTTTTGCGAAACCACGTCGTATTAGAGAAAATCATTTGATTAATTGGTATTGATGTCGGGTGTTTTAAAATCATTTTTTTTTGTTTGGTACTAAATTTGTCCGTTTTGTTCTAATCATATATCTCACACTTTCAGGTGACTGCTCGACACGGACACTGAATGCTCAATGTCTGGAACTTGGACATGTTTTTTGTTCGACAAATATCGTGCCGAGCGTGGAGTCCTGATGTTTGCTTTTGATGTTTATGAAATGATGTAAAGGGTTTTCTTCCAATGTAATTTATTAGTATTATTTTCATCTTCGATGCGGGTTAGAACATATGTTTTTAAAATATATTCCCAATTTGAAAATCACTGATGTGGGCAATTTCAATTTCAAGACTTGGGATGAAAATACAATTGTGGTCTGTTATTCTTGGTAATGGAGATTAAGATAACCTCTCCTGATATTTTACATAAAAGGACAATCTCAAGTTTAAGTTTGGAATCAAAATGCAATCATGGTCTGTTAAGCTAAGTTTGTAATCAAAAATTTTACATAAAAGGACAATCTCAAGTTTAAGTTTGGAATCAAAATGCAATCATGGTCTGTTAAGCTAAGTTTGTAATCAAAAATTTTACATAAAAGGACAATCTCAAATTTAAGTTTGGAATCAAAATGCAATCATGGTCTGTTAAGCTAAGTTTGGAATCAAAATGCAATCATGGTCTGTTAAGCTTTCTGATGGATATAAGCTTTTTGTAATGTGTTACTATATTCTAGAGAAGCTTATAAATGAACCAATCTAAGATTATTTTACTTGTGTCCTTTATTTTCAGAGACTCATTTTTAGTTCTTCCATTGGACATTTTAAAGATTTCTTTTGTTGCTATATCAAATGGCGTTTTGGTAAAATAAACAAAATCTAACTTATTATTTATTTTGGAATGAAAAGTAGTATAGGAATAGATAAATTTATTATAAAATTTTATTAAAGAATTTTGTAAATCTATGCATACATTAAAGTTGAGTAGATGAAGAATGAATTTGTATAAGAATATTAAAAGTTTGAATAGATTATTCTAGATTCATTACAAGTTTATTGAGTTTAAATTTCGACCAAGAAAGTGTGGCTCATCATCAAGACACCGATGAGAAATCTAATCAAGATTAAGGAATATTTATTCTTTGGCTTTGATTAGATTTCTTATTAGTGTCTTGATGATGAGCCACACTTCGTGGCTTGAAACTTTTATTGAAAAAACTTGTAATGGATCCGGAATAATATATTCAAAGTTATTCAGATCATTATTCAGATCACATAATCCTTAACTCGGAAATATTAAAATTTCCATTTTATGTTTAATACAATGAAACACATGAAAGTTTTAGTATAGGCTTTTTACTGTATTGGACAAATTATAATAATAAAAAATCATTAATAAAAGTGGATTTTTTTCATAGGTTCTAGTGAATATTCATTACATAATGAAAAATGATGTATGGTTGGAGGTTTTAATAGAGGCATTTTTTTTAGTGTATATAATACAATGAGGTACATTGATGCACATTTTTGTAATTTTGGATCTATCAAGTGGCAAGATGGATCAAATATTTTAAAATGAAAATATCTTTGAGTACATAATTTGAGGAAAGATTTGATTCCTCTCAACATTTGGTAGAGATCCCTAGCTAAGATGGATCTATGTTGATTATCAATAATATAATTTACATTTATATAAAATTTACTTTTCTATACATAGAAATATTCTTATTTTCATTTTTTTTTTAAATCTGATAATACATATAGTTTTATATTTTATAATTATGTTAATTTAATATGTTTAATAATTCCTTTAATTTAATACATATGGTTAAGTTTACTGTGAATATTAAATTTTTGTATGCTTATTAATTTAATTTAAATAAGAAATTCTTAAATATAATAATTCTGAATATGAATTATTATCCCTCTTTCAATACTTCTCACTATCATGTTATTGGTAGGGAATTGAATCTAGGTGGGGAAGATAACAACCATTCTTCCAAATCACATGAGATAACCCCAATTGATAATTGTATTTGTAATTAGATGTTTATCAATTGGGTTTATTTAATTTTTTGTATATTTATTAATTATATGTTGGAATCATTATTATTTAAATTTATTTTAATATGATATGTATATTATGATTTTTTCCTTAAAAAAATATTTAAAATTTTATTAATAAAAGCGAATTATAATATAGCAAATTGAAATGAATATTATTATTATTATTATTATTATTATTACCTTTTTAATTAATTCAACATTAGGCTTCATTTTAATGATATTATAACATCTCTCCCATATTAAGTTGGCATTTAAATGTTTACACACGACCACTATAACATCTACATCTCTCCCATATTGAGCCAATATTTAAATGTTTATACTCATTTACAAACACTAAAACATCTCCTCGATACTGGTTGTAAAGCACCTCTTAACATAATTATATAACACTAACACTCTATATAATTGAATATTGGTATCTCCTCCATATTAGATTGTAAAGCACCTTTTAGCACAATTATATAGCACCAACACTCTACATATAATTGAATATTGGTATGTATATATTTTTATTCATGTTAAAGTATTCGTAATAAAAATGGTAACAATATTGTTAAATGAAATAATGTAAGTGATGTGTTAGGTACCATAGCATGTTTACCTAAGTGATTAGTACTGATACATTCAAATATTTATAATGAGTTGGTGTATACTATAATTTTGTGCAAAACATGCACTAATGCATTTATTTAAATAGGACATAATGATTATAATTGCATATTAATGTGTAAAAGCCATCACACATACACTTAGGTATAATGAAAAATATGAACAAATGAAGACTATGCATTGATATGTTTTATTCTCAAATGTGTGCATATGTCATTTATTATTTTGGTTTTTGTGGATGGTTGTGTTTGTGTTTTTTAAAATTTCAACTAATGATTTAAAAATAAATTTTTTTTTTTGTAATAATATTGATTTTCATATTTTAATTAATGTGTTCGAATATATTTATTATATTAATGTATTGTATTATTTTAACCAGCATAGATTCATTTTAACTTTGGATCTACAGAGTTCCATGAGGGATCAAACTTTAGAGGTGCAAACATATCCTCAACTTTTGCACTCAAAAAAAAGGTTTGCACCATAAGAGATTTGTTCCCTCTGGGTGGTTGCTTGATAGATCAAGAGTTAAGATGAATTAGGGATCAAACTCTGGAGGTGCAAACATTTCCTCAACTTTTGCACTCAAAAAAGAGGTTTACACCATGAGAGATTTGTTCCCTCTTGGTGCTTGATAGATCTAGAATTAAGATGAATTTATGTTGGTTATATATTAGAAATACTTGTTATGAACATTATAATTTATTTTTTCTTGAATTTTGTCCATACTTTATTTCCCTTAGTGATTGAGCAACATATTCAATATTTTTCTTTATTTTCATTAATTAGCTAGCATATATTTTTGAAATTTTCTTTTAATTTAATCACATCTCCTTCGTATTCTTTATTTTCCAACTTATATTTTAATTTGTTTTTAACATAATTTTACATGCCAACATCTCCTCATATTCTTTATTTTTCATTAATTTGGTGATATATTTTTAATTTTAATTTTAACATACCGTTAAGTGACACCATCTCCATCATATTCTTTATTTTTCATTAATTAGCTGATATTTATTTAAAAATAAATTAAAAAATAATGTAACATTACGGGACAACATCTCCTTCATGTACTAGGTTGTAGAGAGCCTCAGCGCCAAAAAATATTTGTCAAATACATTTTTGTTCATGGTATCAATATACACTGAGAGTTCTTAGACAATCACACCGTCCAAGATTGCCTACTTATGAGTTTTTATTCTTATCTATTTGACAAGGAGTTGCATGTTCCACTGATAAGGTGTTAGTAAGATTTAGATTTAGAAGTGATCCCACTATTTAGTAGTGGTCAATCATGTATTATAAATTGGTATCATGAAATCAATGCAAAGTGACAAATATTATTTGAAGTCATTTTTTCCATTTTCTTGTTTTGTATTATTTTTTGTTAGTTTTTAACATGGTATTAGAGCTCCTTTAGTCTTAAAAACTTGATGTCTTCAAAGTAGTTTTTCATGCAATGTGGGGAATTTAGGATTTTTTGTAGTATCCATAGGATAAACAAATCCATCCATCATAAAAAGAAGTTGCACTTCCTACAACAAATTATAGATTTATAATCTTTGGGATGTACAATGACATTAAAGAGGTCAAAGTTTTTTTTGATCTAGTTTAATGGGGTATTATAGCTCTTGCTCATGTTATTTTTGGATTCATGATTGTATATCGCATCAATTGCTCTCATAATTTGTAGATTGAGGTGTTCCTTAGCAAATCTACTTATAATCATTTTGTGCTTCATGTGATTTGGTAGCTTGATTTATTTGATGGTGTGTTTGGTTGCTTGTTCTCACCATCTGCACGCGCGTTTGTGTTTTATTTCTTCAACCAAATTTAAGTGAGCAGGCCACTATGAAGCCTTGAATAGATATGGTGTTCCCTCCTTCAATGAGAGGGCCATCATCATTTCCGAGTTGAGAAGACCTAAGAGACTTTTCCATGGCCATTATTTATGTGAAATCTCTCCTTTCATGGACCCCCTTCCATCAAATCAATAGTAAACATTCTCTCTCCCAATGGCATTTATTTGGGATTTGAAATTTCGTATCATTGCAGACAACAAGAAGTGAAGAGTAGAGTTGGCCTTAGCAATTCCAACAACACTACAATCTTCCCATATATATATCCAGATTAGCTATCTGAGCTTCTAAGAAGTTAATGTATTTTGTGATTTTATTGTGGAACTTGACACCTTGATATGAAAACCTAGAGGGACTTGAAGTTGACATAATTTGATTTAAGATCTAATTCATGCACAACCCCTGTGATCTACATATCTCCTCCAAGGATCTGCACAAACATAGTTGAAAGGCATCCACCAGCGTAAGCAATATATCCTTAGTAGAGGATTTGCACCTAGATATGTGCCAAAAGGATTGTGAGAACTTAAGTTCAATCCTCATGTTGCACCACCAAGCCCTTGGGCACTTGTAATTCCTGCTTGTAATTCCTACAATGAAATTCACATCAGGAGGTGTGGATTAAACATCACCACTTTAACACGATTTCAAAATGCGTAATCATTAATCCTCTTGATTTATTATTTCTCTATTTTGAAGTAATCTTTATTTAAAATGGAAAGTGCAAATTTGGTTTACTGAAAACTTATATTTGTAGAAGATATTATATACTTGTACAAATTTGGTTTAGTGAAAACTTATGTTTGTAGAAGAGATTATTGATTATGATAAAACTAACTAAAAGCACTCATGTATTCCACACAAAGGTGTATGCATCAATACACACACATAGATTACATTTAGATTACTCTATTAAATAGAGTTTCTAGGATCCAACTTATTCCTAAATTAGAGAGAGAGGTTGACAGAATTTCTCAACCATCACAAACCAACTTCTCAAATAGGATGTAAGCATTAATTCCAACATCCCCTCTTAATGCTTACATTACATGAATTTATTGAAATCACTCATAAATAAAAAAATACACAATCATTCTTTAACCTGTTTTCAGCTTATCAATATATGCTCCATCCAGTTTCCTCATAACCTTCGTAAAAATGTAGTCAGCAAGTTGGATTCCAGAGTTCGGCTACTGAACTCCCGAATCAAGGACCTCCCAAAGCCAACTACTGGACATCATCCCAATCTGTCGCATAACCTCCTTAGGAGACCACTCCATGTCTACGACTAATGAGGGATCCTTCCCTAGATCCGCAACTGCCATACTATCTGGACAACCATCCATATTCAGCCTTACTTCCACTGGATCTTTGAAATAGTGGCTTCAGACACATAGCTGAGCTGCTAGTCATTCAATGGACTAGCTCCCATCTATCGAGATACGTGGGTGCCAACCTCTATATTCACTAGCTATATAGAAGAGCCGTCTAAATACGGAATGTATCTAGATTCAACTATTAAATCATGACTTTTTGTCTATTTTTGAAAAATTCATCTTCACTTAATTTATAAAAAAATTATAATACTACTAAACCACAAAGATTTCAATGTGAGAAACCAATAGCACATAAAATGAGTGGTTTGATGTTTTCTGCAACTGCACCTTGCTTCTGCAACCAAAATATCTACTTAAATCCACCTATTTACCCAACTTAAGCTCATGACCTGATTCTCTTCCACACATCTGATTATATGGATGGATCTTCAATGATAATTTCTTGTAGGCCTTGCGAATATCTTCGACACGAGAATCTCAATTCCCATCATGATGTAATAATCTTCATTGCTAGTGATTTCAATTACTAATTTCATTTTCTCCTGTGCATAATTCACACGCTCACTTGCAGAATCATTGCCCATTGATAAAGCGAAATTGGGAAGTTCAGAAAAAAATGGAAAACCGCAGAGCCCCAACATCAAATTGAATGAAGGAACACAAAACCATTACAACGATTGATACTAAAAGTGAGCCTGATAAAGGGTCCTTGAAACCTTTTTCTAATTACAAAACCATCCTCACTCACAAACTTCGTAACTCCAGTCAACGCACGTTTGGAAGCACAACAATGAGCCGCAATCAATACACCTATAGCAAGCAGAGGCTTGCGTTTAACCCTGATCAACTCTCTTTCCACCTAAAACCAAATTCCTCCACAACGGCCTGCCTCATTAACTTTGTTTTTCTTAACATGCTCCTCATGGACTGGTACGCTCCTTCACACTTAACAGACCACCCTGCAGAAATTTGTTCTTCCTTTACTTGAACCACCGGAAGTTACCCCCGCGAGAGAAAGCTTAATCCTCCATTTGCAAAATTGATCACAAACTGATCCTCATCCAGTGATGCTGCAAACCGTCATAATTCAACATAGGAAATCAATTTGCACTCCTCTTCTCCAAGGACTTAGCCTCACAACACACAGGCCTAAATAATTTCTCAACCATCACAAACCAACTTCTCAAATAATATGTAAGCATTAATTCCAATAGATTATCGCCATAAACTAACATAAACTAACTTATATTAATGTGAGGTACACAGAATTATGCCCTCGCTATTCTTGTAATTTTTTTCCTTAATAATAAATTAAGTGTTTTGAACACACTTAAGATTGGTATCAGGAGCCTGGTTGACAAGTGTTGGAGGAGACTGATGATGGACTAAGGACACAAGGCTGCATAACATCAAACCTTGATCTCTTCAAGCTCAATGGAAAAAACACGAAGATAACTAATATTTTCCAGATATAATATTTATGCTTACTATTGATTAAATTCTAGAAGTATTTTTGCTATTTATAGTTTTAGATCTGCAATCCATCACTTCTAAATTAGCAATAGAAGTTTGTAAACCTCAAAATCGTGGGTAGATCTATTATAAAAAAAAAAATCAAATGTTAAGATATATTGATTTTTTCTTAAAGAGTTATCATTTTGTAAAATTGCGTCATATTCACTTATAGATATGGCAATATTGATCTACATGTCTCAATAGATTTGTATGCAGTCATGTAAGATCTATTTTGCAGATTTGAAATCTGTTCAACTTTAAATTTTGATTTGTTCA
Organism: Pinus albicaulis; assembly: GCA_034641835.2. Taxonomy (NCBI): domain Eukaryota; kingdom Viridiplantae; phylum Streptophyta; class Pinopsida; order Pinales; family Pinaceae; genus Pinus; species Pinus albicaulis. Next base: position 784,523,235 of record CM076584.1, read on the forward strand.
AGATCCTGTAATCTGTCTCAACGTCTCTACTTTCCAGAAATTTTGAAACATAAAGATTCTTGATTGCTAATCCAATAGTCACAACATGTTCTCTCCTCCGAGTCTTGTTCTCTCCTTGCTTCAATTATGGGTTGAATGGTGATGTTTCCATGTTCAAATGTGATTATGGGTTGAATGGTGATGTTTCCATGTTCAAATTGGTGGGTTGATTGCGTTGATCCACTCCTCTATTCCATGCCTTGCAAGAATTTTGATCTCTCCGCTGTTGAGAGATTTTATATATCCGTATTATTTCCTGCGAAGTGTTGAACTCATGTTGATATTGTTAAGCTCCCTCTCCCAACGTGCGATTTCTAGAAACTGATTTGCAGTTGTTTCCTTAAATTATGGAAACCAACTGCAGTTATTTCCTTAAATTAGGAAATCAACTGAAGTTAATTAATTTCTTTTTGGGAGCTTCTGAAGTGATCCGTTACTCCCATTGCATTTATCTAGTCAGTTACTCCCATTACAGTTATCTACCATGATTTGTGGAACACTTAATGAATAGCCAACAGAAGCTTGATGGAAGCTTGGCTATAAATTCTTCTGTTTAGTCCCCAAGCTCACTAACTTAATCCCCTTCAGCCTTACACCATCAAGTAAGAGTGAGGAGAGCTTGGAAGTGCCTTCAGATTTTCTTTAGTGTTGGTGTTGAGGATGCAGTGCTGTGTAGTGGCTACGTTAAGGAGCCTTCGTTGCAGAAAAGTGAACGTGGAGAAGAACTTTCGAGGCTCTGGCTACTGCGTTATAGTTTTATTAAAGTTTGTTTTGTTTACTAGAAGAATTTGCAATAAACCATTCATTGGAGCACTTCTTGGAGGGTTGATCTTTGTGCAGATTTCATCTCTGCAAAATTACTTTTTCTACATAATATAATTCATCAATGGCCGAAGGTATTATTTAATGGGCAATTTTAAGTTTTAAGTTTTAATTTTCGATTTCTTTTAAGTATTTATTATGCATATTGAATCATTATTTTTGCTAACATTTGGTATCCGAGCGAGGTTTTATCTCTGCCTTGGTGATTATAGACATATTTTGAGAATTTTCTGAATTAAATTATTTGGAAATATGTCTATATATATATATATATATATATATATATATATATATATATATTCTCAAATTTTATGCTTATAATATTTATTTAGTTTAATTATATGCAATTTGGAAAATATGCTCGTATTTAATTTGCATGAATTAATTATTTATGTTCTAACTAAAACATGCTATTTTGGATGAGTATACGAGACCAATCGTTAAATGTTATGCATAAATTTTATAGTTTTATGTATGCAAATTATCATTATTCTCATATCAAGTTAATTTTTATGTAAATAATGTCTAGTGACCCATATAATTTTGATTGATTAGAGAATAGCCACAACATCTCTAATTAAATAAAATTATATATTATGATTGATTAGGATCACATAAAGAATATTTAGACATTAATTGTAATTAATTATACTAAATATAATAATTTTTATCCCATATGAATTTTTGTTATATTTATATAATTAATTAGGGTAAAATATTCATAACTTACCCACAAGAGTTATGAATTAATAGTTTTATCATAAAGTTCAAAACTAAGATAGAATTTATATCAAATTATAATCATAATATACCCTTAGAATTATGAATTAAGTGAATAATTTGATAAATTCTATCATAAATAATAACTGAATCTGCTTGAATTGAAAATTTATTCCACAGACAATTTTTATGTCATTAGATTCAATTTTAAGCATGATTTACATTGGTAAAGCATGAAATTTTATTTAGGCCTCAATTTTAACATAAGCATGTAATCTTTAATTTTATGCAGTTGTACAACCTGCAAATTTCTCTAAAATTCGTACTGATATCCCTGAACTTAAGGGAGATAACTATAAGGTCTGGAAGGAGATATCTCTCCTTCATTTGGGGTGGATGGACATAGAGTATGCTATTAGGAAAGATGAACCACCGGCACTCAATAATACCAGCACTGCAGCGGACATCACGCTTTATGAACGATGGGAACAATCTAATCATCTAAGCATGATGTTCATTAAGACTAAAATTTCAATTGGTATTCGTGGTTCTGTTGAACAGCATGAAAAGGTCCGAGACTTGCTGAAAGCCATTGATGATCAATTCGTCACTTCAGACAAGGCACTAGCAAGCACCCTAATCATGAAGTTCTCATCCCTAAGGCTCACCAGTGTGAAAGGTGTGCGTGAGCACATCATGCAAATGAGGGACACTATGGCTCAATTGAAGAAACTCGAGGTTGAAATATCGGAGTCTTTCCTAGTGCACTACATCCGGAACACCCTTCTGCACCAATACAGACCCTTCAAAATCTCATACAACACACATAAGAATAAATGGTCAATTAATGAACTCATGACCATGTGTGTTCAAGAGGAAGAGAGACTGGTGATGGAAATGGGAGAAAGTGCAATGCTGACAATGCGAGGAAAGGGAAAATCTCAAGCCAATCGGAAAGGGAAAGGTAAAGTACCTCCCCAAGCCGATATCAAGAAGGATTCTAAGTGTTTCTTCTGTAAAAAGAAGGGACACATGAAGGAATGTGCCAAATTTCAGAAATGGCTTGCGGACAAAGGTAATCCAATCTCGTTTGTTTGTTATGAATCTAATATGGTTAATGTCAATATTAACACTTAGTGGATTGATTCTGGATCTACAATTCACATTTCGAATTCCTTGCAGGGTTTGCAAAACCTAAGGAAGCCAGTGGGAAGTGAGCAAAGCATCTTATCAGGAAACAAGATGGGCTCGCATGTGGAAGCTATAGGAACATGCTATTTAACTTTAAATAGTGGCTTTGTTTTAGAATTAGAAAAGACTTTTTATGTTCCAAGTTTTTCTAGAAACTTGATTTCAGTTTCAAGGCTTGTATCTTTTGGATATTCCTTTAAATTTTTAGAAACATCCTTCAATTTATTTTATAAATTTGATTGTGTTGGGAATGGTATTTTGTCTAATGGTCTTTACTGCATTAATGTACAAAACAATGTCACTTATGATTCAATGCATGTTCACACTGGTACTAAAAGATGTGTTATTAATGAAAATTCCTCTAAATTATGGCACCGGAGATTAGGTCATATCTCCATAGAAACAATTAAAAGATTGATAAATGAAGGGGTACTTAATACTCTGGATTTTACTAATTTTGAGACTTGTGTGGACTGCATAAAGGGAAAGCAGACCAACAAGTCAAAGAAAGGTGCCAATAGAAGTTCGGACATATTAGAGATCACACATACTGATATATGCAGTCCATACATGGACTCACATGGTCAGAGATACTTCATCTCTTTTATAGATGATTACTCACGATATATGTATCTCTACATGCTTCATAAAAAGAGCGAAGCATTAGATGCCTATAAGATCTTTAAGGCTAAAGTAGAGAAACAATGCATCAAGCAAATTAAAATCGTGAGATCAGATAGAGGTGGAGAATATTATGGTAGATACACAAAATATGGACAAGCACCTGGGCCATTCGCAAAATTTCTTCAAGAGCATGGGATTGTTGCCCAATATACCATGCCTGGTTCACCTGACCAGAATGGTGTAGCAGAAAGAAGAAACCGAAAATTATTGGACATAGTGCGGAGTATGCTTAGCAGCTCCAATCTTCCTAAATCCTTGTGGACTGAAGCACTTAAGACGACAGTGTATATATTAAACCGAGTTCCAACCAAGGTTGTTCCTAAAACACCATTTGAATTATGGAAAGGTTAGAAACCAAGTTTGCGACATATGCACATTTGGGGATGCCCGTCTGAAGCGAGAATATATAATCCACAAGAGAAGAAGCTGTACCCAAGGACCATTGGTGGGTATTTCATTGGATATGCTGAAAGGTCTAAAGGTTACAGATTTTACTTTCCATCTCGCAGCACTAGGATTGTGGAATCAAGAAATTCAAAGTTTCTTGAAAATGACTTGATCAGTGGGAGCGATCAAACCAAGAACATAGTTTCTGAGAAGGATCATTCAGAATCTCAACCTTCCACCTCAAGTGATAGATTGGTTATTGTTCACAGCACCCCTCAAGTACAAACTGGTGTTGAACAACCAATTGTTGAAGTTCCACAAGCTGCTGACGATATTCCAGTAGATTAGATAGTTCAAGAATTGCCAAGAATTTTTGAACAAGTTGAACCACATACTTCTCAGGAAGATGGTGGTACAACATTAAGAAGATCTACTAGACAAAAGAGATCAACAATACCTGATGATTATATTGTGTATCTACAAGAATCTGACTACAACATTGGAGCCGAAAATGATCCCAAGTCCTTTTTACAAGCCATGAGTTGCAAAGAATCAGAATTATGGTACGATGCCATGAAGGAAGCGATCAATTCTATGAAGAGTAACGAAGTTTGGGATCTTGTTGAGTTTCCTAATGGTGCAAAATCCATTGGATGTAAATGGGTCTTTAAGACAAAGAAAGACTCATTGGGTAACATTGAGAGATACAAGGCAAGACTCATTGCAAAGGGATTCACTCAGAAAGAAGGAATCGATTACACGAAGACTTTCTCTCATGTATCTAAGAAAGATTCCTTGCACGTTATTATGGCATTAGTAGCCCATTTTGACTTGGAATTGCACCAAATGGATGTGAAAATGACATTTCTCAATGGAGATCTAGAGGAAGAGGTTTACATGAAACAACCTGAAGGATTCTCCTGTAGTGATGGTGAGAAATTGGTTTGCAAGCTCAAGAAATCATTATACGAATTAAAACAAGCATCCCGCCAATGGTATTTGAAATTTCATAATGTAATTTCTTCTTTCGGTTTTGTAGAAAACATTATGGATGAATGTATATACCTGAAAGTCAGTGGGAGTAAAATCTGTTTTCTTGTTTTATATGTGGATGAAATTTTGCTAGCAACCAATGATAAGGGTTTGCTGCATGAGGTGAAACAATTCGTCTCTAAAAATTTCGATATGAAGTATATGGGTGAGGCATCTTATGTCATTGGCATTAAGATCCATAGAGATAGATTTCGAGGCATCTTGGGTCTGTCTTAGGAAACCTATATTAATAAAATTTTAGAGAGATTTTGGATGAAGGATTGTTCACCAAGTGTCGCTCCCATTGTGAAAGGTGATAGGTTCAATTTGAACCAATGCCTGAAGAACGACTTTGAAAGGGAACAAATGAAGAACATTCCATATGCTTCTGCTGTCAGAAGCCTAATGTATGATCAAGTCTGCACAAGACTTGACATTGCATTTGTTGTGGGAATGTTGGGACGATATCAGAGTGATCCAGGTTTAGACCACTCGAGAGCTGCAAAGAAAGTAATGAGGTACCTTCAGGGAACCAAAAAATACATGCTTATGTATAGACGGATGGACAATTTGGAAGTAATTGGCTACTTAGATTCTGACTTTGCTGGATGTGTTGATTCACGCAAATCAACATCAGGATACATTTTTATGATGGCTGGTGGAGCTGTGTCATGGAGGAGTGCCAAGCAGACCTTGATTGCCACTTGCACTATGAAAGACAATTTCGTCTCCTGTTTTGAGGCTACTTTACATTGTGTATGGCTTAAGAGTTTCATTTCTGGGCTTAGATTTATGGATTCTATCTCTAATCCATTGAGAATATATTGCGACAATTCAGCTGTTGTTTTTATGGCCAAGAAGAACAAAAGTGGGAGTCGAAATAAACACATCGACATTAAGTATTTAGCTATAAGGGAACATGTTAAAGAAAAGAAAGTGGTCATTGAGCACGTAAGCACTGAGTTGATGATCGATGATCCTTTTACTAAGGGCATGCCACTGTTTAAATTCAAGGATCGTGTAATGAATATGGGACTTGGTTCCATTATGTAGTTTCCCATTGTATGAACAATGTTATTTTTAATTAAATTCTTAATTATTGTGATGTTTTTCTCATATTTATGTGCACCTTAATTTGATTTGAGATAATTCATCTATGTAAGACCAAGAATGAACATAGGGTTTATTCGTTAAGAAATTGTTGCCACATAGATTTTAGTAGAAATAAATACATAGTAATACATGGAAGATAATACTCGTCATTAGAGGACTTATCGCCATGATTCATGTATCTATTACTTAATACAGATTTTCAATGGGTTTTAAGATGAGACATTAAGATTGGAACTATGGACCAAGTGGGAGAATGTTAAGCTCCCTCTCCCAACGTGCGATTTCTGGAAACTGATTTGCAGTTGTTTCCTTGAATTATGGAAACCAACTGCAGTTATTTCCTTAAATTAGGAAATCAAATGAAGTTAATTAATTTCTTTTTGGGAGCTTTTGAAGTGATCCGTTACTCCCATTGTAGTTATCTAGTCCGTTACTCCCATTACATTTATCTACCATGATTTGTGGAACACTTAACGAATAGCCAACAGAAGCTTGATGGAAGCTTGGCTATAAATTATTATGTTTGGTCCCCAAGCTCACTAACGTAATCCCCTTCAGCCTTACACCATAAAGTAAGAGTGAGGAGAGCTTGGAAGTGCCTTCAGATTTTCTTTAGTGTTGGTGTTGAGGACGCAGTGATGTGTAGTGGCTACGTTAAGGAGGCTTCGTTGCAGAAAAGTGAACATGGAGAAGAACTTTCAAGGCTCTAGCTATTGCGTTATAGTTTTATTAAAGTCTGTTTCATTTCCTTGAAGAATCTGCAATAAACCATTCGTTGGAGCACTTCTTGGAGGGTTGATCTTTATGCAGATTTCATCTCTGCAAAATTACTTTTTCTACATAGTATAATTCATCAATGGCTGGAGGTAATATTTAACGGGCAATTTTAAGTTTTAAGTTTAAATTTTCGATTTATTTTAAGTATTTATTCCACATTTTGAATCGTTATTTTTTCTAACAGATATGTCTAAGTGTATAGTAGTTCTAAATCCATGATGAAATGGCACGAATGATGAGAGGAATCCTTGAAGTATCTCATAGCCTAAGTCAACGTTTTGCCTCCAATATATTGCATGCATTCATTATGCATGGCCACATTATTTGTTTAACACTTTTGAATGACAAGGTTGAGTATATGAATGCAAAAGTACATGGAGTATAAAAAAGACAAGGTTGAGTATATGAATGCAAAATTACATGGAGTATAAAGTCTTTGAATGGAGTGGTAAGTGGATTCTCAATTAAAATAACATTATTTAAAGTTACTTTTGAGAGATAAGAAGTTATATTATTATTATTATTATTATTAATAGGGTAATATTATATCAAGATTTAAGAATGAGATTTTTATTTTTGAGAGATAAGAAGTTATATTATTATTATTATTAATAGGGTAATATTGTATCAAGATTTAGGAATGGGATTTTGTTAGGCTAAAGGGATATTTTTTTAATTTATAAAGATGAGAGGCTTTGTTAAATGATTAAATTTTGAAAGATTTTATTTTAATACTGAATTGTAATCTCAAATTGAAGTTGAGATGAATGTAGTAAATTATTCTCAAAACATTTTTTCTAAGTGACTTTTAAAGAGTCACAGCTAAGATCTTAAAAGTGTTTTTTTAGTATGGAGCATGTGAATGTTTTTCTAGTGCTTTATGACTAAGTTTCATGGCATCATTATTCTTTCATTTACGTGTAATTTTCATTTTTCAAAGAAATCATTTATCAGTGGAAATGTCAAAGTTAATTAAACTTATTCATTGATTCATAAAAGTTAGACGGAGCCAAGATTATAAATCTTGGAAATGCAGCATGCAAAGCATCTTACGATATAATGAACTATGGTGTAGCATTTGTGATGGTGATAATGCACTTACCAAGCCATGTAATACAATTTCTTTAACTAAAGGGGAATTCAAAGAAGAAAAAACTCTTTGATTCATATATAAGTTAGATGGGGCCAAGATAAGAAATCTTGGAAATGTAGCATGCAAAACACCTTAAAATATAATGAAATATGGTGTGGCATTTGTGATGGTGATAATGCACTTACCAAGCCATGTAATACAATTTCTTTAACTAAAGAGGAATTCAAAGAAATATTAGCTAAAAGTTATGATGTGTTAAAATATATTTTTAGGTTTAAAAGCATACATTAGGACATCATAAAAGGAGGATTTCCTAAAATTGAAGATAGTTATTTGTTTTGTAAATCAATAAATAGCTTTCCTCCATTTTATAGGCACTTTATTGAAATTGTGTACATCACTTATAAGTTATAAATTGCAAATTTTGATACACTCAATGAACTTTTGGCTCAATAAATTAAAACGTTTGGTAAACAAAAACAATTTGGTGAGGATCTTCTTTGTTTTAGTTCAAATATAGTTTGAAGCTCTAGAGGACATGGTAATATAAATTTTTGGGAATAATTAGAATTATACTTCTAATTGTGGTTGTGGTAGATGTTGTAGTCAAGTTAGAAGAAACAATGATCAATAGAATTTTCAAAATAATTAAAGTTCTCCCAATGTAAAACCTAGAAGAGAAAGAAATCTAAGTTAAATGCAATGTAAAAGATGTTTAAGAAAAGGGGATTTATGCATTAGATTTCTTTACAAGTAATGATCAGTTGCCAAATTTTAAGCAAACTTCAACTTTCAGATCAAATTTTACATCATAGTGCAACATGTAGAAGAGTGGGATCAGGATGAACAATATGAGTATGTTTTTACTACAATACAAGAGGTTGATTCAGTAGCACAAGTTGACACTTGTAATTTACTCAGAAAATCCTTTCAATATGATTGGTTATTAGACACAAGATCAACTCAAATATGAATTTTTAAAGGGATTATTTTTGGAATCACAAGGATAGTTAGCTAAATCACATTCATTTAACAAATGATACATCACAAATACTAAGGAAATTTTTTAGTAAAAGTCTTTCTTTAGGAAAAGGTGAATTTTTTTTTTCAAATTTATGGTATGTACCTACATTTAAAAAAAAAAACTAACTTTAATTTCTATTCAAAAAGATGAACATCAAATCATTGTGCAAAATTGTTTGATCAAGATAAATTCAGTAAAAGATAGCTTGAAAACAATAATGATTCAATATGAAGAAGGAAAGTTCATTATAATGAAAGAGTAAGTTATCCCTAGAAAGCATGAATTTCAAAGCAATGAATTCATAAATCTTTTCATTCAAATTATGGAATTTTCGATTTGGTTGCTTAAATTTTGAAGTTTTATTGAATCTTAAGTCCCATAAATTAGTAAATGGTTTTCCAACATTCAAAAGAGAAAATGTTAAGTGTGAAGCATGCATTTATGGAAAGAAAAAGTTAGGATTTTTTCCTAATGGTTCCTAGATAGCATCAAAGTATTTACAATTTGTAATATTCCCATTTTTGGTATCATCCATGACAGGGCTAGGAGGGACTTCCAGAGTTAGGAGCAGACAGGTCACATGTACAGATTGGTACTATCAGTGGGCTCAGGAGCTTTTCAGAGGAGTTTTGAGGAGTTTTCATGGTGTTTGGAGGCATTCGCTTGATATACTCCATCATCCGAGCAGTTTGGCTTTCGTTCCGATGCATTCCGATAACTTTCGGAATTTTGAGTTATTTATGGGCTTAACTCAGCTGATTATGCTCAAGGTGGAATTCCGGGAGGAATATACGATGGAACACCTTAGTGTAATAGCCCATCGGAACCGGGACGAGGAGACCTACACGATGGGACAGTTAGACAGAGATTTCAGTGACCGGAGGAGGCGTGGTAGCCGATATACCCTTTTCTGCATTAAAAAGGAATATTTTATAATATTTTAATAAAAAGGGAAAAGTGCTCCATAAATAAAATAATAATAAAATAATGCTCTAGAAGGCTCCAAGGGATCTATAAAAGGAAGGGAGGAGGCCATTGGGAGACATCTTTTGGAGTAGATCATTTGCTTATGTATGAGAGGTTTGAGGACGTGGTTCTCTACTTCTGCCGTAGCCCCAGGACGGAAACCCTCGGGTGGTTTGTGAGTGTTGGACGAAAACCCAACTCTCTTGAGGAGACTTCACTTAGGAGTTTCACAGAGCTTCAGAGTTAGGTGTGAGGATCACTCAGATCTTCAACTTGGGCTTCATCAGTTTCAGCGGGTTCAGTTTCAGCTGTTGCCGGAGGGAGAGTGTAGCAGTGCAGTTTGTGGCCAGTGCCGTTCAGCAGCTTATCTTGGTGGCCGGTTTTCTATCTCAGCTCTTCTTGGGTCAGATCTATATGTAAACCCCTGTTTATTATCTATAATAAAAGCTGAGATTTCCTTTCTGTTCTATATGGTATTGGATTGCAGCATTTCCTGTCTTTATTTTACATGGCAATCTTCTGTTGAATAAATGTTTATTTTACGGAAAATTGTGGTATTCAGTATTTTTCTGCATTTTAGTTAAAATATCCCATCCGGGATATTACACAATTGTTTCACTTTTGGGTGGATTTCAATGTTTCATACTTTTTATTGATGATTATACAAAAATGACATGGAAAGTAAAAAAAAATATTTACAAATGGTTGAAAATGAAACTAAAGAAAAAGTTACAAGTTTGAGAATGGATAATAGAGGAAGTTTCACATCAAATGAATTCAATGTCTATTCTTGAGACAATAGAATTAATAGGAAACTAAAAAATATGTATATTCCACAACATATTGGAGTTGTTGAAAGGATGAATGTAATTTTCGTGAGCATGGAAATATCTATGTTGTGGTTCAAAGGGTTGAGCATAAATTGTTGGGTAAAAGCAATTTATGTTGCAGTTTATCAAATAAATCGATCCCCTATTTTTAGCTTTAGAGTAAAATTGCTTATGAAGATTGGTATGGTTTCTAAATCATGAGAGTTTTTTCTTAACATGTTATGCACTAGTCCCTAAGGAGAAGAGGAATAAGCTAAAAAGTTGAAGTGTATCTTCATTGAATACTCCAATGAAAAGAAAAAAGAAATATTTTCTCTTAGATGGTAAATTCATGGTCAATATGGAGGTAATTTTTAATGAAATTGAAAACGAAATTTTTGATGAGATTAATCATCTTCTTATTCATTAGAGTAGAAAAACACTAAGGGTAAGGATAAGTTGAAAAAGAAACCAAGGCAACCTTTTGGCTTGAAAAAGAATTAATTCTTTAGAAGAGAGTCTTTCATCAATTTTTTTATTTTTTTTCTTTCGATAGTGAAACTTCAAAACATTATTGTCCAACTCAAGATGTTTCCAAGGAAAGGAAATTCTATGGTTATGTCAATCCCCATTTTGATGTTAATGGTAATAATTCAAATCTGCAATCTAGTGAACTTCAAAGGCCAAAATGGGCCCAAAACTTTTAAAAGATCTTCATCCATATGAAATGAACAAAAAAGAAACTAGGAGTTCCTTAAGATTAGAGGAATTTTTTTCCTTATTCTCCTTCCATAAAAATGAGTACTTTTGTTGAAGGAGTTGAGCATAAAGATTGATAGGAAGCAATGACTTGGAACTTTGTTTATTTTCTACCTAATCTTAAACCCATAGGTTTAAATGGTTTATCACATAAAGTACATAATAAAAAATTGATTGTAAATTGACAAGTATAAAGAAAGACTAGTTGCTAAAGGTTTTTCTCAACGCGAAGAAATATATTATGAAGAAACCTTTGTTAAACAACTAAATGGAACAAAATTAGAACAAATATCAATTTCGTTGCTCAACAAGGTTGGAAGTCACATCAAATGGATGCCAAAAGTGTCTTCCTAAATGGTGATCTCAAAGAAGTCTACATGACTCAACCACAAGGGTTTGAAGTTGAAGGGAAATGACACAAATTTTGCAAGTTAATAAAAATTTATATGGATTAAAACAATTTCCTCGACCTTGGTATTCAAAAATAGATGATTATCAATAAAAGGTGCATTTTCAAAGTTCAATAAAATAGATGATATTTGGTATTTTCGAATGCAAAATAAGAACTTAATAATTATTTTACTTTATTCTATGACTTAATTATTAAAGGAATTAACGAAGTTTCCATTAAATAGTTTGAAGATGAACTTCAAGAAGGCTTCAAAATGTCAAATTTTGGGTAACTTCATTATTATCTTAGAATTCAAGTAACTTAGCATATTAATTAGATATTTCTTAGTCAAACCAAGTATATCACTAAATTGTTAAAAAGTTGTAAACCTTGTCTTATCCCCATGATGTAGAATTTAAAACTTTCAAAATTTAAAGGGGAAAATTAACTTTCAAAATTTAAAGGGGAAAATTGCTAGATTGTATTAAGTAAAGGAAATTGGTTGGGAGATTATTATTTTTTTTGGCAAATACTCAATCAAATTTTTCATATTCTATCAACATACCTTCATGGTTTATGCAATACCAAGGGAAAGTCACTAAAGTTTAGCGAAAACGATACTAAGGTACATTTATGGTAAGAAAGGTTTTGGTCTCTATAAGAATAACAATTATTTTACACTTCTTAGATATTCATATGCCAACTTTGACGACAAAGCATCAACTTTAGTTTATTTTATGACTATGGATTTAACAATAGTATCTTGGAGTTGCAAAAATTAAGCTAAAATCACAAATTCTTTAAGAAAAGTGGAGTACATATAAGCTTGGGTAGCAACATCCAAAATTGTGTGGCTACAACAATAAATAAATAAAATTAAATACAATAAATTAATCCATAGTCATTCAACAATAAATTAAATACAACATTCAAACCATATAAATTAAATACAACATTTTACTTTTATTTCTCACTAAGCAAAGTTATCAGTTATCTCTTACCTATTTTGTACATATCAAAACTTGGGAAAAAAAAACATAATTTTTTTAATGAATAAACATTTTGTGTTCGGCAATTTTACTATCTTATATTTTTTTTTTCTCAATGATTGATATATATATATATGGAAAAACATTACTCAAATTCATATTTTCACCCCATATATATAAAATAATACAAAAAACCCACATGAAAATTACACTTTTGAATTTTAATTGGATAGCTACCAGAATCTCTCACCAAAAATAGAAAATGGATAGAAAATGGATTTTAAGGAGAGGCTAAGGAGAGGCAAATTTGCTAGGACAGTTAAAAAATCTCTATAATAAGGTAAAAGAAATATTCAACATTCAAACCAAATAAATTAAATACAACATTTTACTTTTATTTCTCACCAGGGAAAGTTATCAGTTACCTCTTTGTTACACAGTAATTTGTCACCGTCCTTACCATTCCCCATCCCGCACAATGGAGGACCCATTCTGTGACCTGTGGACATTGTCATGCCTTGGAATCATCATCAATGCATCCCTCTGAACATGAGCTTCATTTGCCCTTGAGACATCTCCTTGCAAAAGTCATGAAAAACAGCCCTTTTGGCATTGGCGCGGGCAGTCAGTTCAGAACTCGCGCCAATGGAGAAATTACTACAAAGGTCGCGCCACTTGGCGCTCTCCGTCATAGAGCCGTAGTCGCGCCTACCCAATTTGGGAGTTGTTTTTTAAATAAGGATGGCGGAAGTTGAGTTCTAACAAATTCACAAACCATCACCTATCTTGAGTTGGGAGGTTGGTCAAGTGAGTTCTATGGAGGAAGTACTTACACCGTGGAACTTCTATGATAGGGCCAGATATACAATAGATCCCAACTCTATGTTCCTGATCGGCAAAGTTTAAGCTAACCACGGTGTGTCAGTCTAGCTTATTTGTCGAATTCTGTATTCCCAAGAGCCTTTGTGCTGTAAAGAATTCCCTCTTTCCCTTAAGGCCGACTCAAGTAAGGAGACCATTGTCGAGAGACTCCAGAGAGGTTTTCCCTTTCCTTGGTGAGCTTCGCGAGACGTGAACGACCGGAGACCCGTCCGAAGGAGGCTGCGACGTCAGAACTTGGTTGTAATCTCTCTTCGTTTATTATTTAATAGATGATTATGATTATGGTTCCACTCCGTTTTCCATCATGTTAATGCGAGTAATGTCCTTTCTGACTGATGTTTAGTTACGTATGTTGGTTTCTATGCTTGTATCTGTTCGTTTCTTCCATGTGCAGGTGTTCATCCGCGAAGATCGTGGAGGGATTGTGATCTGCCAAGCTTGAGGAACGGGGACGCTTCTTCTTCAGATCCTAGCGTTGGAATCCAGGTAGGCTCTTATCTCCAGCCTTTTCATTCATAATTAGGAACCTGCGTCATGACATTGTTTGTTTGTTGCTAGACCCCTGCTGGGCTAGTAGGGATCGCCTCTATCCGCAGAGGGGATTTACCTCCTCAACAAATTGGCGACCATACTGGGGATCCAGCTTGTTGTTTGATTTGTAAATTTTAGACAGAGCCTGAAGTACAACCAGATAACCTTCGAAACGCTTCTGCTTTGCATTAGCGGAGTAGATCAACGCTACTTCAGTCGATCTCCGGTTTGGTTTGCAGACTGAACGACTTGGAGTCTTTGTCTTGCCTTGCCGTTTGTATCTTGCTTTTCCTTGCTTGATGAACCTTCTGGGTTGGATTTTTTTGTGTGTTTTTGCTTCTTGGATTGCTTAGCTTGCATTGGTCTGTCTCTGGAGTAGCTTATTTTTAATTTTTTGCTGAGAAACTCGACTGGCGCGGTTTTTAACCCGACAGTCGCGCCACTTGGCGCATGTTGCCTTTGTACAACCCGCGCCAATAGCCTTCTGGCGCCAGTTTCACTCTTACAGTCGCGCCACCCCTGTAAGTTTTTTGAGTTTTCTCATTTTTGAGCTCTCTGAAGTTGATCAGTGTTTTTCTTCTTGATTTTCCGACTGCCTGAGTGTGTTGGAGTCTTGTTTGACTGGGAATTCACCTCTGTCCTTTGGTTGTTTGCTTCTATCTACCGATTTCACGTTTCAAGCCCTAGGTCATCTAGTGGCTTGGTGTATCGAGCCCTCCTTGGGAGTTTTGGTGTTTGGATTGTCCTGTCAACTATCTGATTGATTCTCCACATTCTCTGAGTAGTTGTTCATTGTTTCATTGCGATTTTTGGGTGATTGTTCATTTCTTCATTCGAAACTCGTTTGGTCTTGCTTTGGACTTGGATCACACAGCCCATTGGAAGCTTTTGAGTCTTTTTCTTGTTTTGAGAGACTTTGGTCGATTTGGGGATCTGATTGTTTGTGTTGTTGAGTGGAATGTGTTTGTTTCGCTCTCTTGGATATCGTTTCTCAAGTTGCTCCATTCATTTTCAAGTTTGATTAGTGCATATTAGCCATTAAACATTGAAAATAAAAAAATAAAATCTCTTTTGCTTTTGTTAATTAGTGCAAATTGCAATCTTTTCCATATCGCTAGTGATTAGTGTTTTGAATGAAAAGTTGTCAATTGCATTAGTTGCATTATAGAGCTCATTGTTTGGTTTCCGTTCGTTTCGTTTGTGTAAAAGCTCTCAACTCTTCTCTAATTAGTTTTCATCGAACGAAATGTTGCACTGTGGCATATAGCTTTGCATTTAGGAGACACTACATACGATAGGGCCTGAAAATTGAAACTTAATTGAAGATCAACTGTAAAATTTATTCAATTAACCTAAGGCAGCATTGGAACTTAAAGAAACATATTTAGAAGGTCTAGGCTAGAGACGTGTTCCGGCGTCGTTAAACCTAGCAGCTGTCGTTCGCCTGTTGGCTTTAGACAGCGCTAGTACGGACTTGCGCTCCCCGTACCGTCTCGTATATAAAGGGAGACCCCTCTAGGTTTTCAATCCTTTATCCACAGGAAGCCGAGTCTGCCACCCTATACCCGTGATACACCGAACACAGCATTCGGGGAGACTACCTGCACGTACGGAAAGTCCTTGGTCGATTTCTGTTTCATTTTGGAAACCAAGGTGTATATTGCAGTTCACGGATATTTGGTACACCCTTTGTGCCTAGTTTTTCCTGAGCAGTCATTTGGTCTTTTCTGACTCCCTAAACTTGAAAAGACCGTCAAGCGCTTGTCCTTTCACGCTTGTGTCAACTCTGAAAGAGATAGAGTCATCTTTTTATCGTTTCTCGACTCTTGAAACATGAAACGGTAGGATTTCTTACTTTCCAATGTGGTAAAATTAATCGCCCACGATTTCACACCTATTTAGACATTGCTTGTTGACCGTTTGATCGTGTGTCTTAACTCATTTTCAGCCCGTGTGTGTGTTTTCTCTTTTCTTCTAGTCTTTTGCCACGGTGGCGGAACCATCGGTTTCGTCTACTGGTAGTCCTTACACGGACGATTCTTCAGAAGCTTCTGAGCCTTCTGTTGAACCACAGCAGCCTGTTGTTTCCGAGTTTCCTGACGGGGGACCGGTTCTCGCCGAGCAACCCTTTGGAGGACCAGTTGAGTTCAATTGGCCCTTTTCGGACCCTGTGTCCGAATTGAGATTAGGAGCTGATTTCCTTTCTCTTACATCGGGTTCACCGTTTGTTGCTGCTGTTTTTCCTCCTAGTCCTCGCCGTCTTCTGCGTGATTTAACGGCAGGATCAACCATGAGTGATTCTGGTGAGGAAATTCCGGGCTCTGATGACTATCAGCGCATCCCTCGTAGATTGTTTGAGGGAGACGGTTCCGAGCTGGCTACCACATCGTCAGCCAGTCCATCTTTACCACAGGGATACAGATCTCTGGGTCAGATCATTTCAGCTGCTGCCTCTATGGGGATATCATCTCCCGCGTCGAGACCAGCTGCCACTACACCCGGGGTGTCCCCTTCGACGCCCGTCACTTCTGTTCCCGTTCGGCCCACTGTTTGTGTGGCTGCCTCTTCTGCTGTTGTCTCAGCATCTGCTACTAGGGCTGGGCCAACTCCCGAAGACATTTACCTAGCTACTGCTATACCGGAGAATATCTCTCCGGAGGAGTATCGGTTGTTTTTACAGCAGCCGAACGCCGGAGCTGGACAAGTTCCCCAAGATCCTTATCGATCCTTCTTTTCGCACTATGCACAGGATGGCACTCCCGTGTATATGTTCCCAGGTCAGTTTGATGAGCACGGGGAGGTTTTGCACCTTCCTGCTCTTGAGGCTTATCTATATGCTCAAGGTTTACCATACAACCAGGCTTACAACCCGCAGGGACAACCCTTTCAGGGCCAACCTGCGGGCCAGCCTGGCTATTTATATGACCCACAGGGACAACCCATCCAAGGCTACCCTACGGGCCAGCAAGGGCCATTGTACAATCCGCAAGGACCATATTATAGCCCTGCTGGTCAACCTGGTCAACCTTAGCTAGGGTATCAACCGGGACAGGCCTATGGTCCTGGGGGGAAAATCCAGCCGTCTTTACCAATGCAACCGCAGTATCCTGCTATTTCTAACGTTGCGTATCATCCAGGACCACCTTATGGTTCTGCTTTAGGTCAAACTGGTTTTCAGCAAGCACCTGGTCCTGTTCCTCCACCAGGGCAACCGGCTCATCCGGTACAGCCCGGTGTCCCACCTCCAGGCCAGCCGACTCATTCGGCACAACCTGGGGCTCACTTACAACCAGGTTAGCCTGCGCAACCAACACCGCCTGGTCACCCGGGCCAGCCTGTTCATTCAGGCCAGCCCCCTCACTCGGGTCAACCTGTTCATTCAGGGCAGCCCTCTCATCCCATTCACTCTTCTCAACAGCCTGTTCATTCAATGCCACAGCCAAATCAACAGCTGCGCCCTACGTATCAGGCTCCACAGGGTTCCACTTATCAGCAGCCTACTCATCCTCAGAGTGGTTATTATCCTCATGGTCAGTCTCAACCGAACTATAATCACTCTGGAGGCTCTCAGTATTATCCTCCTCCACCCGGTTCTACCTACGCTCAGCAGCCAAATCCAAACGCTGCTTATACAGGGCAGACACCTAATCAGGGCCCGAACCCTGGTTATCAAGCCCCGCACTATGGTTACCAGCAGCCAAATCAGTCTGGTTATACGAACTATGCCCCTTACGGTCAGAATCCTCAGGGACAGAACCCATGGGGGCAGGGATATTCACAACCATCGTGGAGCACAGGTACCAGACCTTATCCTGGGACTGGCATGGTAGTTAACCCTCCATTGTCGTTCCTGGCTACCTTGGAACTACCGGACGTCTCGAAGTTGACCAATGATCCGATTGCACATAATCCATATTGGCCTCCGGTATACCAGGTGACTGTCCCAAGTTTGAGGGCAAAGCTGGAGAAGACCCCCAGGCGCATGTGATGACGTATCACCTCTGGTGTTCGTCTAACTCTTGGACTGACGATTCGGTTCGTTTGCGTCTTTTCCAGCGTACTTTAACAGGAGCTGCTGCTAAGTGGTACATAGAACTATCCCGTGGTATTTTTCAGGATTTCAACTCGTTAGCCATGGCTTTCCTCACGCATTTCCAGTTACCAGTCCGGTATGAGACTGGGACGCACCTCCTGTCTTCCCTGAAGCAGGACTCGGCCACTCACATCTCGGATCACATCCATGAATGGCGGCGCCGTCGTCGACTGATCAAGTTTCACATACCTGATCAGATTTTGACTCACTGGTTCACAACCTCCTTTGTGAATAAAATCGCTCAGGATATCGCGATGGGAGCATGTGTGATGGAGGAACAAGCTATCGCGCGTGCCCAGTACCTGGATCTTGTTTATTCGCAATCTGGCACGCTTTATGACATCCTGCCTGATGCTCCACGGCCCAGAGCCAAAAAGGCCCCGCCTACCCCTACGGTGGATGGTGTCATTGGTTCCGTTTCTCAAAATTCGAAGAAGTCTTCGAATGGGAAGCAGAAGGCTAATTCTTCCAACAATACCTCTGCTAATCCCGTCTCATCCGATTCTGGTAAAACCGCGGAGGTGAATGCCGTCTAGGCCAATCCTGCGGACAAATCCTCCAAGGGGAAGAAGAAGGGCAAAGGCAAATCAAAATCTGATGCCCCGAAACCGGAATCTAAATCTCGAACTGAGGATGGCTCCCAACGTAAGCCGAAATTCCCTTGCCTCATCTGTGAAGGTGACCATTACACTAAGGATTGTCCAAGACGGTCCGAAATTAGTCAACTTCTTAAAGGCTTAAAAGGGACTCCGGTTGTTTTAAAAGAGCCATTTCCATCTCAGCAGACCCAGATGGTCGAACAGGGGTCACCATCTGCACCGTTTGGGTCTCAGGTTTTCATGATGAAGACTAATGCACCTATCACTATCGCTACGAGATCGAAGGATTACAACAGTCAGCAACAGGCACCCGGGAAGGCAGTTGCGGAAGGGCCGCCTCCCCCACCTGCTTCTGGTCCATTGGAAATCGAGAAGCCGACTCTCGAACCCGTTGTGAAGCCACCTCCCAAGGGTGTTCTTCGGAGATCCTCTTACAATCCAAATGCTCGTGCCGCTCAACATTACAGTATCGTTGAGGATCTGGCACAGGCGCCATGTGCCATGTCTGCACTTGAGGTTCTTCAAAGTTGTCCTTCACAACGGAAGGCTTTACTGTCTGCCATCGGTGGTATCAATCCTGCCGACTCGAGCCTTCTCACCTTTGATCTGGAGAATTTTACTCCCCGACTTCCACATCAAATCGCTTTGGTCATTCAAGTCGGGATTAACGGTCTCAACATTCATAGAGCCGTCGTAGATGAGGGTGCATCTACTTGCGTTATGTCCTCCGCCTGCTGGAAGGCCATTGGCTCTCCAGCCTTGTCGTCATCTCCCAATGCCCTCGAGGCATTTGATGGTCGGGAGTCTAAACCCCTGGGAGTTCTTGAGAGTCTTGCGATCACATTACAGGGAAAAACTGTCAACGTGGAAGTGGAAGTGGTTGACGTGAAACTCAACTACAATATACTTCTTGGCCGCAGCTGGACCCATGCCATGCTCTGTGTGCCGTCTACTGTCTTTCGATTCATTAAGTTCCCCCATGAGGGCAAGATTGTCACGGTAGATCAGTTGTCGTTTTTCACCTCTAGCTCTGAGAACAACGTGCCATACGTGGATCAAATTCCAAATCCCCCAGACAGCATAGGACCTGGTCTTTTCAAAGACCCTGTTCTCATGGGTATATTCCCCGCAACGCCACCGAATACCGCTCAAGTCAACATGTTGTCCAGGACTGATGACCCCTGGCTCATTCCTACACCTGAGCAGGTATATGAGTTTGGAGAATCCATGCCTTTAACGCCAGTAGAGATCAGCTACTGTGAGATTGTTGACGCATCGGACCCTCCACCTCCTCAGCATGCTCCGATGAGCATGGCTCTTGACGTCTACTCACAATCCCCCTGGCTTGGTTAGGCTGATTCGCCTGATCCTCTTAGAGAGACTTTTCCTTCAGATGAGGCTATCATTGAGACTATGTCTCTGGAGGAGCTGCCTTGGGGCGATGGACATCATCGCTCCTCGTTTATGCCCAGCTTGGGGGCAATGACTGATTGTCTGGAGCGTTATGCTACTCAGGTTTTTTCCCCTCCTCTTCAAACACCGATCTTAATGCACGAGGTCTTTTCGGAGGGTAATCTGAGTAACATTACTCAAACGGTTCCAATCGACATCTCCGTTAAACCGGGGATTGTTGAGAACATTCATGTGGGTGTGACTTGTTCTCCCAAGGAGATTCAAGTCTATACTGAGCTTTTCAAAGAATTCAGAGATGTTTTCGCATGGTCTTACGAGGAAATGCCGGGAATTGATCCGAGTATTGTCGTGCACGAGATTCCAACCTACCCAGGTGCGAAACCCGTGCGCCAATGCTTACGTCCCATGCATCCTCGGAAAGCCGCCGCCATCAAGGCAGAAGTTGAAAAACTTCTGAACGCGGGTTTTATTTATCCTATCCCCCTTACAGAATGGGTGTCCAATATCGTCCCTGTTGATAAAAAGCAGGGTACAATTCGAGTCTGTGTGGATTATCGCGATATCAACCGCGCCTGTCCTAAGGATAATTATCCCACTCCGTTCATCGATCAGATCATCGACGAATGTGCTGGGAGTGAGATCTACTCCTTAATGGACGGTTTCTCAGGCTATAACCAAATCAATATTGCACCTGAGGATCAACATAAGACCACATTCATCTGTCCGTGGGGCACTTTCGCGTACAAAAAACTCCCGTTCGGCTTAAAAAACGCTGGCACCACGTTTCAACGTGCGATGTCCTACGCTTTTCATGATATTCGCCATATTGTCCAGCCTTATCTGGACGACCTGCCAACCCATTCGGGTAAGCGAGAGGACCATCCTGAGCATCTCCGCCAGATATTTCTTCGTTGCAGACGCTACAATATCAGGCTCAACCCTCATAAGTGCGTTTTCTGCGTTGATTCTGGCCGTCTTTTAGGCTTTATAGTCTCGAAATATGGAATTCGCCTTGACCCTCTAAAGGTTGAGGCCATCGTAAACCTCCCATCACCCTCCTCCCTGTATCAGTTACAGAGTCTACAAGGGAAAGCGAATTTTCTTAGGCGCTTTATCCCTAATTATGCCGAGGTGGCCAAAGGATTCACTCGTTTGTTAAAGCAGAATGTTCCCTTTCACTGGGACGAAATTGCTCAGGAATCCTTTGAGAAGCTGAAGACATTGCTAGTCAATGCTCCATTGCTTCGTCCTCCGGACTACCACCGCGAATTTACTTTGTATCTAGCCACCGCATTAAGCACCATCGCCATGGTCTTGGTGCAGGATGACGAGAACGGTGACGAACATGTCGTTTATTACCTATCTCGGAACCTTCTCGACCCGGAAACGAGTTATGCACATGTCGAGAAGTTGGCCTTAGCAGCAGTACATGCCGTACAACGCTTTCGCCATTACATCCTTTTGCGTACGATAACAGTGGTTTCAGACTGTAACCCTATGACGTATATTCTTTCTAGACAATTACTAGGGGGCAAGTACTCCAAATGGATCGTGATCCTGCAGGAGTTTGACTTGGAGTTCACCACTGCCAAGTCAACTAAATCACTGGTCTTCGCGGATTTGATATGCTCTCTCCCTACAGACTCTATTCCTTCACACTCAGAAGATCATATACCGGACGAAACGCTGTTTCTTATCGATACTCGCGATCCTTGGTATGGTGACATTATAGTGTATCTTCAGACCGCGACATTTCGGTCTGAGTTGGATAAAGCTGCCCGCCGTCGGATTCGGCACCAGTCCCAACCCTACCGTATCGTGGGAGATACCTTATATCGTATTGGAGTAGATTCGGTGCTCCGACGATGCCTTACCTTGGAAGAGGCTGAGAAAGTCTTGAATGACTGCCACAGTGGCGCCTGTGGAGGACACATGTCCGGGTATGCTACTGCCCAAAAGATTCTGCGGGCAGGTTATTTCTGGCCTTCCATATTCAAGGATTGTATCATTGCAGTCCGTAAATGCCATCCGTGCCAGATTTTTCAGCGCAAGATGCGCGCACCGCCATTGCCTCTGCATCCCATTATTACCGTCGGCCCTTTTGCGAAATGGGGCGTGGATTTTATGACGTGTAACCCTCACTCGGCCGGGGGGCATGCGTATATCATTTTCGCCGTTGACTACTTCACTAAGTGGGCCGAGGCGATGCCTACACTCGCTGCTGACGGGAAAACGACTGCTTCATTTATATTCAACCATGTTATCGCACGATTCGGGGTTCCTCAAGCCATCGTCACTGATCATGGTACTCATTTCCGTGATTATATGATGACGGAGCTGACTTCAACGTTGGGCTTGCGTCATGACAGCTCAACACCATACTACCCTCAAGCGAATGGTCAGGTTGAAGCGGTGAACAAGGTCTTGGTCACCATGCTTCAGCGAACAGTTGGGATTCATAAATCCAGTTGGCATCTCCAACTGTTCTCAGCTCTCTGGGCATACCGAACATCTGCTAAGAGTGAAACCGGGTTCACACCTTTCCAATTGGTGTATGGTCTGGAAGCTACTCTGCCGGTTGAATGCGAAATTCCTTCGCTTAAATTAGCTGTGGAGCTATTACCGGATACCTCCCCTGAGGAAGAACGTCTTCTATATCTCGAACGATTGGATGAAACCCGTCGACTGGCTGCTTTGATCATCGAAGCACAAAAGAAGAGGGTCAAAACTCATTTTGATCAAACTGTTTCTCCTCATTCTTTCATTGAAGGAGACCTCGTTCTCTTGTACGATCAGGCACATGATAAGCTTGGAGCCGGTAAACTCCAGCCTATGTGGCACGGTCCCTATATAGTAAAACGCGCTTTGAAAAATGGGGCCTACGAGCTTATAGATTACGAAGGAGTTCCGCTGACGCAGCCCAGGAATGGGCTGTACCTTAAGAAGTACTACGCCTGAAGTGATTTCTTGGTGTGGTGTGTGTACATAGGTGTGTGATTGTCATTTGTGTGCATAGTGTGGTGTTCTTTGTAAACATCTTTCTGCTGATCGGGTCTTCCTGGTTGTGCAGATGTCTATTCATCCATTTGTTGGTTTCGTGGATGGTGCCTCCCGCAGTACCAGGAATCTGTCTTCCGCAGCCTGGGTAATCTACGATCCTGCTGGTGAGTTGATTGACCTACAAGGTGTGTGTTTAGGACGTACCACGAACAATATCGCGGAATATAGTGCCGTGTTGGAATTATTAACCGAGGCAGTAAACCTTGGTATCCGTGAATTGCTCGTGTATCTAGATTCACAACTTGTAGTGTTACAGCTGAACGGACACTATTCGGTAAGGAACCCGTCCATCTTACGTCTGTATTTGCGTATTCGATTATTGGAAAGGAATTTTGACTACATTACATATCATCATATACCCAGGCATTTGAATACATTAACAGATGCAGTAGAAAATTTGGTATTAGACAGGCATTTGCGCAATTTATAATCATCATCACATGTAAAGAAAGACTCATCCAGAAATAGATATGTATATATATAGATATCGAAATGTTTACATAGAGTGTGTCACATAAAACTCAAAAAAATATACATAATCGTCTTAGTACATCCCGAGACACTGTGTCTCTCAAAAAATAGGTGTGGCATAAACCCTAAGGACTAATCCGCGTGGTGCTCATGATAGCACGTCACTGCACGCACTAGGCGCCTCAGGATTCGGTGGATCCGGTTTGGAACTCCCACCGTGTGGCACTGGTATGCCATCGGTACGTCTGATAGTCGGGCATAGTCCGGGATCCCATGGGCAATCCCCTCGAGGTTCTGGATCAGTTCCTCTCCTCCGGTACCTTCCCCCTGGATCTCAGGGGCGAGTTGTGTCCTCCGGGAGATAGGAGACATCCCGGCTGGTCTCTCAGGTCCTACATCTGCATGCATATATAATTGTGTTAAGACGAATGTGTATTAACAAAAAAACATATAAACATAAAATCAAAAACATGAGGTCTTACCCAGCTCCTCGTCCCAGTCATCTCCTTCTGGTAGTGGGAGATCTGGGTCCCCGGTAAAGTCAGTTCCCGAATAGGGCCAATCTTCCACGACGATCAGCTGGCGCCGTAGCCACCTAAAGAACTCTGGCCTCCAGGACATCTGTTGGCCACCTCCAGATCTGGGCATCAGTGCTGCCCAGTGAGCCATTCGTGGCTCTCGTGGTATCGGACTCGCCACTGCGGCCCCTTGGCCCTGGAAGATTGGTATGCGTTCCAGAATGAACGATACCAAGATGGAACCATACCCGAACTGTTTTAGTTTCCCCTGTTTGCACTTTGTGAGCTGCCTTTTCATGTTGATAGTTACTGCTTCTGCCCAGTTAAACAGTAGGGGACCCATGCATTCTGAGGCCAACAGGAGTTGGGTCTTCGTGGCCTCGTGCGGAGCCTGCGATCCAGTAGCCCGCGTAATGGTGTGGAGAACTACTCTCAGTGCTAGATCAGGGATGGTGGAGATATCCACCTTCTTGCTTCCTGATCCTGTTTGTGCCCCTCGGCACACCCGTGCCATTACTTGTTCCATCTTTTCCCCAGATGGTCTGCTTCCGGTCAATACAGGGATTGGACCTCTGCGGGAAAATCCGGTAATGAAATAAACATCAGTGACCTCCAACTCTAACACCTGGTCTCGTAGCCTGAACACTTGTTCATTTTCATCCCAGATGCTGATTAGATATTGGAGGAGCTCGGGCTGAGCTCGTAAGCATGGCGTGAGGAAGAACTTCTTCAATCCACAGTTTCTAAGTGCGTTCATGCAAGCTTGGCTTTGCATGGCCTGTTCATCCTCGTCTCCGTGCTCTCGTTCCTTCCATTCGATTGTCATTTTGAGTGATTATCTGCATTCACATGGTCAAAAACCCCTGATTAGATCTTTGGTGAGCTTCAAATTTCAAGAAATTTGATTTAAATGTCGAAATTTTGGGCGGAAATTTAGGTTCGGCCGCTGGCGCGACTGTTTTGCTAACAGTCGCGCCATGTGGCGTGAGCCCTTTAGTAAAAAGAGCTCATTGGCGCGGGTCCGTGCCCGATACCCGCGCCAATGGGCCCGGCCCTAAAATTTTAAAAATGCTCATGCAAGACTGATTTTTAAGGGAAAATCATTAAAAATTGAATGAGAATGTAGAGCAAGGGAGCGCCTTTTACCTGTGACAGACGAGAAGCTGAACGGTTGCCTGGATTGGTCGCAATCGACGACGGAAGTTTCTGCTCCAAATGGACCACTGTTGTTTTCTACCAAGGTAAATAGTAAAAGTAATTTTATTTTTACCAATTAGACATATTTATAACTTTTTCGACATTAAAATGAGTTTTAAAAGTTATTTTTATCAAATGTTTGCATATGTTATGTCGAAAATGGATTTTACGCTTGCTTGGTATGTGCAGCAACAGGTTTTTGCGACTTAAAAGATGGAAACGAGTTGTATTTTATACTTTTTCGGACTCGGTAAATACACGAAAAAGTCACTCTGGAGTCATCTTTCAGCTCTTTTCCGACTCTCTAAATATGAAAAGATCGCCGAGGCCCTTGTCGTTTCGATCTCGTTAAAATGGACACGAATCGACATCCACCCAGTATAAGTTTAACCCTTTTTCGGGTTGGGATGGATTGATTACGAAAAAGGAATACCCTAGCCTATCGCGACTAGGAGGTTTTCCCGGATATTGTTTTCTACCTTTTCGGATCTGGGAAACTATTTACGAAAAGGGACTGCTGGAGTTTTCTTTTCCGCTGTCTTTTCAAACTCTCTAAACATGAAAAGATGCCGAGTTCTTCCTTTGTCAGACTCGTTAAACCCTGATGACATCAGTCGAAATGACGTTCTCCGAGTTCCTCCTTCCTGGGACTCGTTAAATGCATTAGGATGGATTCGCTCGAAGGGCGGACTTATATTACAAGCATATGCTATCCCCTTGAAGCTTGTTATTAAAAATAATTGGGGTACACCGCGGGGGGGTAGAGAGAAAATGAATTAATATTAGTTGCTGCAAGTGTGTCTGGAACAGCACTTGTCTACATCAGGTGTCGGGTTGGGGACATCTCATCTCGTTAGCTTCTTTTTGCCTCCATGGGTTTGGTGATCTCTTTGACCTCTCATCTTACATTCCTTTGCCTCGTCACCATGACCTCTGATCTGTTGATGTCAAATACTGCCAAGTCCACTGTCGTGTCGTTCATATGTTCAAGAGAAGTTGGCCTCTGCAAATATCAACCTTCCTCTGTTTCTCATACGATCCCGATTCACAACAAAACATCATGTTCCTCTGTCTCGTGTCGATGATGTGGGAATCATTATGGCCCACCTTCGATCAAGGTCACTTCCTGTCGACATCAACTCATTATCCGGGAAGTTGGTCTAGAGACTCCTTGTGGTACCTTGGAGCCTGCATGCCTCAATGGCAGGTTCGTCGCATTCGACGAGAGGTTTACATCATTGGCCTCCGATCGAGTGATTCTGCGGGTGTTCGACGTCAGCTCATTTATTCGCACGCCGTAGATTGTACCTGTAGTACCTTGAGGACCATTGTCATTATTGGTGGTTTCTCTCGCGTCGGTTAACAACTTTCATCATTGGCTGGTAATCCGACGATGTTCTTGCATGTTCGACTTCAGCTCACACATTCACATGCTTTAACTTGTACTCTGTTGGGTCGAGATGGAGCGCAAGACCCTGGATTGTGTCTGTTGTAATCCAGGCTGCGATTGTGGATTATTATCGTTATGTACATGACTCATTGATTGGATGGTTGCGACCATACCTGAGTCTATTTGTTTGATCTTAGTTGGATGGCTGCGCCCATACCCTGGATCCGGATTATAGCATACTCTGTTTCGGATGGCTGCGTCCATACCACTTATACATCGTGTACTTGAGATATCAGTTGTATCTTTCTGCGCAGGTTTTCCGACGGCGGGCTTTCAGTTGAACATGTTCTCGTAAAGCATTTCACCCCTCTCCCTCTCGGGCCTCATACTTTAGGGGGCATCTGTTACACAGTAATTTGTCACCGTCCTTACCATTCCCCATCCTGCACAATGGAGGACCCATTCTGTGACCTGTGGACATTGTCATGCCTTGAAATCATCATCAATGTATCCCTCTGAACATGAGCTTCATTTTCCCTTGAGACATCTCCTTGCAAAAGTCATGAAAAACAACCCTTTTGGCATTGGCGCGGGCAAGCAGTTCAGTCCTCGCGCCAATGGAGAAATTACTGCAAAGGGGTCGCGCCACTTGGCGCTCTGTCATAGAGCCGTAGTCGCGCCACCCAATTTGGGAGTTGTTTTTTTAAATAAGGATGGCGGAAGTTGAGTTCTAACAAATTCATAAACCATCACCTATCTTGAGTTGGGAGGTTGGCTGCAGGAGTTATATGGAGGGAAGTGGTTTTGCCACCTCCTATGGAACCTTCCTTGTTGATAGAGCCAATCCCATAATAATAGGGATCCCAACTCCTCCTTCCCCATCTATAAAAGCTTGCTCAAATCAATGGCAAGCTAGTCTTGAAGTGCCTAAGCTCTGAATCTCCATATTCCCAAGAGCCTTTGTGTTGTAAAGCACCCTCTCTTTCCCTTAAGGTTGACTCAAGTAAGGAGACCATTGTCACGAGACTCTGGAGAGGTTTTCCCTTTCCTTGGCGAGCTTTGCGAGACGTGGACGACTGGAGACCCGTCCGAAGGAGACCGCGACGTCAGAACTTGGTTGTAATCTCTCTTCGCTGGTTATTAAATAGATGATTATGATTATGGTTCCACTTCGTTTTCCATCATGTTAATGTGAGTAACGTCCTTTCTGACTGACGTTTAGTTACGTATGTTGGTTTCTATGCTTGTATCTGTTCGTTTCTTCCATGTGCAGGTGTTCATCCGCGGAGATCGTGGAGGGATTGTGATCTGCCAAGGCTGAGGAACGGGGACGCTTCTTCTTCAGATCCTAGCGTTGGAATCCAGGTAGGCTCTTATCTCCAGCCTTTTCATTCGTAATTAGGAACCTGCGTCATGACATTGTTTGTTTGTTGCTAGACCCCTGCTGGGCTAGTAGGGATCGCCTCTGTCCGCAGAGGGGATTTACCTCCTCAACACTCTTACCTATTTTGTACATGTCAAAACATAGTTTTTTTTAACCAATAAACAGTTTGTACCAAGGAAAATTAATTTTTTTATATGTTGTTTCTTTTCCAATGATATATATATATATATATATATATAACTTTTTATTATTTAAAATATATTTGTCTAGAAAAAAAATTCACTCAAATTCATATTTTCACTCAATACATATAAAATAATACAAAAAAACACATAAAAGTTACATTTTTGAATGTGAGAATCCGTCACCAGAAATAGAAAATGGATAGAAAATGGTTCTCCATAGAGGTTAATTTGCTAGGATGGTTAACAAATTATTATAGTAAGGTAAAAAAATATAAAAATATCTGGAAGTAAGAGTGTTTGAATCTTGTTTTTTATGGTAGAAATAGATTCAGCACCATCAAAAACCTCTGAGACACCCAAAATCTTGAAATTTAATAAATGTAACATAATTTATAAAAATTCCTTGCTAAATATTATTAAAAATCATACCTAAATTTCCATAATTTTCTAAACAAATTTGAAATACCACACAGAAAATACAAACTGCAATTCCAGTGTATTGGCAGGAAGCAATAAGACACTTGAATTTATTGAATAGCTTATTTTCTCAATTGTTAAAAGTCTATGAGAATTTCGTGGAAATTTAAGGTTACATTAACCAATTTCAAAATTTGATATATACGTGATGCAAGTTGTCAATCAGTTGAAAATACGGTCAAACCACAGAATACACAATGCATTACAAAGATTCATGGCTATGAAACTCCCTCAACCAATTAGTATCTTGGAATTTAAAGTTGGAGGAGGAAGAGATGGCTAAACACAATTTTTGTACACACCAGAGTTGTATATTTAGGCAGAGGAATGGTGTGTTGGTATTTATATAATTAGTTGTTATATTTGATTTTTTTGGATTTTAATTAATTTCATAAAATTATTTTGAAAATCTTAAAAATAGAACAATAATTTTTACCATTAAGCTCATAAAATTATTATTTCTATGAAATATGTGACAATTTGTTCTTTTAAGTCTAAGTGAGTGGCTAATTATGTACATATAGCCCCATACTGAGATTGTTGTATTTGATTTCTTTTTTTGGTATTGGCTTTGATGATCTCAATAGCACTTGGGAGTGCGTTAAAGGTTTCCTCAATAATCGCATACACAAGAGTTCATACACAATATTATGGACCGGAAATTGCAAGCTTTGGTACTAAAATGATGCAGGAGCATCCAACTCAGCGTAGACAAAAGGACAGGTGTTTGTCTTACTGTTACGTTTGATTTGTGAACAGGTCATTGAACTTGGGTTTGATTTTATTTTTGTTTTAGAAATTACATCATTAGGGTCTAAAGGTCACTTAAGTTCTGTATTTTTCACTTAAAGTTTTCTTTTAGTTTGTATTTACAAATCATGCTTAGATTAAAAGAACAAATGACAAGAATGTAACTATAACAAACTGCTGACAGTTTCAAACTGGAAAACTGTTTCCTACAGTGATACAAAAAGGAAGAAAATACATTCTGTAGAGTTGATTTTTCCATCACAGAGAGAAAGAGAATAACAAAACAAAACAGAGATTTTGTTTAAGAAAAACCATCTGAGTCTATAAATTTGCAGCCAAATACTATTGTATTATTATTTCTTCTGTCTATTGATATATTATCGAATGTGAAAACATTGACAAATTGCGTGACTGTAGTAAGAACAAATTAAATTATCACTGAAATTAAAGCGCCCATGAGTAACTTGCAACACAGGCACCGAAGAAATCAACAACAAACGACGAGGTGAAAGCATAAGTTTTGGGGCAAGTCCATGCAAGCGAGAGAACTTCGCAATCACTTACGAAATTAACAAATAGATAATCATACCCAGGTATCATAAATTTTCTTTTCATATTGACAGAATTTAACAAAAACGTTTCCATTTATTATAAATATAAATGTCTCTGTTGAAGAGTTTCGAAGAACTATAAACAAGTACTACATATCAGAGTTACAGGTTGGGGTTTCAAAACCCAAAACCAATAGTGTCTTAACAGAAAGACAAGCAAATAGACTGATAAGAGGAAACAGAACATAAGAGATTGAACGCAGGGTCGTGTAACAAACCCTGGTCTTTTTTTTTCTCGCACGTGAGAAAGACTCTGATAATTGGGTTAAACATAACAAAAGTTACAAAGAGGGGCAAGGAACAGAAACCCTGTTCTATGACCAGTCAAGTTACAAACTAACAGAGATATACAAAGAGGCAACCCTACCCATTTAGTTTGGGGTCGATAACTATAAAGGCGAGAAGATCTCAAGCGGCCGAAGACTGAAACCACCTGCAGAGGAAACAAAGACACCAAGGTTTAAAACTCAGACAAATTACAAGCTTAGTATTGATATTAAGACAAGAGAAAGTAATTAAGTTGCAGAGTATAGTTACCTGGGCGAAGAAGACATCGAACTGAAGCGAAGAGTTGGTCAAAAATCTGCAAGGGCCTGCTCACAAGGAGCAAGGACATTAGAGCCAAATAAAAATACTGGAAACATTGAATCATGGAAGGATATCTTACCTTTCGAAGGAGAAGTTGAACTGAGGCAAGCGTTGAAAGAAACCCTCAGAGATTTTCGACCTGTAAGTATCAGAAAGAGTCAGTTAAAACCCCAGTAAAATTTGAGGTGGAACTCAAAACAAGTAGTGGACCGAACAGTGAACAGGGAGCAAAGTAAAGCTACCACATCGGCGGAAAAGCCACAGAATAAACCTCACAGAACCAGAACAGTCATAGAGAAAACCTCATGAAGAAAATAAGAACAGACACAGAGCAGAAAACCCTCACAGAGCTCGGCAAGTGAAAATGAATAACGACTGAGTAGTGTTAGGGTTTGAGAACAGTGCGAGAGAATCGAACTAAGAGAAACCAGGATAGATGCCAGCTCAAGCTAGCCACCAGGACGAGAGCAATAAATCGACGAGATATTTGTAAATCAAACCAATCTGCTACCATATCATATGGGTTCACAAATTTCGAAAAACAATAATTCATGTTTATCCAAATTGTAATGTTGTGATATATTTTAATCAACCATATAATATAATTTCGAGACCTGTATTAAGTTTCATTTAAATAGTTTGAGCGCAGATTTGGAGTTAAGGGCTGGGCCCCATCAATTTTTGGTATCAGAGCAAGGCTGTGAGATAGAAGAAATGGAGGTTGGTCGACGAGGTCGAGGAAGAGCTATTCTAAGAGTAGTAGAGGAAGGATTGCGGGAAGAGATCCGAATTTTGAATGCCCGTTTGGCAGCAGTAGAGGCAGGAAGGAGAAGAGATCCTGAGGGAGGAGATGACAGTGATGAAGAAGCTACAGAGACGACAGATGGATCAGATGGAGAAGGACATAAACTCAGAATGTTTAGGTTAGTTTTGCTAGCAAGTAGTAAGCCAAAGCATGAGCTTTCTACTTATGATGGAAATTTATCAGCATAGGTGTTGCTGGATTGGCTCAGTGAGCTGAATAAATATTTTGACTATGAAGAGATCAACGAAGATAAGAGAGTAAAATTCGTTACCACCAAGTTGAAAGCACATGCGTCCTTATGGTGGGATAGTGTCCAGGCAGAGAGGAAAATGTTGAATAAGCAACTTATAAAGAAGTGGGCCAGGATGGAGGCCAAACTGAAGGGTAAATTCCTACCCAAGGATTACCAGATTATGATGTATAGGCAGGTACAAAATCTGAAACAAAGGGGGTTGAATGTTAAGGAATATACGAAAGAATTCTATAGAGTAAATTTGAGAGCTGGTTATGTAGAAGACACCCTTGAAAAGACAACAAGGTTTGTGAATGGATTGAGGGGGGAAATACTAGATGAAATAAGTATTATCTCACCCAGAACCTTAGATGAGGCATATCAGTGTGCCTTAAAAGTAGAGGAGAAAATAAACAGGAAGCAGAATGCCAAAAGAGGAGGAGGATCTTGCAGAGGGAAAGGACGGGCCTTTGGTAGAGGTAGAGCTACCAATCCTAGTGATGAAGGCAACAGTTCCAAGACTCCAAGAACAACAGAAAGAGACAATAACACTAGAGGGGGAAGGCCATACCAGCGTGGAAGAGGTAATGGCAGAGGCAGAGGAGCTGCTATCCAGTGTTATAGGTGCCATAAGTGGGGGCACAAGTCTTATGACTGTCCTGAGGGTGAACCAACAGGAGGTAGAGGAACATATGTTTCCCAGATGGAGGAAGCAGAAGCACCACCCCAAGAGGTAGAGAATGTACCAGAGACAGGGGAGGCCTTGGTGCTGAATAAAGTGTTGCTGAAACTAGCAAAAGAGGGAGTTGAGTCGGATCAAAGAAAAGCATTATTCCGGATAGTTTCCAAATCACATGGTAAGTGCTGCAAACTGATAATTGACAGTGGAAGTACAGACAATTTAGTAGCCACAAAAATGGTGGAGAAGTTAGGGCTGAAGAGGCTGAAACACCCCACTCCTTACAAGGTGTCGTGGTTACAGAAGGGGCATCAAATGTTAGTTGATGAGCAGTGTGAAGTTGAGTTCCATATTGGCAAGTATAAGGATAAATTTATTTGCGATATTATGCCTATGGACGTGTGTCATATACTGTTAGGGAGACCATGGAAGTATGATAGGAAAGTGGTGCATGATGGGAAGACAAACTGTTACAAGTTTGTCAAGGATGGGATTAAGCATACGCTTGAACCCATCAAGGAAGAAGAGACAGCAGAGACCAGTGGATTCAAAGCATTGTTGGTGGGAGGAAAATAATTTTTGAAGCAGATCAAGGATAATGAAATTAAATTTTCTGTTGTAAGGAGGCCAAGATATGTTACAATATTTCGGTGACATAATAGTGGATGATTTACCAGATGAGTTGCCTCCTAAGAGAAGTATCAGTCATCATATCGATTTTATACCAGGAGCTAGTTTACCAAACAAGGCAGCATACCGAATGAGTCCTAAAGACAATGAAGAGATTAGGAAGCAGGTATAGGAACTGTTAGAAAAAGGGTTGATAAGGGATAGCTTGAGCCCCTATGCAGTTCCAATAGTTTTAGCTCCTAAGAAGGGTGGATAATGGCAGATGTGTACAGATTTGAGAGCTATCAATAAAATTACTATTAGATACAGATTCCCATTGCCACGAATGTATGACATGATGGACTGCTTGAGTGGAGCAGCATACTTCTCAAAGATCGATCTGTAGAGTGGTTACCACCAGATTCAAATTCGAGAAGGGGATGAGTGGAAAACAACTTTCAAGACAAATGAAGGGTTGTATGAGTGGCTGGTAATGCCATTCGGTTTGAGTAACGCCCCTAGTACATTTATGCACCTGATGAACGAAGTGCTGAAAGAGTTCATTGGGAAATTTGTGATTGTTTATCTGGACGATATTTTGATTTTCAGCAAGACTAAGGAAGAACACTTTCGACATGTTCGAAGTGTGTTATAGAAATTGCAGCAAAATAAGCCACTGATAAATCTAAAAAAATGTACCCTTTTTTCAGAAATAATTGGTTTATTTGGGTTTTGTGATTGCAGAGAATGAGATGAAGATGGACCCAGGAAAAGTTGCAGCTATTGTTAGCTGGCCATCCCCAAAGAATCTGTTTAAGGTTCAAAGTTTTCATGGGTTGGAAATTTTTTATCAGAAGTTTATCATAGATTTCAGTGGAACCTGCGCACCTATGTTGGATACAATCAAAAAGGAAAATCAACCTTTCTGTTGGACAGAAGCAGTAGAGAGAAGTTTTCAGAATTTGAAGAAGAAGATCACTTAAAGACCGATTTTGAGGTTGCCTTATTTTAACAAACTTTTTCAAGTTCGTTGTGATGCTAGTGGTACAGCCATTGGGGCAATACTTAGCTAGGAGGACAGGTCGGTCGCTTATTTCAGTGAGAAGTTGAATGAAAGCAGGAAGAAGTACTCATCCTATGATAAATAATTTTATGTTGTCGTCCAAGCGCTGAAGCATTGGAGACACTATTTATTAGGTAATGAATTTGTTTTATTTTTTGATAATTTTGCATTACAGTATATTATGCAGCAACACAAATTAAACCATAAGCATGTAGAATGGGTTAAGTATTTGCAGAGTTTCACATTTGTGTTGAAACACATTAGTGGACAGGCCAACAAGGTGGCAGATGCATTGAGAAGAAGAGCTCTGCTCTTACAAGAGAGTACGATACAAGTGCTGGGTTTTGAGCATTTGAAGGACTTGTATCAAAGAGATGCAGATTTCAAAGAGGCTTATGAAGCCTGTCAAAATCCTTTTCTAAGGAACAATAGTCCATGGTTGGACTATAATTTGCAGGAAGGATTGTTATTCAGAGGAGGACAGTTATGCATTCCCGACTGTTCAATGAGGGAGAACATTATTCGAGAAAAGCACAGTGGAGGTATAGCCGGACATTTCGGCATAGACAAGACGTTATCACAGCTCAGAAATTTCTATTACTGGCCAAAGATGCGACTGAACGTGAAGAGATATGTGACTAGATGTAAAATGTGCCAATTGGCGAAGGGACACAACCAGAATATAGGAATTTATATGCCACTACCTATTCCAAGTAGACCGTGGGACTCAGTCAGCTTGGACTTTGTCTTGGGTTTGCCCAGGACGCAGCGAGGTTTTGACTCGGTGATGGTGGTAGTAGACAGGTTTTCTAAAATGGCACATTTCATTCCTTGCCGAAAAACCAGTGATGCCACTCACGTAGCACACTTTTTTTTCACGGAGATCGTCAGATTGCATGGCCTGCTGAAGTCCATTATTTCTGACAGGGATGTGAAATTCACAGGACCTTTTTGGCGTACCCTGTGGAAGAAATTGGACACTCAGTTGAATTTCAGCTTTGCATATCACCCACAGACTGATGGGCAAACGGAGGTGGTGAACAGGAGCTTGGGAAACCTGCTACGAATTTTGATTGGTGAAAATTCACGAATGTGGGATCGTGTACTTGCTCAAGCGGAATTTTCTTATAATGATTCACCAAATCGTAGCACAGGATACAATAATTTTAAGGTTCTGTATGGCATGCATCCTCACGGAATACATGAACTGTGGGATTTGGGAAAGCTTGAAAGAAGGAGTGCTGATGGGGAAGATTTCGCCCAAGCAATGAGCGATTTACATGAACATATGAAATTGAAATTGCAAGACAACAGTAAAAAATACAAGCAGCAAGCAGATTTGAAGAGGCGGTAAGTTCATTTTAATGTAGGGGACGAAGTTCTTGCACATTTACACAAGGAACGTTTTCCTAAGGGCGAATATAACAAGCTGAAGTTTAAGAAGATTGGTCCCTATAAAATTCTTCAAAAATTTTCTGCCAATGCCTATGAATTACAACTGCCACCAGGGATAGGCATATTGCCCATCTTCCATGTGGCAGATCTATTTCCATATACTGCCAGTCCTGAAGACGACAGGGCAGCATGGCTAGAACGGGACACCCAGTTTGACAGTGGTTCTTGGATGAGGCAAATGCCTACGGCGCAACCCCTTGAGATCGAGAGCATTCTCGACACACAGGTAGCCAAGCACACTCGCAAGAAGGATTACTTATGGTACCTTGTCAAGTGGAAGAACCGTCCCATTGAGGACAGTTCATGGCTTGACGCAGCGCAAATACAAAAAACAGGCTATTCTGTTGAGGATCTCATGGAATGGAGCCATGAGTTTTTGTTACCCCAGGAGTCTAATGCAGGAGCATCCAACTCAGGGTAGACAAAAGGACATGTGTTCTTCTTATTGTTACGTTTGATTTGTGAATAGGTCATTGAACCTGGGTTTGATTTTATTTTTATTTTAGAAATTACGTCATTAGGGTCTAAAGGTCACTTAAGTTCTGTAGTTTTCACTTAAAGTTTTCTTTTAGTTTGTATTTACAAATCATGCTTAGATTAAAATAACAAATGACAAGAATGTAACTATAACAAACTGCTGACAATTTCAAACCGGAAAACTGTTTCCTATAGTGATACAAAAAGGAAGAAAATACATTTTGTAGGGTTGATTTTTCCATCACAGAGAGAAAGAGAATAACAAAACGAAACAGAGATTTTGTTTTAGAAAAACCATCTGAGTCTATAAATTTGCAGCCAAATACTGTTGTATTATTTTTTCTTCTGTCTATTGATATATTATTGAATGTGAAAACATTGACAAATTGCGTGATTGTAGTAAGAACGAATTAAAGTATCACTGAAATTAAAGCGCCCAGGAGTAACTTACAACACAGGCACCAGAGAAATCAACAAAAAATGACGAGGTGAAGCATAAGTTTTGGGGCAAGTCCATGCAAGCGAGAGAACTTCGCAAACACTTCCGAAATTAACAAACAGATAATCATACCCATGTATCATAAATTTTCTTTTCATATTGACAGAATTTAACAAAAAAGTTTCCATTTATTATAAATATAAATGTCTCTGCTGAAGAGTCCCGAAGGACTATAAACAAATACTACATATCAGAGTTATAGGTTGGGGTTTCAAAACCCAAAATCAATAGTGTCTTAATAGAAAGACAAGAAAATAGACCAATAAGCAGAAACAGAACAGAAGAGATTGAACGCAGGGTCGTGTTACAAACCCTGGTATTTTTTTTTTCTCGTACATGAGAAAGACTCTGATAATTGGGTTAAACATAACAAAAGTTACAAAGAGGGGTGAGGAACAGAAACCCTGTTCTATGACCAATCAAGTTACAAACTAACAGAGATATAAAAAGAGGCGACCCTACCCATTTAGTTCGGGGTCGATAACTATAAAGGCGAGAAGGTATCGAGCGGCCGAAGACACCAAGGTTTAAAACTCAGAAAAATTACAAGCTTAGTATTGATATTAAGACAAGAGAAAGTAATTAAGTTGTAGAGTATAGTTACCTGGGCGAAGAGGACACCGAACTGAAGCGAAGAGGTGGTCAAAAATCCGCAAGGGCCTGCTCATAAGGAGCAAGGACATTAGAGCCAAATAAAAATACTGGAAACACTAAATCATGGAAGGATATCTTACCTTTCGAAGGAGAATTTGAACTGAGGCAAGAATCGAAAGAAACCCTCAGATATATTCGACCTGTTAATATCAGAAAGAGTCAATTAAAACCCCAGTAAAATTTGAGGCGGACCTGAAAAAAAGTAGTGGACTGAATAGTGAACAGGGAGCAAAGTAAAGCTACCACATCGGTGGAAGAGCCATGGAATAAACCTCACAGAACCAGAAAAGTCACAGAGAAAACCTCGTGAAGGAAATTGGAACAGACACAGAGTAGAAAACCCTCACAGAGCTCGGCAAGTGAAAATGAAGAACGAATGAGTAGTGTTAGGGTTTGAGAATAACACAGGAGAAGAAAAATTCTAGAAACCGAGACAAATGCCAGTTCAA
Source organism: Pinus albicaulis (assembly GCA_034641835.2). NCBI lineage: Eukaryota > Viridiplantae > Streptophyta > Pinopsida > Pinales > Pinaceae > Pinus > Pinus albicaulis. The sequence continues at coordinate 784,561,102 of CM076584.1, forward strand.
GCCAGCCACCAGGATGAGAGAAATAAATCGATGGGATATTTGTAAATCAAACCAATATACTACCATATCATACGGGTTCACAAATTTCGAAAACAATAATTCATGTTTATCTGAATTGTAATGTTGTGATATATTTTAATCAACCATATAATATAATTTTGAGACCTGTATTAAGTTTCATTTAAATATTTTGAGCGTAGATTTGGAGTTAAGGGCTGGGCCCCATCGTAAAATTAGACCTGAGCAAGGCCTACAATAGGGTGGACTGGGCATTCCTCAGAATGACCCTATATAAGATTTGAATGGAACACAATGTTGTTGAATGGATTATGGGTTGTGTCAGTAGAACATCTATGACGATCCTCATAAATGGTTCGGCTAGCATATTTTTCAAGCCAGGTAGGGGGTTGAGACAGGGATGTGCACTCTCACCACTCCTGTTCATACTTGTTATGGATGTGTTTAATCTACTGATCACTCGGGTAGAAAAACTGGGACATTTCCAGGGTATTAAGGTCACCGACCTTCGAGAGATCACCCACAGCTTTTTCGTGGATGAAGTGTTGATCTTTGGGCTGTTAATTAAGGAAAAACAGACAAGATTGAAGGATATATTTGATAAATTTTTCCATGTCATAGGGATGCTGGAAAATGAAGGCAAATATTGTATATATAAAACAATTGGGAAACCAAATTTAATCAGACAGATTGTGAAGATCTTCAATTTCAATACCTACCCACTTGGGGGAAGATTGACTTATTTGGGTTTTCACATGAAGCCTTCCAAATACCGAGTATCAGATTGGACCTGGATTATTGAAAAATATATATATATATATATATATATATAAATATTAATGGTTGGAAGCATAAGTGGCTCTCAAAAGGAGGAAGGTTGATTCTAGCACAGGTGATACTTCAACAGCTCTCGATTTATTGCGCTCACCTATTATATATTCCAAAATCCATCATGGATAGAATTTAAAGTACAATGACCAATTTCATCTAGTGCGGCGGGCAAGAGGAAAATAAATATCACCTTGTTCGCTAGGATAAAATTACTTGGCCGAAGGAACAAGGGGGATGGGGACTGCTGGAGGTGGAAATATTTGGGAGAGAACTACTAATGAAGTCACTTTGGAGAGGGCTACAAAACCCAGGTATCTGGCATGATATCATAAGATATAAATACACCAGATCAAAAACCATGGAAGAATTATACATAACGGAGGGAGGGATGGGCAGGAGGGGATCTATTATTTGGAACAGGTTCAGGAGGATATAGTCCAACTTCTGCGGGATGTTGCGGTGGAAATTTGGGAATGGCCAGAGAATCTTCATCAGGGCCGGGGATATTTGGGGACTCCCCCTGGACTCCTCTATTAGTAACATATTGACAAAATTATTGCAGGACAGGGGCATATTTTACTTGGAATAGGTGACCTTAAAGTGGGAGGAGAATGCCCCACAATGGAAATAGCCTGATGAGATGGGCATATTCAGATATTTGGTGACATAGTGGAATGCATATGTGTCAGGCTTGAAGGAATTGGGGTGGAGACAAAATAGAGAGGGTGACAAGATTAGATGGGGAGGCACAAGGACAAACGGACATATAAGAACATCAGAGACTTACAAAGTGATGATTTACAATCAAGACACACAAGTAGATGCATGTTGGTTTCGAGACATATGGAAGATTAAGATTCAATACAAAATTATCATATTTCTATGGTTGGTCTTGAAGGATCGAAATTTGGCCTGGAATAACCTAATGAAAAGGTGTAAGATAAGACCTGGGATTTGCAGTCTCTGTATGGATAGTGAGGATGCAAACTCCCATATATTTTATAAATTCATCTTTGGCAAAGAAATATGGACATTTCTTGGAAATCATCTCAAGATCCAGGTTAAGGAATTTACATCTGTCAATGAATGCACTGATTGGTCGACAACACACGATAAAATTTCCAAGAGTATTCCACTCCTTTTCCATTGGAAAGTTTGGCATGGAAGGAACAAAAGGATTTTTGAAGAACATCACCCTTCTCCAACATGGATTTCTACTAAGATTATTCTCGATTGGGAGCCATGAGGACGAGTAGTCGTCCCCCTCGTGATCTCACAAAAAGAAGCCATCCATTCAAAATCCATTACCCTGCTGGATTTTTCGATGGTGTGTCTCAAAACCTCAGTTGTGGATGTGGTGCTTGGTTGATGATCTCTCCACAATGTCACTACAAGCTCCATTGGTTCAGGGGACAAGGAACTAACATGAGGGCTGAAATTTTGGCTTTGTGGGGATTACTGTGGTTCTGTAAACACCTGTGCATTGATAAAATCTAGGTATTTGGTGATTCACAGGTTCTGATATATCACTTGAACAACCGCATTTCCTTAGCTCCTGGACACCTATCGACATGGATTGATGAGATTATTGAACTGCGCAAAACTTTCACCATCGTATATTTCAATCACATCTTTAGGGAGAAGAATATGACGGTGAACAAGATATCCAAGAAATGCCTGAGGGGGAATTTTGGTGAAATACAATATGAGATCTATGATGCTACAGGCAATGGGGCTATGGGGACTGTCAAATTTTTCTAAATTGATGCTTATGGACAAGGATAGAATGAAGGTGCAGTTCTTGTGTTTTTGAAGCTCGGTATGCATGGATGGGGCCATTACTTTTCAGATATTGGTAGAGCTTTACACTGTCTCGTGCTGACCTAGGGATCCACATTACTGTTCACCATCCTGTTCATGTTTGGACGGTTCATGAGATTTTGTTTACAAATTTTGATTGCACAATTTTGACATGTGTTGGACTTCCTTTCACTTTTATGTATGATTTATACTCAGGAAAGACATGGTTTTTGATTAGATTATCCTTGATAAATTAACAACATATTACATGTAACTTGGAGACTAAAGATTAACTTTTTTACCTTCTTTTGTATGATTAAGAATCACAAAATATTTTGACAATGTGCTGGTACAATATATAAATCAGAAGTTTTTTTCTTCTCTAAAAAAAAATAAAAATTCTTCAATATCTTGATTTAGATTATCATTTGTGATCTTATGATTTTTATTTGAACATTTATAATTTTCACTTAAGATTATTCAGGGTTGAAGTACCTTCCATCTGCAATTTATTCTATTACTAATAGAGAAGAGAATGTTAAAATATTTTCTGAGAACATACATGTACCTAACCATGTTGTCAGGTCTATTTTCATGTAAGATTGTTAAAAAAATTATTTGAATCTTACAACTCCAAAAAGAATGGCTTGTTCCATGAGCTTATATCACAGGGCCTGATCAAAGTCCAATGGTTTCCAAATTTATTTGGGGATCGTATGTTGTATCCATTGTAGTGCAAACCTTGGAGCAAGCCTTTAACTCATTATGCTCCTCAACTTGTCATGGAACTGTGCACAACTCCATCTAGACTGTTGATGTAGGTTTTTCCTATTATTTTGCATCCCCAGGAAAACAATGACTTGTTTTGATTCTAGACACTTTATAAAGCTGCAAACTGCCACAGTTTTTAATAGTTCAAATTTCTGTAAGCCATCACATGAATGAAGGTTTTTCATAAATGGGAAACAATTCTGATGCTACCATGATACCAAACAAAGAGGAAAATAAATATTACAATTCTAGTCCGGTTAAAATTTAATCTCGAGTTTACCTAGTCAGGTAGATGATTAATTGTTTAACTAGGTGATTAGTTTTTGAATTAATTGGGATGATTAGTCTGTTTGTTGATTTGTAACTCTCAAAATTTTGTATATATTGTTCACTAATAAATCGGGTAGAATTTGCAAATGAAATTTTTTGTACTGAATTTGCAAAGGAAATTTTTTGGGCTGAATTTTCAAAAGTTTTTTGGGCTGAATTTTCAAAGGACATTTTTTGGGGTATTTTTTAAAGTGACATGTTTTTAGAGTAAGTGTTTTGGATTGAAGTAAATATTTTATAATGATTTTTTAAAAATGTTTTGGGTCTAAATTTTTAAAGTGAATTTTTGTCTAAATTTTTAAAAGTGAGTTTTTTTTGTAGGACTTTGAAGGAAATATTTTGAGCTTCATTTAAAAAAAAAAAAAATTGGCAGAATTTTTAAAGTAAGTGTTTTGGGTTGAAGGATGTCCTTTATGAAAATATTTTAAAGTGAGGTTTTTTAAAATTAAATCTTTTGTGAAGATTTTTTGAAGTGAGTTTTTGTCTAAATTTTGATAGTGAGTTTTTTTTGCATGATTTTGAAGGAAATTTTTTGAGCTTCATAAAAATATGATCGAACAAGAGACCCTAAGGCTCGTAGAGAATACGGGAGAGAATATGACAAAAAAGAGAGAAAATGCTCAAATATTGAAAGGGAAAATCAACCTCAACTAGAAGTTGAAGCATGTATGTAAATGTAAATATTATAAATTATATTTAAAATTTAACTAGTGTATTGTGAAACTTAATTTTTACTTGATGAACTAATTTGACAAATATTTTGCAATGTAAACAGAGAGAGATATTCATCATAACATTGATGATGAGAAAAAAAAATTTGAAAGAGAAATTGAAATAGATATTGAACCAATGATTGAATATGTTGAAAATGTTGAAAGAAATTCAAGTGAAGAAATTGAATCACCAGGGATGTATATATATGTTGAATGTGTATTATTGAAATTATACATATTTATTAATTTAATTATTATTGAATATTTAAACTCATTTTGTACATTTAATTCTCGTATGTATAGATGAAATCAATATCGGTGATGAGATGTTAGAAAATGTTGACATTGACACAGATCGAGATAAAAAATCTTACCATGTTATACGATATCGTGTTAAGCGCATTATTGATATGTTCTTCATTGATGTAAATGTGACAGTTCAAGCCCAAATTTTGAGAAGTCTCTTAAATTGGGTATTCAAAAATCAACAAAATATAAAAAAATGAAGGAAAATGTGATACGAAATATAAATAGTTCTCTAAAGTCAATTGGAAGATATAGAAATAAAAATGATGTAGATGCACGTAGAGCAATACCAATGGAAGTGGTTTCATTAAGTACTAAAGACAATCATTTGGTAAAATCTATGGCACAAGCATTAGGGACCTCACGAAAAACATTGCACGAACATCGGAAATTTTGATTGCAAATATATGTAAATAATGAAATCGCTTTTTGGATAGTTATTTGTAGGAAACCATGCAAACATAGAATTGGAGAAGATCTTAAAAAAATAATATATAAATATTGGATGAAAAATTCACTTGTTTCACCAAAAGCAAGGGATGTGATACGACGGAGAATAGCACGAAATCAGTATGAATAACATGTAAAACATATCTTGGACACTATTAGCCCCCCTATGAAATTCTTGACAAGCAAGCTGGGGGCTAGATTGTTTGGGAGCCTTCAAGGAATGCCTTTCCCCTGAAAACCCATCCTCCTTGAAGTCTCTTTGAACTGTGCCTAAAATATAGCCCCTCTGCTGATCCATTTCTCAAAAGGCCCACTATTGCCCCTTTATACCCCTACAAATACCCTCATTTTACCCTCCCCTTTCCTTTGTCAAAACCCCTTTTCTTCCTTCTATCCCCACCATCACCCTCTTAAATTCTCCAAAACCCCCTTAAACTCCCCCATCACCCTTTATTTCCCTAATTCTCCACCTCGCCTCCCTATCGTTCCTTCCCTTGGGCCAGAAAATGCTTTAAAATGCGCAAAAATCATATTTCGGGTCCTGGCCCCTTTAGCCATAGCCCCGTGCCCCTTCATCTTCCACGTGACCCGGCGCTGTGACCAAGGTTTTTTCCCTGCGGGGTTTTTTCTCTGTCCGTAGAGTCAAACCATGGAGCCCCCACAATTGACTCCTCGGGATATGGGACGACTCAAATCAACGGTTTTTATTCACTACGGGGGGTCGCTCCAAAATCTCATGGCCGTACACCTTGGCCCCCCCGCAGTCCATCTCCACCATCCATTTTTATCTCGCAGATCAACGGCTCACGGTCCATTCATTTCGGGGGCATTCCTGACCGTCAATATTGATTGATCGGATGATCCACGTTGACCCCGCTGCCTCCGTCTTTTTCCACGTTCAAATCCTAGATCGCATCTCCGCCGTCCATTCGCCTGACAGATCAACGAAGCAGAGCCCATCCGAAATGGTAGACCTTGCCAGCCATACGTCATCTGCCCAAAACCCGCCAGTATTTTCCGCACCACCATTGGGCGCCGAGTGGTTTTCCCCGGAGACCCAGCGATTCCACTCATCTTCTGTCGCGTGTCCGAGTGTACTATTTCAAAACCGCCCATTTCGCGCATTATCTCCTGGACGAAAGCCAGGCAGCGGAATTCACCTCGGCCGTTAGATCTGGAGATCCTCATCCGACGGCCTCCCTTGGTCCAAGCTGCTCGCTCGTTAATCTGCTTCTGCCGTGCTCGATGACCCACCGTCTATCACCCTCGCCGTTGATCTCCTACGCGATCAACGACCCAGATCTGTTCATCCTTCGCTGACCGAGTCCACCCTCCATGTTGTAAATCCATGTGTCACACCGTACGGTCTTCTATTTTATCGCATAAGTCGTTCATTTTTTTTGTTTTTTGTATGTTTTCCAGTTGAACTCCCTCTGCAAACCGTCACCATTCACCAGAGCATTTCCTCCCTTGGACTCCTGCCTTTTTCGCCATGTCACCACCTGCACATCCATTTTGTCCATCCACATCACCCGCCACCCTCGCCCATGGATTTCTTCACAGTCTTCGTGTTTTGTAGGGATATTTAAAAGAAATGGCCATCGTGATATACGTCTACGCTACCAGGACAAATGAATCTAAAGAAGATTTGTTTCAGGAGAAGAATTTATTAGGAATGACCAAGGAAGGTGAATATAGGGCCCGCATTAAAGAAACCGACTTCAAACCCTACAGGAATACCTCCCGGCACCATTTAGAACGAAATATGGCAAGATCAGAGAAGAGGGAATGTTTCAGAGCAAGGACAAGGGATCAAAGCAAAAAATGAAGGTTTCGGGCCTAAAATCAGAGGTTTAAAAGACAAAGCAGCAGATTACAGACCCCGAGGAATCGATCAAAGGATCCTGAGCACATGAAAAGGGTAATATCATGGTTTTTCATCAACAGAATGTTTTTTATTCATCAAGTACATGGCACCCAAACAACTTTTATTATGCACCATGTCCCTGAAGAAGTTTTCCACCAGACTACAGCTCAAAAACAGTCAGACATTTATGAGACAGACCTTTCAAGCAGCGTATTTCATTTTTTGTTCAAATCACCTGGAGTGCAACAAGCCAAAAGGTCAAGATTATATCCAAAGAAGATCATTCTTTCACAAGGGAGGTAATAGAGATTAAATACATAGCAGATCAAACAGAATGGGTTTCGGCCCTGCATTCATTGTTATGTTTAATGATACATTTAATTTTCACCTACTCCTTCAGTCGATCTTAGGTTCATCCTTTGCTATAAAGCACAGAAGAAAACTTTGTAATGGTTGTTGATGAGATATCAGTGAAATGCAAGTATTCTCCTCTTGAGACAAGGTCTCTGTGTATATTGTAAGTAGACTAAGACTAGATGTATTCAGACTGAATGTTCAAGCTATGGGCTATGATGTACCTAATTGGTGTTGTTTTTAATATGACAAGCATGTTTCTTTGGATCCTCTTTCTCTGTATTTGTGATTGACTTGCTCTTATGTTATGTCCCGTTTCATTTCGTTTCTGCTGGTAGGCACCAGAAGTATAATATAGGATTCACCAGAAGTATTTAACCAGTGTAGTGGATGATATTGCCTGCTCTCTGATGTATGAATTGATGAAGTCCATGTTTAGATGTTCTTGGTAGGATTTAGCTGGAAGGTTTGGGAACACTGGGGATTAGTGTTAGCCTTGTCCACTAGGATCCTTGCATGACCAATTAACCTTTCCAAGATCCCTTGTCTTGCCTCTAATTTTTTCCAAGAAGGCCTAGAGTTAAATGACCTCTGGCCTGATCTATAGACAGAGTTGGTTGGTTCTCCTCCTTTCATTTTCTGTCCTTAATGTCCCATTCCAAATATCCCCTTTAAGATCCAAATGCTATAGATGACTTTCCCAACTGAAAGCTTGCACATTGATTACAAATAAATCCTTTCTTGACTCCATAGCCCAATGGCTTTGATGTTCTCTGAGTTATCTGTCTCTGCCTAAGCTTCCTCTTTGCTCATCCTTGTCTTATATTGGTCCTTCTTTTCCTAATTCCCCCCAACCAAACTCAATCAAACAAACAACCATGAGCCTACAACTAGCCTAATACCTTAAACTTGAGCTTCAAAGCCATATGCCTTGACTATTATAGTGAGATCCCTCTCTGGACCTAGGAGGGCTAGATCCTAAGGTCCCAAAGTGGTTCTATGTTGTCTCATCTTTTGTTCTTGCAAATCTGGCCAAAACATGGGAACCCCAACATAATGGCGACTCCGCTGGGGGATTGAGTGCATTTCACCTCAAAAATTTTAGGGCACTCATAGACCCAAGATCTCTGGTTAGATTGGAATTCACATTGCTGATGGTGGACAGCATCCTATTTCAAATTTTCATATACATCCACCTGGCGACTCTGCCCTCCATAATCCTCGAAGACTCCACTGGAGGAAGAACCTGAAAGATGGCCAGACCTCATAGAAGGGTAGAACATACTGGTTGGATTTGGTTTAAAGAGTTTATTGTTTTTGTATATCACTATGTCCTATCCTATTTTAAGCCAAATCGAGTGTACAAAGATGAAACCCACACTGAATATGGGAGAGATATCAAGCCTCAGTCTTCAAACCGTGAGCAGACCTATACTCCTGTGAAGAAACTGGTGGAACAAGAAGCTCATGTTGTATCTCCCACCCTTCAAGAAGCTTCAAGCAGCCATGAGCCCATTGTTACACCACCCACACCTATAAATATCATAGAAAGATATAAGCCTCTAGTTTTACCTCTTTTCTTCCACCCCCTGCCTGCAGAACTTATTAACCAGCTACCTCATTTTGACGGAGAAAATAAAAGGGCCACTGCCGAGGAACATGTTCAAAACCTTGAGGATTTACTTGAGCTGTATGAAATAGAAGAAGATGATGTGTGCATTAGAATGTTTGCCCTTTCATTGCAAGGAAATGTCAAGAATTGGCTCAAATGCCTTCCAGTGGCAAGCATTTTCATCTTTCATCAATTTTCTCGAGTTTTCCTTGATAGATGGGCAGCCCCGAAAAACACTCTCCTCATCCTAAAAGAATATCAGAATTTGAGAAGGCAGCCAGGAGAGACAGTGCAGAATTTTTCAGCCAGGTTCAATAAGGTATATGATGCAATGCCTTCTGATATAAAACCACCTTTGGGATGGGCTTTATTGCACTATCCAAGCTCTTTCAACCCCGAGGTGGAATTCCATATAAGGCAAAAAGAGCCTTTGAGCCTGGAGGAAATGCAGGATATAGCAATCACTTTCGAATACAACATAAATTGCAGGGAGGAAAGATTAAGAGCAGCAAGGAAGGACCGAACAGATCAAATGGCATAGATCTCTTTAGAGAACAAGCTGGAAAGACTGATAGAGACTGCCAGCTCCTTGCTAAATATAAAAGAGCAAGAATATGATGCCGAAACCAGAAATGATGATTGGAGAAGACCTACTCCTTCTCCTCAAAAGAGACAAATCAGATCACTGCAAGACAGAGGTTACATGCAAAGCATGTATGATGAACACAATTTTGAATCAGAAGATGAACTTGCAGATCATTTTGAAGAAAGAATCGCTGAGAGTCCCAAAGACTTGATGGGTGACAATGCTTGTAATTATGATTTCTCTGATGATGATCTGTCTGATGATAATTTTTTCCAAGGGGAAACTGAGCTTGCAAAGCCATCATCGGTAGATTCATGGGAGGAAGACTACGACCATCAACTTCAAGAAAATGATGAGTCAATGCAGGCCATATATGATACTGATGGAGAAAGCGTTGAAAGCATGATAGCAGACGAAGATTCATTGAATTTTCTCTCTGTTTTATATCCAAACATCGGTTATGCTTGCTAAGAGGACAGAAGCCAGCGGCTCTTCAGCACAGAGGACGAGGAAGAAAGAATTGAAGAAGATCTTGAGCGGAACGAATATCCGGAGCCTTCTCCCAAAGGGGTTGAGGTAATCAAAGAAGCTTCCGCCCAAGAATATGTTAATCTTTTCACAGAGTTCCAGCAGAACCAGCCTGCGTTATTGGAGGACAACACAGTCAAATATAACGAACCCTCTAGCTCAGGCTGCAGTGAATATGAGGTAGATCCCCTTTCCCATAGACATCTTTGTCTTGATCAGGAAGAGGAGGAGTGTAATTACAAAGGCCTCACTGCAGATGCAGTGATTGAAGTTGCCAGGGATGCAGATAGCCTATCAGTCATGGTAGGCTCTGAAGGAAAAGGTTTACATCATGATTTTGTTGATCTTGTGTCAGAATACATGGAGGCCTTCACTGGCTCAGTTCCTCAAGCATTGATCTTCTGCAAGAGCCAAACACAACAAAGTTGGTCACCACTGCTGGTGGCCTCAGTTTTGAAGAACCACATGCAGAGCACCCTGTGGTTATCTCTGACAGGCAGCCAGTGCTCATATCCTTTTTTGTTACTTCTTGACTAGTTGCATTGGAATTATTGTATCACCTAGAACATCAGAGATTCCCAGTTAGAGTAGGGTAGGTAGGAAAAGCTCAATAAATCTCAGCCTATGAGCATGTAGTTAGTTGTTTTCTGTCTTAGAATGTAGAGAAGAAACCTTTTGGACAGTTTAATCCCAACAGGTAGTAGATTATGTAGAGAATTGTATGAGGCCAACAGTCTAATATGGCCTCATGGAGCAATAAGGGTAGAATTAGAATAGGTTTGTTTTTGTTTTGCAAAATAAAATGTAAAGGGTCTGCTAGTTCAAATGCACCCAAGGGAAAATTTTAGAACTGTAGTTTGGGTAGGTAGATTGGTTGGGAAATATTTTTGCTGATATATCATGTTTGTGGCAGCTGAAAGTCAACGAAGAAATATGGCTTATGATAGCAGGCATCTGGCCTACTCCAAAGATCATATCTGGTTTCTTGACTCCTCCAAGGAGAATCCATCCCCATGTGGAGCCACTGTTAGCCCCCCTATGAAATTCTTGACAAGCAAGCTGGGGGCTAGATTGTTTGGGAGCCTTCAAGGAATGCCTTTCCCCTGAAAACCCATCCTCCTTGAAGTCTCTGTGAACTGTGCCTAAAATATAGCCCCTCTGCTGATCCATTTCTCAAAAGGCTCACTATTTCCCCTTTATACCCCTGCAAATACCCCCATTTTACCCTCCCCTTTCCTTTGTCAAAACCCCTTTTCTTCCTTCTATCCCCACCATCACCCTCTTAAATTCTCCAAAATCCCCTTAAACTCCCCCATCACCCTTTATTTCCCTAATTCTCCACCTCACCTCCCTATTGGGCTAGAAAATGCTTTAAAATGCGCAAAAAACATATTTTGAGTCCTGGCCCCTTTAGCCCCTTCATCTTCCACGTGACCCGGCGCCGTGACCAAGGTTTTTTCCCTACGGGGGTTTTTCTTTGTCCGTAGAGTCAAACCATGGAGCCCCCACAATTGACTCCTCGGGATATGGGACGACTCAAATCAACGGTTGTTATTCACTACGGGAGGTCGCTCCAAAATATCATGGCCGTACACCTTGGCCCCCCCGCAGTACATCTCCACCGTCCGTTTTTATCCCGCAGATCAACGGCTCACGGTCCATTCATTTCGGGGGCGTTCCTGACCGTCAATCTTGATTGATTGGACGATCCTCGTTGACCCCGCTGCCTCCTTCGTTTTCCACGTTCAAATCCTAGATCGTATCTCCGCCGTCCATTCGCCCGACAGATCGACGGAGCGGAGCCCATCCGAAATGGTAGACCCCGTCAGCCATACGTCATCCGCCCAAAACCCGCTGGTATTTTCCGCACCACCGTTGGGCGCCGAGCGGTTTTCCCCGGAGACCCAGCGTTTCCACTCATCTTCTGCCGCGTGTCCGAGTGTACTATTTCAAAACCGCCCATTTCGCGCATTATCTCCCGGACGAAATCCAGGCAGCGTAATTCACCTCGGCCGTTAGATCTGGAGATCCTCATCCGACGGCCTCCCTTGGTCCAAGCTGCTCACTCGTTAATCTGCTTCCGCCGTGCTCGATGACCCACCATGTATCACCCTCGCCGTTGATCTCCTATGCGATCAACGACCCAGATTTGTTCATCCTTCGCTGACCGAGTCCACCCTCCATGTTGTAAATCCACGTGTCACACCGTATAGTCTTCTATTTCATCGCATAAGTCGTTCATTTTTTGTGTTTTTGTATGTTTTCTAGTCGAACTCCCTCTGCAAACCGTCACCATTCACCAGAGCATTTCCTCCCTTGGACTCCTGCCTTTTTCACCATGTCACCACCTGCACGTCCATTTTGTCCATCCACATCACCCACCACCCTCGCCCATGGATTTATTCACAGTCTTCGTGTTTTGCAGGGATATTTAAAAGAAATGGCCGTCGTGATATACGTCTACGCTACCAGGACAAATGAATCCGAAGAAGATCTGTTTCAGGAGCAGAATTTATTAGGAATGACCAAGGAAGGTGAATACAGGGCCCGCATTAAATAAACCGACTTCAAACCCTGCAGGAATACCTCCCGGCACCATTTAGAATGCAGTATGGCAAGATCAGAGAAGAGAGAATGTTTCAAAGCAAGGACAAGGGATCAGAGCACAAAATGAAGGTTTCGAGCCTAAAATCAGAGGTTTAAAAGACAAAGCAGCAGATTACAGACCCCGAGGAATCCATCAAAGGATCCTGAGCACAGGAAAAGGGTAATATCATGGTTTTTCATCAGCAGAATTCTTTTATTCATCAAGTACATGGCACCCAAACAGCTTTTATTATGCACCATGTCCCTGAAGAAGTTTTCCACCAGACTACAGCTCAAAAACAGTCAAACATTTATGAGACAGACCTTTCAAGCAACGTATTTCATTTTTTGTTCAAATCACTTGGAGTGCAACAAGCCAAAAGGTCAAGATCATATCCAAAGCAGATCATTCTTTCACAAGGGAGGTGACAGAGATTAAATACATAGCAGATCAAACAGAATGGGTTTCGGCCCTGCATTCATTGTTATGTTTAATGATACATCTAATTTTCACCTACTCCTTCAGTCGATCTTAGGTTCATCCTTTGCTATAAAGCACATAAGAAAACTTTGTAATGGTTGTTGATGAGATATCAGTGAAATGCAAGTATTCTCCTCTTGAGACAAGGTCTCTGTGTATATTGTAAGATAGACTAAGACTAGATGTATTCAGACTGAATGTTCAAGCTATGGGCTATGATGTACCTAATTGGTGTTGTTTTTAATATGACAAGCATGTTTCTTTGGATCTTGATCTAAAGCAGCTGGTGATGTTTCCTCTTTCTCTTTATTTGTGATTGAATTGCTCTTATGTTATGTCCTGTTTCATTTCGTTTCTGCTGGTAGGCACCAGAAGTATAATATAGGATTCACCCTTGTTAGGTGCCCTATGTTTCCTGCTCTCCCTGCCTCAACGTTTTCTTCTTATATGTGTATCTGAATGTTGATTTCAATTGATTTAACCAGTGTAGTGGATGATATTTCCTACTCTCTGATGTATGAATTGATGAAGTCCATGTTTAGATGTTCTTGGTAGGATTTAGCTGGAAGGTTTGGGAACACTGTGGATTAGTGTTAGCCCTGTCCACTAGGATCCTTGTGCGACCAGTTAACCTTTCCAAGATCCCTTGTCTTGCCTCTAATTTTGTCCAAGCAGGCCTGGAGTTAAATGACCTCTGGCCTGATCTATAGATAGAGTTGGTTGGTTCTCCTCCTTTCATTTTCTGTCCTTAATGTCCCATTCCAAATATCCCCTTTAAGATCCAAATGCTATAGATGACTTGCCCAACTGAAAACTTGCACATTGAATAAAAATAAATCCTTTCTTGACTCCATAGCCCAATGGCTTTGATGTTATCTGAGTTATCTATCTCTGCCTAAGCTTCCTCTTTGCTCATCCTTATCTTATATTGGTCCTTCTTTTCCTGATTCCCCCCAACCAAACTCAATCAAACAAACAACCATGAGCCTACAATTTGCCTAATACCTTAAACTTGAGCTTCAAATCCATATGCCTTGACTATTATAGAGAGATCCCTCTCTGGACCTAGGAGGGCTAGATCCTAAGGTCCCAAAGTGGTTCTATGTTGTCTCATCTTTTGGTCTTGCCAATCTAGCGAAAACATGGGAACCCCAACAGACACCACTCATATAGAGTTGTTGAATAAGTTCAAAGAGGATAATCGTGAAATTGATGTCTCAATCAGTGCTTTTGTGCAAAAAAAACCATGGTATGTTAAACCTATCAATGTACACGACACTTGCTGTTGTCGTTATCACGTGAAATTTCAGTTATATTATGACACATTCCTTAATTTTGGTAAAATTCACCTCCTCCTTCCACTATCCATGATTTCATATCTCAAATTCTATGTGCAAGAGAAATTCATGAATTATTTTACTAAAAGAAATGTGTCGGTGGTAAAAAATGCAATCATTGTGGAATTTTGACTTTATTTCATAGAAAATATCTTATTGATATAAATGATCAATCATTGTCCAACATTAAAGTGAAATGGAAGAGATATGAATATATTCATACATCAATTGGTTCAAGTAGTACTACAAGTGCTAAAAGGATTGAGTTATAAGAAGAAGAAATTTTTTTGATAGAGTTTTTGAGAAAGTTTGAGGCGAAAATTTATAAATATACCAAACATTCACATAGAGCTCGATGGTAGGACTTGCTTCAAAAAATCTTGTGAATTTTTTCCACGAGGGACCATTTTGTCAATAGTTGATTTTGTAGATAACTACACATTTGTTCCTCAAAATGAAATACAGAGTGAATACTATCATTCTGACCAAGTCTCTATGCTTGCCCATATTTTATATAGACACACTGAACACAATGTTGATCATATAGAAAGCATCAGTGAAAATCGACATGATATTAAAGAATGTCATTTTTATATCAGTGACGATCATACACATGATACACATTTTGTACAAAATTGTTTTGATAAGATTTATGACTCATTGAAAGTTCATGGAATAAAATTCAATGAATATTGGATATGGTTAGATGGATGTGTAGGTCAATTCAAATCTTCAGAACATTATTTTGGTTGTGTCTTCTTCATATGAAAACCTGTATTAAACAACGTTGGAATTTCTTTGAGACTGGTCATGGAAAAGGAAAACATGATGGTGTAGGGGCATGTATAAAAAGAGCACTTTGAAGATATTAAATGGACCACTCTGCACATTGATTTCTCTCAGCTGAACAAGTTGTTCAATGGTGCATCGTTGCACTAAGCCACGAGACTAACTGGTCAAGAGAAGTACGAAGGTACATGTACATATATACAAGTTAACTTTCATATATATAGATGTAGAACTTTAATATACATGATCTAATTTTAATTAATTTTATAATTTTAAACATTATTTATCACAATGATTATCTTTGATTTTATTTTAAATAACATATTTATATTCTTGTTTGAATTTTCCATATAGGTTTTTTTGGCATATTGGGGTCCAAGATGTAGCTAGATCGATTGGAAATGACGTTGAAACAATAAAAGGGACTCAAAAATTGCATTCATTTAAAACAAAGGGGAACCAAATTTTTTTTGCATTTGATAAAAGAAAATATTCTTGTTTTTGTCATATTTGCATAGACCACACAGAATCCAATGATTTTTGTGAAAACAAAATGTATGTAAAAGATTGATAACATACATAATTGAATAAAAAGGGAAAAATATATGTTGCAAACTTTGAAGAGATGTAACCAGAGGAGACTATAGTATCATCTGAAGGTGATCGAGTTTTTAATCTGGTTAGAGAAGGTAACATTTCAATTGCTTTCAAACGATAGAGATCTAGAAATAGATAATAAAATCAAGTACACATGTTAATTTTAAAGTTAATTTTTCATTTTAATTATGATCTAAATTTATGTACTTGTTTTATTGTGCAGGAGATGTTTTTGTTGTAGTTGCGCCTACTAACAACGTAGAAAATGTCAAGTATTATTTGATCCATTGCACTGAACAAAAGATGAAATAATTGGAAAAATATTATGATAGCGGGTTTATATATGATAGAGGGTCTATTATATTGAAAGGTTATTTTTTGCAACATCTATCAAAGTCAGGATTTTGTTTACTTTCAAGACTATGTACCTAATGTCATAAGTTGTGAATATTATCACTTGGTGTGTGCAACACACATAAAGTTGATAGAAGTTCAATGAAAGAAAAAATTAAAAATTAAGAAATGTAAATTTCCAATGGCTGATCATGAACGGATCATTGAGGATGGCATTCCATTAGAATATTTTTTATTGAACTGCCAAACAATTTCTTCTCCTTGGATTCATCTTTGAGAACTTACATAACTCAAGTATAAATTGTTAGTCCTTTTGTTTTTGCATTCTTAAATTTTACATTATTATATTTATATTTTATGTTATGTACAAGTGTTTGCACATGTACATTTTTTTTTCACATGCACACAACAAGTAATTTATACATATAGATTCTTTGGTCTTAAACGATTTCATACATTTTCTGGTATGAGCTAGTTAATTTTATGTCATTATTGCAAAATGTATGTATCTAGCATATTTGATATAATGCAAATTTTAAGTTATGAAATTGTTTTAGACATCTGAAGCAAATTATAATATTCATTCTTGAATGCAAAATGTGTACCGTGTTTTTTAATTTCCAGATTACTATCAACTGACATCCATAGTAGTCTTTCTATGTACATTAATGAAAGTTGTTGTTTATTGGATATTTTTTAATGCAATTTTAAAATTTTATGATTGTTTGACACATCTATGTACACCTAGAATTTTATGATTGTTTTTATATGTACATCTATATGTATTGTATATTAAAATATTATAAAAATGATTTCAAATGCAAAATGTATGAATTAAATGCAAATTTGTTTTCATTGCTACATATTCATGAACTTAAATAGTATATGTATTTAACCTGTAATATGTAAAACCATCTATGATTGTTTTAAATGACACATGATCATGTGAAAAATGTACCTAAATATCACTTAGGTCTTAATTATATAACATTCATACATGTTCAAATGCATTTAACATGTATCACATGTGTTTTGCAATTTGCAATTTCAATCTAGATTCATTTTAAATAGCAAATGAAAAAATAACTTGAGCTTTAAAAACAAAATATTTAATCTAAGATTGAATCTAAGTTAACATTATAACAACAAGTCATCATGTATGCAAAATGTAATGTAACTAAATGCATTTATGTACTTCAATCATTGTTACATATTCATGAACTTAAATATATATTTAACTATCTATAATTGTTTTAAATGACACATGATCATGTGAAAAATGTACACATAAATATCACTTTTAATATACATGTCCTAATTATATAACATTCATAGATTTTCAAATGCATTTAACATGTACCACATGTATTTTGTAATTTGCAATTTCAATCTAGATTCATTTTAAATAACAAATGACAAAACAACTTGAGCTTTAAAAACAAAACATTTAATCTAAGATTGAATCTAAGTTAACATTATAACAATAAGTCATCATATATTCAAAATGTAATGTAAATAAATGCAAATGCACTTAAATCATTGTTACATATTCATGAACTTAACTATGTGAAACCATCTATAATTTTTTTAAATGACACATGATCATGTGTGAAAAATGTAACCCTAAATATCAGTTTTAATAGACATGTTGTAACATTCATACATGTTCAAATGCATTTAACATGTAATAAATGTGTTGTAATTTTCAATTTCAATCTAGATTCATTTTAATTAATAGATGACAAAACAACTTGAGCTTTAAAAACAAAACATTTAATCTAAGATTGAATCTAAGTTAACATTATAACAACAAGTCATCATGTATGCAAAATGTAATGTAACTAAATGCAAATGTACTTCAATCATTGTGACATATTCATGAACTTAAATATCTAAATTTTAAAACCATCTATAATTGTTTTAAATGATATATAATAATGTGTGCAAAATGTACACCTAAATATCACTTTTAATATACATGTCCTAATTATAAAACATTCATACATGTTCAAATGAATTTAACATGTACCACATGTGTTTTGTAATTTACAATTTCAATCTAGATTCATTTTAAATAACAAATGACTAAACAACTTGAGCTTTAAAAACAAAACATTTAATCTAAGATTGATTCTAAGTTAACATTATAACAATATGTCATGATGTATGCAAAATGTAACAACTAAATGCTAATGTACTTCAATCATTGTTACATATATTCATGAACTTAAATATGTAAAACCATAGATATAATTGTTTTAAATGACACATGATAATGCAAAATGTACCTAAATATCACCTTTAATATACATTTACACCTAATTATATAACATTCACACATGTTCAAATGCATAACATGTACCACATGTGTTTTGTAATTTTCAATTTCAATCTAGATTCATTTTAAATAACAAGTGACAAAACAAGAAGTTTTAAAAACAAAACATAATCTAAGATCATCTTAGTTAACATTATATAACAACATGTGATCACATGCCAAATGTAACGACTATCCAAAATTTAAAATCATTCAATAAAAGTAAATGTAGTTCAACTATCCAAAATTTAAAATATGTCCAAAATTTATATCATGAACAATAAAAGTAAATAAAACAATATATCAAGTGTTACAAGTATAAAGTTATATAGAAAAGTAAATATGACACATGTTAAGTTGTAAAAATTACTAGATCAAATAAAATGTTGGGTGTGCATCAATCAAATAGATAACTTGGCTGTAATGTATTTTCCAGCAGTCTCCTTGTGCTATCATCTGAAGAATGGGGAACCTACACAATGTGCAAACAGTAAAATTTAATGTTTTAAAATTCAAAGAGAATGTAAAACTTCATAAAAAAAAAATGAAAAAAAATAAATCATGCAATACCTCATGTAGTTCCCCCTCCATTGTCCCGTGTTGACCCTAATTTCATATATGTGTGTGTGTGTGTACACAAGTATAAGAAATTTATAATGCATGTATTAAAATTAAAAATTAATGTATTGAATGAGAATGTAGAACTTCAATAATACAAACTAAATGAAAAAAAAAAATGAAAATTTCATGCAATACCTCATGTTCTTCCCCCTCCATTGTCTCGTGTTGGTCTTTCATAAATGCATTCTCCACGATAAATTGTGCAATATACATGTACAAGTATATATATATATTTTAAAAATTTCCAAATGAAAATGCCTAAACTAATGCAATAATATTTAAAAAATGTTAGACAACTTCTTGTTCAAATTCTTTGGATGTTCCTATCTCCATCATACACTCTATCACTAAAGTCCTTGGAGAATGGAAATCATCTCCACAAACCTAAAGTTCAAAAATTTTAAAACTATGAAATAACTCAAGATCTAGATCTCATTTTTTAATGAAACTTTCACTTCAATTTATAACTTGAAACATAAGTGAAAATTTGAATACTTGTAATGGTGGATTTGACACATCTCCTAGTAGGGAAGAAGAGGATGGCTCCATTGTGAAAACATCGGACGAAATCAGAATCTGTTAACATTTAATTATATACATGTGTGTACACAATTATTTCTTTTAAAAATATGCCATCATGATACCGATATAATAATAGAATAATAATTGTACATCAACATCATGAACTCTTAAAAAATACTAAAATTTCCCAAAATATCATCATGATTTCCAGAACCTACATCTTGGACTGTGATATTATCAAAATTTTCATTCAACAAGCGTGTTAAGTGCAAATGGTGAACATATGATACATTTTTGTTAGATTAACATATACAAATAAACATGTATATCTAAATTACAAATTACATTAAAATATTCACCCTAACCATTAACACATATTGTTGTGTGGAGAAAACCCTAGCGGAGCTCTACACCAGGCCAACCTCCATGACCTAGGGTTTGTTGGTTCTAGCGTTGGCTGCCCTCGGTAGACCTTCTCCCCCAGCCTGATCTATTGCAACCTCTCACTTGGACAACTACAGGCTTAACGATGACTGACTCCAGTGGGGGACGTCTGCTCCCCCCCCTCACAGGCCAGCCTCTAACAGGGACGACAGCAGGGGATGATACCGTCAATCAGCACAACTCTGGCCCTTCTCAAGAAAACGTAGGGGCGACACCCACAACACAGATGACTAATACATAAGCAGTAACTGCCATGAACATGAAATCAAAAACATGCATACCAAAGGACTCCAAGAAAACAATGATCGATCTCACAGTGCATCGCATCAATGGAAGAATTTAATTCATGAAAGATCACACACTGATAAGCAAGTTCATGGGATTTTGGCCCACGAAAAAACCGTTAAGAGGATGGATAACCTCGAAATGGAAACCCAAAGGTCACATTGACCTACAACTGTGCGCTAAAGGCTTATTCAATATTCTCTTCACCTTCTCTGAAGACAAATATAGGATAATGGATGGAGGTCCCTAATTATTCAACACTGTAGGTCTATACCTCAGACCCTGGACCAAGCACTTCAACCCAGATAAATAGGATCTAACCTGGGCACCGGTTTGGAACATGGTCTACTCTCTCCCCCAAGACTATTGGGATGAGCTCATCCTCAGAGACATTATAAATGCCTTAGGAGAGTTCGTCAAGATTGCGGAAGAAACTAGAATCAATCGCTACGCGGCCTATGCTGGCATGAACCTAGTCGAACCGCTACCAGGCGAGGTAAGTCTAATGCATGAAGATTTTGAATGGAATAAAATTGTAGATTATGAACATATACCTTATAGATGTAGAAAATGTCACAAACATGGGAATCTCTTCAGAGATTGTCCTCTAAACAAGAAAGCCACAGCTGAAAAGGAATCTAGCGAACAGGAGGCATAAGGATTCACGAAGGTAGCAAGTAAAAAAATACATACAGGAGATCTACCCCTCAGCAGAATAAAAAAATACCTACAACCATCAACAGCTTCGCAGCCCTAATCAGCTAAATGACACTGAAATTGTACCAGTCAATGAAGTTGGGAGTACCTGCACAGCGCAGGCCCAGTCCTTTAAGGCTCAGCAGAATAAGCTTCCACTTGAGACCTTCTTGAAACCACCCAACGCAGATGAGGCAAAGGATAATAGTCTGACAAAGGGAAAAGAATCAATCATGGAAACGATCCCAGAAGCAATGGAGGAAGAACCCAAAAGCATATATCTGGAAGGCTTGGATCTCGCTGGGCTAGTGGAAGCCTGCAGCAATAAGGATTACACATCAATCCCAGAGCAATGAATCCAAAAAATGAGGAAATCCTAGCCAGAGCACAACATCTCCCCTGCTTGGGTATCTAGGGGGGCACACTTATCAACACAAAATACTTCACGAAAGAGTCCCGCAAAAGAGGCAGGAAAACATCCCTATAGAGAACCATAGAAATTGGGAAAGAAATGGTGGATTTTGGACGATTCCCCAGCTGACTAGATTCTACGCCCTCACCTCCAATTATATCCCATGAAGCTAATCTCATGGAACATCAAAGGGCTCAACAGCCCCACGAAGCAGAAGATCATAAATAAAATGATTTATGAGGAACATTTGGCAATATTCTACATACAAGAAACCAAATGTTCCAGCTCTACTCTGGAAACCATCTTCAAAAAGATATGGAAAGGCAGTAATGCAATAGAAGTTGATGCAAAGGAGGCATCTGGAGGACTGGAAATCATTTAGAACCCTCAAATAATCTCCTTAGAGAACCCCCATGCCAATAGACACTTCATTCAGGCCAAATTTCACCTGACTGGAATGGACATCCATGGTTTTCTCACTAATGTGTACTCTCCAAAAAATGCTCAACAAAAATGGGTGCTCCTGAATAATCTAGAGAAAATCAATAAATAGCGATCCTTCCCTCTCTGGCTTCCGGGGGAATATTTCAACATGATAGCCAATCTCTAAGAAAATAAAGGCGGAAGGTTGAACCTGGAATCAGATAGTAATGGATTCAAAAAATTCATCCAAATCAATAACCTCATTGATCTACACACCTCCAATGGAATATTCACATGGAGCAACAAAAGAGGGGGTGTTGAGTCATATAGCCTCATGACTGGAAATATTCCTCATCCCTGATGATCTTATCTGCCTCGGAGGTAACTTAGATACCACCATTATCCCCGCGGTTGGATCTGATCATTGGCCAGTACAACTCCAATGGCTCCAACCAGGTAAGAACGCCCCTAAACCTTTTCTCTTTGAACATTGCCGGTTCAGGCACCCGTGGTTCAAGGAAATGGTTTCCAACTGGTGGTATTCCTTAGTGCCCCCTCAAGGCACCAAAATGCTCCAGTTCCAGACAAAACTAAAACTTATCAAAGGTCAACTGAAAGTTTGGAACAAAACAACCTTTGGCAATACATTCATAGAACAGAAATACCTAGAGGAGAAAATGAAGAAACTGCAACAAAACATCATCCAAGAGGGGCACACAGTTGAGACAAATCACCAGGAGCAACTCCTAACCACTCAACTACAGGAAAGAAGGAACCAAGAATAAGTCCTCTGGAGACAAAAATCAAGAATCAACTAGCTCAAAGAGGGAGAAAGAAACTCCAAATTATTCCACCACTCCACTATCTAGCACAGGATGCACAACAAAATCACAGTCCTCAAGAACCGAATGGGGGAAAGTCTAGAAACCCAAGTGGATATCATTGAGGAGCTGCACAATCATTTCAGGGACATCATTTAGGAACCCAACCACCAATGGCACGAAGCCATTGGGGAAATCACCCAACACATCCCCAAGTTGAAAACGAAAGATCATAACAGGATGCTGCTTTCTGCTACCACTTTAGCTGAGGTGGAACAGGTAATCTTCCAACTGAAAGCAGGGAAAGCTCCAGGTCATGATGGATTTACCACCAACTTCTTCCACTTCTTGTTGGAGATCATCCAAAACAAAGTCTGGGGAGTTGTGGAGGAATCATGGTCCACTCACTGGCTGCTACCTGAATTAAATGCCACCTTCATCACTCTGGTTCCAAAAGAAGACAGAGCAACCTCACTAAGTAAGTATAGACCCATAGCACTTTGCAATGTCATTTATAAAATTATCTCCAAATTCATAGCTAATCGGCTGAAAAAGCTCCTTCCCCTCATCATCTCCCTAGAGCAAACAAGATATGTGGAAGGGAGACAGATTATTGACAGCATCATCTTAACCCATTAAGTCATTCACTCCCTCAAAACCAACAAAAAATCTGGTATGCTTCCTAAAATTTACATATCCAAAGCTTTTGAAAAAATCAGTTGGGACTACATCAAAAATGTCCTCTTAGCCTTTGGCTTCAGTCACACTTGGGTTAGATGGATCATGAGTCTCATCACCTCTCCCTTTCACTCCATCTTGGTCAATGGAATTCCCTATGCCACCTTCAACCCCTTGAGAGGCATAAGACAAGGGGACCCTCTATCTCCCTTCATCTTCATCATCGTGGTAGAAGGCTTGGGTCGCCTTCTCAAGAGCTCTATCCAGACTGGCACCTTGCTTGGTTTACCTCTCCACAACATGCCTCCCTCTTCTCACCAGAAATTTGTGGATTATAACCTGATCGTGGGTTACCCCTCAGTACAGGAAGCCCAAACCCTTAAATCCATTCTTGACTCCTTCTCTGAAGCCTCCGGCACAGAGGTCAACTCTGAAAAATCGTATATTTTCTTCTTCCATACTCCCCCTCAAACCAAAAGTACTATCTCCTGCATACTTGGATTCTCTATTGCTTCTCTTCCTTCCAAATACTTGGGAGCTCCGTTAACTGACTCAGCCATCAATCACTCCCCCTGGAGAGCTCTGCTAGATAAAATGGAAACTCGCCTCTCCAAATGGACTCACCGTACCCTCAACATTTCCAGTCATCTTGTCCTCATTAAGGCTGTCTTGCAATCCTTCCCCATCTTTCTCTTCTCCATCCTTGTAGCTCCAAAATGGGCCCTAAAATCCATGCACAATCTGCAACGGTATTTTCTATGGGGAGGCACAAAAGGAAAGAAAAAATGGACCTTAGTCAATTGGAAAGATGTATGAAACCCTAAAAGTCAGGGAGGATTAGGACTTCGGGATCCTGAGAACAACAATACCATAATGGGAGACAACATTTGGTGGAAATGGGTCTCCAACTCCAACACCTCATGGGCCAACCTATGTGTTGCCAAGTATGCATCATATTGGCCAAAGAAGGACCTCATAAGGTAAAACTTAGATCTTGCTAGTTCCCAAATTTGGAAAGCAGCTAGCAATAAAAAAAGGATAATATAAAATCACAGTTTCTGGGAGCTGTGAAGTGGAAACCAAGCCAGATTATGGGAGGACTCCTGGAAAAAGATGCCAAGCCTCTCCTTCATCTTCCGTAGACTTCTATGGAGTTCCGCACTCCAAGGAAGGCAAAGACAGAAGGCTCAAGACTTATGGATGAGTTACATCTCCCAAGGCTACAAGAAATGGCTTCACACAAGCAGATGGCAAGAAAACCGGAACAATGAAAGCCACATAGAAATATGGGAGGAGCTCAGCACAAAATGAAAAATCAAATTTAAAACAGGACTTGATATCCTTCGTTGGGGGCATATTCCCAATGGAACTTACTCAACCAAGGAATCTTACAACATCCTTCATCAGTAGGACCCTGGACCAGCCGAAATCATCTGGAAAAAGACATGGAAAGCCAATCTATGGCCCAAAATAGCTACATTCCTATGACTACTCAGTAAAAGATGCATCCTCACATGGGAGAATCTTTTGAAGAGGGGGTTCATAGGGCCCTCCAAATTTCCTTTATGTCAGGACAACTTGGAAACCATCGACCACCTATTGGACCAATGTCCTACTTCCAATTTCCTATGGGACATAATTGTTGTCTTATGTCGTCAATCCAACTGCACTAGAGGTAACATCATTAACACAATCAGCAGGTGGTAGGACAAAACTTTCACTAGTACCCTTCTGAATAGACTATGGCAGATCATTCAGGGTATCCTCATCTGGAACATCTGGAAGTAACGAAACAACCACATCTTCAAGGAAAAGGCCTCCACTCCTGATCAGCTTTGGGACAGGATTCACAGCAACCTCACTAAAACTATAGCCTTAGACGCATGGAGCCAGGAGGACCTTCCCACCGTGGCAGCATAATGTCACATATGGAACAATTGGCACATGAGTCTAAATGATCCCATGGACATCAATCCCAGAAGCGTTGGTAGAACTCCTGCTCTAGAAACATGGTCTCCTCCCTCCAAAGGCTTCTTCAAATGCAATTTTTATGGGGCGTCCAAAGGCAACCCAGGTAATGCAGGTTTCAGAGGCATCATTAGGAATTCTCACAGAGATCCTCTCAGAATCCACTATGGGAATATAGGATTGGATAGTAATAATTCGACAAAGTTGGAAGGACTGATACAGGGTATTCAAATTTCCATAGAATTCCACTACTTCCCTTTGGAAATGGAGGGAAACTCGCAAATCATAACGATGGATGCCACCAGAATCCTTTAAGGCATGACTTCCTCAAAATTTTCCAATACCTGGAGACTTTCCCACAAGCTTAAGGTGTTGGAACTGCTACTTCACAACCACAGAGCCATCACTTTTGGTCACGTGCGCAGGAAAGCCAACTTTGTTGCTGATCTTCTTGTTGTTGGGAAAAATAATAAGAGGGGGGGTGAATCAGTATTTAGAGCTTATTGATAAATTTAACCATTTATTTATTGAATTCCATACTCGACTTTGATGAACCCAACTTGCGTATACACACGCATATACCAAAAGAAACTTGGGTATACTGATATAAATTAATTGTTAGAAAGAATTTTAAGAAACAATCTTTAACTCAGTTTATCAGTCATGCAACTATTAATTAAGAAGTAAATATGTGTAGTAACAACAGAATACATCATCACACACAAGAGAAACACACATGAACACCAATATTTTAAGGTGAAAACCCAATTCAGGAGAAAACCACCGCTATGTTCGCCTTTGTCTTCAATATTTATTATATGGAAAACTTATTACAATATTGTACTAATGCAAACTCATATCAGTATGCAGGCATCTACCTGCAGAAGGCTACAACCTTCTCTCATTTTCCAACTGCAACTGGAAGGGAGCTACAAACCCCTGATATCGTTTACTAGCCACTATTGGAAGGGAGCTTCAAACCCTTGGTCAGAACACCAGCTTTTACTGGAAGGAAGCTTCTACTTCCCTTAGAATCACTGCAGACAACATTTCATAAATTTTCACACTGGATCACACAGCTTCAACACAACCTTTCATAAATATCAACAACAATAAACTTCACCCAATACATCAACCCAATAAGTAAGATCACTGTAATTAGAACACTGTAATAAATAGATATCAAAATCAGTATGCAAAATCAAATTCAACCCTGAACATTCATTATCTCAAAAAGCATACGCTACTTTTCTTCACTGAACCCACATGTATATGCGCTTCCCTTAACACCAATCTGCATATATATCTGTGAATACTGTTTTCAGAATATAAATAGTCTCAAATTGAGATCTGAGGCTTTCAGTCAGATATCTTTTCAGAATTGCAGAACCCTTGATCAGTCAGTCATCATAACACATATTTACTCACTCATTGATCAAATTTGTACATAATCAACTTAGCAACATACACAGTAATCATGAAACCCATATCTACATGAAAACTTCATTGAAAAACAGCAGAAAAATAACAGCAATAACAGAAAACCTGCGCAATAAGCTTCAGAAAACCCTAACTTCCATACGTGCCTTTTCTGAAGCAAAGCCGTGTATATACGTGCTTTTACTGAGACGAAATAGCGTATAGATCTATAAACATTAATTCTGCAGAATGTTTCAGATCTATAGAACTTACCCAAAATTCTTCACTCCTCTTCAACAAAGATGCACCAGATCTTAGGTCTAATCATCTCTTCAATGGATCATGCAATAACATAGTCATTTCATGTCTAGATATCTTGATCCATCTATCTATCCAAGGGTGCAACATAAATTCATATTTATCAATAATTCAGATTTATCAATAAAACAGAGTTCATCTAATGCATATATACTTCAGAGAGAAGTATTTAGTGATAGCCCTTACACATGCACACCTTTGCACTATGATATTCTTCTCCTTATATGGATTTAGCCTTTACCAACACCATGAGTCAAATCCACACAACTGCTGATGGTATTCATCAAGGAAATCAAATAGACAACATGGCGCTCAAACTTGTGGGCTTATACCATGGTAATGCCCCTTGGTATTATCTTTATGGAGCACAAAAGGCATACGTGACTTGGATTGTTCTTATCCACGTGTATACATGACTTCACCTGTACAAACCCGCGTATAGAATATTTAATATGAATATTACAAAATCTTCTGTTGGACATTACACATTTCTTCTGATGGACTCCTAAGCTTCTACTAAAGACATATACTTCATATTTTATCAGAGAGTTGCCATCAAGGACAACATATAGGAATCATATTTCCAACACTTGCAAACAAAGGGGTGGAAAGAAATTTTGCTCTGCATCACTCCACTCTTATACACGTTGAGGAGGCTTCTCTAAAAAAAAACTGTCTCACTCTTATTCAGAAGGATCAACACCCCTCGAATGCGGGTGAAAAAATAAATAGGAGTGGCAATCACATCCCAGATAACGAAGATCTCCAACGCAGAGCTTCACCTACTGCGGATCCAAATACCGTTAGCCTCTCGCACGAACCTCGTAGAACCAGAAATGATGATGAGAGGACGGGTATTGCGTCACCTTTCCTTGAACATCACCTGGCATCTATCACCGTTAATTTCCATCATGATTAACCAGTATCACAGCCATACCTCCTCCCCCGAGCCTGCTCAGGTTCTCAATTATAGCTTGCAGATACGTTCGAAGGCCACTCAACACCATCCTCACAGATCTCATCCCTACCCCTTTATAACACTAATATATCTACCCCTTTCCTCACTCAGCTTGTTTCCTTTTCCTTTCGCTCCCATCACTCTGCTCTGGCTTCTCACCGACTTCAACCGGTTGCGAAGTCCCTGTCCTGGAGTGGAGCTGCGCAGTTTCCGTTGGAGTGTCGCTCTCCATCCTGCGAATCTGCCCCCCAAATATTTCTTCCCCTGCAGACCCAGTGTGACTCTCGTCTCCTTTCCTTGGTCCCGTGTGCTTCTGTTTCTCTTGACCTGCTCACCCCTTCCCAGGTGCGTAATGGCTCCTAAACTTTGCCAATGCACTATTCGTAGTGGAAAGAGAGGGGCTTTCCATGGATGATATCATCACGCCATGGATAATCATCTCAAGTCGATTTATGGCTCCTCTTCTAGCACTTTTACGAGCCAACGTCCCAATCCCAAGTAGCGCACAGAATCCACCAGGCAATTTGCACAGAGAGGTGGTCATGGTTCAAGGAGGTCCACCTCCTCTCCCCCTCTGCACTTTTTGCATCATAATCCTATTCCCCTAACAGCACCAGAGAAAGATGATGAGGACACAGACATCTGGGTCATGGACTCCGATGGAATCTGGATGTGGGTTCCTGATGGCGTAGACCCAGACTCCCCCATCCTCTGTGCTCCTGTGAGAATTCCCAAGGGTAATATGGCCGATGTGGAAGCAGTTGTTGCACAAGCTCCAGCTTGTCCTATCGAGGAAGAGAACCCCAATAGTAATGATGAAGATGATGAGTAACATTTGCACCGCTGCACAATTTTTCTCTGTTTTTTGTCAAGATCGCCCTTAGGGCTTTTCTGCTATCATTTACTGTGTGTTTTTTAGATATGTTAGTGCTACTGCGCATAATGTACTGCTCGGTTCTAAGTTTTTTCTAGGCTAGTTTCCTTCCCCAAGGCAGCCCAGAAACAGTGTAACAAAGGTTGGGATTGGTTAAGCATAGCTTTCCAACATAGCCTGTAGCATATGTAACTTTATGTTTTTGATATTAATAGAATAACTCAACTTACCAAAAAAAACCATTAACACATACCGATCCAATTCCCTCTTCCTCATGAAGAATTAAGTCTTGACAACCATTGCGACAATCCTTTGCATATTTTCTAAGCTCTTCAATAATCATGTTTTCTATCTCATCATATGTGCTATACAAAAAATTAGCACGTGCATTCTCTCGTGCTCTTTGTCGATTCAGACCAATATCAATTCCACTAAGTCTAGTCTGGAAATTGTCTATGATGGCATCCCTTTCTTCTCGACTAATTTGAGAAGTGACATCCATCTCTGACTGCAAAATTTCCACACGCGGAGTTTGTCTTATCAATGGTAACTCGAGGCGAGGCAACTCAGCATCACGCTTAGCACCCCCACAGTCACATAATCGACCTTTCCCAGGACCAAAAATTCAAAATAAAAGTCATTATAATCAGGTTTCATTCCCAAAAATAATTTTGCATAAAATAATTTTGAAAAATAAATAGGAACCTCATCATTCCATGGTAGTCGTCCATAGGCTGCAAGGTGCCTATCATACAAATGTAATGCTATATTATGGTGCTTGAAATATTGCACCTTTAACATCTTTCTTTTCATCCCTTCTTTGAAATTAAACATAGATTTGTCAGTTCTTTTGTAACTCTGTTTTTAACATCATCCCATGTATCATAACCCATTACTGTTTCCTTTATTTTTCTCATCACGTCTACAAAAGTATCAGTGGTTGGCCAAAATTTTTTGTAAACATATACAATTGTGCTTAAACAATGTGTAAGTATTTGTAGGCTTTCTTGACTCTCGACAAGGAATTTCAAAGACACAAGATCTTTCTTCAATTTTGAATAAAGATGTTTCCACCTTTGTAATGTGCATTATTGGATGTTTGTTTCTCAAGGTAAATAATCGAGAATTTTAGAAAGATAATTCGTGGTTGGTGTACAACCTTCATCTTGAATAACACGATCTGGCCTATGTCTTTTTCAAGCAACATTTTCACCCTCTGCATCAATATATAAAATTATGTATAAATAAAAAAACATGTGAACAAATTTATACAAATTTTCTTTTTAACCATAAAAAATTATATAAATAATTTAACAAATTAATAATTTAATGACAATAATATCTAGATTGATGACCACCTCGATATGGTTGAGCAACATCATACCCACCCTGAGATGGTTGAGAACTTGCATGCCCACCCATTGATTGACCACCATCCATTGTTTGAGCACCAACATGACCACCCATTGGTTGGCCACCAGGGGAATGTGTACCACCACCCTCACGTGATTGGCCACCGCCTATTGATTGGCCACCAGGGAATGTGTACCACCACCAACATCATGCTACGAGAGGGAAGCTTGATAAAAAAATATGAATTTCTAATCAATTCAAATATACATACATACATATGATTGAGTAGATTGTGTAAACCATACCACTGATCTGAAATGAATATATTAGTTTTGATGTGCTAAGTGTGTTTTCAGTTTATAAACATGTGCATACTTGTCTCATTAGTTTGCTTAAGGATTGAGGATTTTAACCATGAATTGTAGATGATTTTAGGTGAATTAGTAGCATTAAAACAAGCTTAAATAACACTGAAAAAACAATGTAAAATAGATAAATAAGTCAACACATGAAATTTACACAGCAATTTACACAGCAGGCATGATGAAGCAGTTCACCCCTCTTGGGCTACATCTGCTAGACTAGCTCCCAATGGCATGTCCATCTTTCATTATGCTCAAAATTTTGCAAATACATGTAGTTGCAGTGCTTTAATGGTTGTTTTCTTTGCACCAATTGCTCCAGAATGCTCCAATTAGTAAAAAACGACTCTCCATCCACTCAGAATGGGTGAAAATTGAGTCTCCTACTCTTTTTCTCAATTACACCTAGAAAAACTCCACTAAAAGTGGAGAACTCCACTTAACTAGAGCTAAAATAGTGACTCCTGCCCAAAATGGCGCGCTGGCCAAATCTGTCGCCATATTAAACTGTGGCATTAAATTTTATGGTTGGGCACATGTTCCCCAAACCCCTTCATTAACAACCGTCGGCGGTTGGGCAGAACCCTTGTTAAACTACAGTTACAAAGGTCGGAACTTTGGGTTTAATGGTGGGTTTGTGATAACCGTGCGAAAATTTGACAACGGTTCGCGTTATTTCATGTGATAACTGTTGCAAAGAATGCTGGCAGAGGCTACAGTAATAATCATCTGGTTGTAACATTTTTTTGATGCCGTGTGACCACCATTGCGGGGACCGCTGGCGGGTTGGGAACGCAGGCAGTCCCCAACCCCCATTAATGAATCCTATACAACATAAATATAAATCGTGATCCATGAATGTTAATAAATACATGTAGCTCAGGCGGTGGAGACCATTGCGTGCCCCGCTGGTGTTCCAGGGTTCGATTCCTGCGAACCCTCAATAATTTTACACTACTACTTCAGGGACACATGGCGGCCTTAGGGCTAGCCATGTGTCACCTTCTGATTGGCCCTCTCCAAACTCATTAGAATAAGAAGTTGACACTTGTCAACCTGCGGTTGGCTCTTAGGAAGGAATATTCCTCATAATATTCCATTTTACTGATTATGCATCCACCCACTTGCTGACTGTGCATCCCAGTCAAACCTGGTCAAACTGTCGCAATTTTACCTGTTTGGCATTTCGATCAGAATGCGATATATCCCTCATACGACATCAGTTTTTCAAACCGTTCACAGCACCAGAATCAGGAAGACGAGATATACGCAACCATTCTTGTTTCAACCCAATCCTGTAACTTTGAATTTTGAGCAAAAATTATGAACTCCTATCACTCCTCCCCATTGGGAAGCTTTTGGACCCCAAAACATTTGATTACATGTTCAGTAGATGAAGGTACAACTCCCTCACCTTTCCAACCTCCATTTATTTTTCCTTGCTTGGTTTAGTGCCTTTGATCCCAACTCGAAGGTAGTCAACACTTCCCCTCTTGGATGCTCTTGTCCTCCTGTCGAGAATTGTATCTTTTTTGAGCTCATCTAGAAATTCTGGCGAGAAATATTCAATAGAAGGTAGTTGAACATCACTTCCTTGATCATCGATCAAAGGTGGCACATACAAATGTAAGTTTTCAACATTAAAAACTGAATACATTTTGATATAAGAAGGCAAGTCAAGTTGAAATGCATTATTACCAACTTGCTTTATGATATTGAATGGACCATAGTGAATGGGTTTGAGATTTTTACCTTCCCCTTGCATCCTTTCTTTGCTAATGTGCAACCATACCTCATCTCCCTCTTGAAACTTGTGATCAACTCGATGTTTATCATGCCTCTCTTTGTAATTGCTTTGAATTTTCTCAAGTTTTTCTTGAACTTGTTGATATATAATCTGAATTTCCTCAATGAACTTTCGAGCCTTATCAATTTCACTATGGCCATCAATTACAACATCCTTCCCAAAGATGAAGTATAATGGAGATTTTGGAAAATACCCAAAACATACTTCAAAAGGTGATGTTTGTGTTGAAGAGTGCTTTTCTTGGGTGTAAGCGTGTTGAATGTAATGTAGTTTCTCATCCCACAACTTAGGATGTTTGCTGCAATATCATATCAGTAGATGCACAACGGTTTTGTTCACCACCTCAGTTTGTACATATGTTTGCAGATGAAAAGCGGTACTCTTTTTCAACTTTATGTCCATCATTCTCCATAGGTTTGACCAAAAATTCCCAATGAACCTAGAATCCCTATCACTAACAATAGAAGTTGGCAGTCCAAAATGAACCCAAAAATGTTGAAAATAAAATTCAACAGTTTGTTCAGTAGTAATGGTTTTCTTACATGGCATAAGTATACACATTTTACTGAATCTATCGACAACTACATAAAGATAATCATGTTGTCTTCTTGACATAGGTAGACCTCCAAAAGATTCCATGGAGACACTCTCCCATGACCTTGATGGTACTAGTAGTGGCATGTACAACCCAAGCTTCCTATTACTAGGCTTACTTGTTGCACACATAAAACAACCTCTTATAAAACACAACACACTATCTACATGCAAGGCCAATAGCAATACCTTTGTATATGTGCCACTGTTTTGCTTACCCAAAAGTGTCCAACAATAAGAGATGAATGAGCTTCTCTCATGACACTTAGCCTCTATCCTTGTGGAATACACAGCTTGCCCAAATGAAACAACAAATTGTTATGCATATGATAATCGTTTTCTTCAACTTGATTCCCTTCACTCAAACTAGCTTACACATCTTGAAAATCGATGTCATGTGCATATTGTTCTATGTAACTCTCATGTACAATAGAATCATTTTTTAGTAAAGTAGATGCACTAATGATTGGTCTCGAAAGCATAGCAACAAATTTATTGAAAATGCCTTTCTTGTACCTTATAACCAAGTGAAACTGTTGAAGAAATCCCATCCACCTAAAATGTCTTGATTGCTGCAATTTTGTTTGTGACTGCAAGTACTGTAATGGTTGGCGATCGATATGTACAATAGTATCTTTACCCATCAAGTAGTGTTTCCAATTCTTGAAATTTTGTGCCAACGCATATATTTCTTTGTCAAATGTAGGATAATTAGTCACAACACCATTAAAAGTTTCATAATGAAAAGTGATATTCTTACCTTGCTGAAAAAGTACTACGTCCATGGCATAATCACTAACATCAGTTTGTATCTCGAATGGTTGTCTCAAATTTGGTAATGCAAGGACTGGAGATGAATTGATCTTGTCTTTTAAAGCTTCAAAATCTTGTTGTTGTTTGCCTCCCCATTGGAATCCTTTCTTCACACTTGTCACTGCATGCATAGGAGCTATGATGGAAGAAAAGTTAGCAATAAACTTTCTCTAATACCGAGCTGCACCTAATAAACTTCTTACCTCGGTTATTTTTTTGGGTGTGGGCCAATTCACAATGGCTTCCACTTTATAAGGATCAATCCTCAATTCTCCTCCTCCTACAATATGTCCCAAATAGACCAAATAAGTCTTTCCAAACTCACACTTTGACATCTTAAGAAACAATTTCTCTTTCTTCAAAATATCAAGCACTCTATTCACATGAAAGACATGATTTTATCTTGTTTTGCTTAAAATCAATATGCCATCTAAGTACACAATCACAAAGTCATCAAGGAATGGACACAAAACACTATCCATCACACACATGAAAGTTTCCGATGCATTACACAAACCAAATGGCATAACTAGCCACTCAAAGAGTCCTTATTTGAATGAAATTTTCCATATATCACTTTCTGAAATTCTTGCCTGATGATATCCACTTTGTAGATCTAAATTAGTGAAAAAAATTTCTTCTTTCAGGTGATTAATAAAATCATCTATTCTTGGGAGTGGGTAATGATTCTTTACCATAATCTTGTTCAAAGCTCAAAAATCTACACACATGCGCCAAGTCCCATCTTTCTATGGTATCAAGACTATGAGTGAACCGCATGGCGAAGTGCTTGGCCTTATGATTCCTTAGTCCAACATCGCTCTTCTTTGCCTCTTTATTTTAGCATTCTCCATTATCGACATGCGATACATACCGATGTTTCGAAGAGTACAATCTTGCTACAGTTGAATCTCATGTTGAATCTCTCTTTTGGAGGAAATCTTGTTGGCTCCTGAAACATCTCATGATGTGCATTAAATATATCATATACATCTAATTTCAACTTAGGATCACATCCCTCAAATGATTTATGATTAACATCAGCTTTAGGCTTAATCATAAGAAGAAAAAAATTCTTACTTGAATTTACCAACCTCTTTACCTGTCCAACATTTACCATAGCAATGTTTTTCTTCTTGCGATGGGCTCTAACAACGAACTCCTTGCCATCTTTGAATAAATGATATTTTTTATCACGGTGATGGAAGATCGCTTTCTTGTCATATAAGTAAGGACTCCCCAACACAATACCTGTTATGTCAAGTGGAACCACATCTAATTCAACTATGTCAACAAAATTTGCAGTGATTGCAAACCACAATATGCATTTCTTTGAAACCTGTAAATTTGCATCCTTACAAATCCAACCCAATGGATATGGTTTTGGATGTGGTATGGTCTCAAGGTTAAGTTTCTTGACCAAGTCTTTAGAGATTAATTTTTCTTGTGACCTACTGTCAAACAATGTGTCAATCTTGGTATGTTTGGATATGACCCTCACATGAAATAGTTCAATTATTTCTTCTTCATTTGGAGTATGCATGTGACTGTACGGTTATTGGGTTTAGTTTCAATTTATTTTCCCTTCATTTTATTCAATCCCATGGTTTTAATCTTAGATTCATCACTCGAATCATGTCCTAAATCATGTTGATTTGTAACAACAATTTTCCATTTTCCTTTGTTATTGGGTTTCTTTGGCCTCATATCAGGATGTAATTTCCAACAATGAGTTTCATCATGGCCTTATTTTGAACAATGTTTACAAAACACTTTTTGTCCCTCTTTCTTAATAGATGCATTGTTTTTTCTTTTACCTTTTGAGGTATTTTCCTTGGCTTTACCCTTAAAAGGTTTCTTTCTACCCTCTTCAGAAATGCTCTTCCCTCTAGCTTCTAGATGTGTGGCCTGAACACATACTTCATCTAGACTAGTGGGGTTAAACATGAGAATAGTATGTTTAAGGTAGCTATGTAAGCCTCTTATGTACTTGAACCTTAAGCATCTTGGCTCTGCAAATCTACCCCTAATAAGAGAGCTCTTCTCCTAAATTATTGGGTGTATTATTGCATATTTTGTCCCTTTAATTGCCTAAAATTTTTCCATTTCATTATGGCTTTCTGCATATGAGCTAATGGATAAAACTGTTTTTTTTATAGCAGTAATGAAATCTGACCATGATAGATTAATCTTACCATTTTTCTTGATCTCCTCCTTTGTCTTGTCTTCCCACCAAACAAGTGTTGCACCTTCCATTCTCAATGAAGCTAATTGGATTTTTGTATCATCATCTTGAAGGTTCTGGATTCTCAAATAAACCTCCAATTGCCTAATCCAATTACCAAGCTTTTCTACATTGACTTCACCATTAAACATTGGCAATTCAAACTTAACATCAAGCTTTAAAAAGGACTTTTATCAGTGTTATTGGACTTGTATGGATGATGTACTAAAGAAGAAGTAGAGGACGATGATGATGATGAGGGTGATGATGATGGCTCTCCATTGCATCCATTTACTCCATTTCCCTTCTTTGACTTATCTTCATCATTGTGACCTCTTGGAGATCCTTGTCCTTCCTTGTGAAGTTTGGATCCTTCTCCTTCTAGTCTCTCATTCCTTTATTGATAAAGGATTCTAACCATCTTAGTCATGTCAATAAATTCTTTCATGAACATTCTTTCTTCCTCCTTGGGATAAAATTCTTCATGGATGTCTCCTTCCTCTTGAGGCATGCTTAATGTAGCTTATGCTTCTTTAGGAGGTGAAATAGGTGGTGGATATTGTGGCAATATTGCTCTCCTTTGCTTTGGCTCTTCTTGAGAACCTTCTACTTCCACCAATTTTCCTTCTCCTCTCTTGAGCTTGAGCACTGTAAGCAACTAAAACTTGCAAACAGTTAAACAATTATTTACACTAAACAACACTAGAGAATAAAATCTAGCTCTGATATCATTCTGATATGAATTTATTGTATCAGTTTTGCTGTGCTAAGTGTCTTTTCAATTTATAAGCATGTGCATACTCGTCTCATTAGTTTGCTTAAGGATTGAGGATTTTAACCATGAATTGTAGATGCTTTTAGGTGAATTAGAAGCATAAAACAAGCTTAAATAACATTGAACAACAATGTAAAATAGAGAAATAAGTCACCACATGAAATTTACACATCAGACATAATGAAGCAGTTCACCCCTCCTGGGCTACATCTGCTGGTCCAACTCCCAATGGCATGTCCATATTTCATTATGCTCAAAAAGTTTCAAATGCATGTAGTTATAGTGCTCTAATGGTTTTTTTCTCTGCACCAATGGCTCTGGAATGCTCTAGTTAATAAAAAATGACTCTTCATTCATTTAGAATGGGCGAAAATTGAGTCTCCTACTCTTTTGCCTAGTTACACCTAGAAAAACTCCAATAAAAGTGGAGAACTTCACTTAACTGGGGCTAAAATAGTGATTTTGGCCAAACATGGCACGCTGGCAAAAAATGTTTCCATATTCAACTGTGGCATTAAATTTTTATGGTTAGGCACATGTCCCCCAAATCCCGTGGTTAACAACCGTCGACGGTTGGGAGGAACCCTTGTTAAACTGCAGTTACAAAGTTCGGAACTCTGGGTTTGATGGTGGGTTTGCGATAACCGCGCAGAAATATGAGAACGGTTAGCATTATGTCATGTGATAATTCTTACAAAAAATGCTAGCAGAGACTGCGGTAATAACCGTCGGGTTGTAACATTTGTTTGATGTCGTGTGACCACCATCGTGGGGACCGCTGGTGGGTTGGTACCATCGGAGGTCCCCAACCTTGATACACAAATCCTATACAATATAAATATAAACTGTGACCCATGAATGTTAAGAACTATGTGTAGCTTGAACAGTGAAGACCGATGCGTGCCCTAGTAGTGGTCCAGGGTTCGATTCCTGCAGACCCTCAATAATTTTACACTACCACTTCAGGGACACGTGGCGGCCTTAGAATTGGCCACGTGTCACCTTCTGATTGGATCTCTCCAAATTCATTCGAATAAGAAGTTGACACTTGTCAACCTATGGTTGGATTTGAGGAAGGAATATTCCTTAGAATATTCCCTTTTGCTAACTGTGCATCCACCCACTTGATGACTATGCATCCCAGTCAAACCTGGTCAAAATGTTGCAATTTTACCTATTTGGAATTTCGATCAAATGTGATATCTCCCTAATATGACAACGATTTTTCGAACTATTCACGGCACCATAATTAGGAAGATGAGATCTACGAAACCATCCTAGTTTCAACCCAATCCTGTAACTTTGAATTTTTAGAAAAAATTAAGAACTCCTGATCAACTACAATTGCCTGAACCATTTCCAAGCTCCATTGATTAAGTAGATACGCTTTTCCTCTAAACTCCTAAAAAATGGAATTTATTAAAAATTAATTTAACTCACAAATTGATAAAAAATCAGTTCCATATGTATACATGTATACATATGTGTATGGGGATAAGATTATATATTCAAATGTCATTTAAAAGCATGCACATTTAATATAAATACCATGAACATCCCCCGATCCATGATCACCCTCTCTCGTATAGGCATGAGACTCTGTTGATGTTCACCTCGAAGAATCACGTGCCAAATAATCATCCTCCATGATATATATATGGATATCTACAGTTACATAGATACATATAATGTTTAAAGCCTCGAAGAATCATGTGAAAAATGATCATCCATGATATATATATATGGATCTATCTACAAATACATAGATACATGTTTAAAAAGTTACCTCGTGCATTTACAATTATTTTTAAAATTACCATTTAAAAAAAATTCAAAAGAATTCAAAAAATTGATGTAATTTACACAATTTTTGGAGCACAAACACAAATTGTGTAAAAAAAAAACTTTCAAAGCACAAATGGATGTGTAAAACTCACTTTAAAAAAAAAATTGTTGAAGTCCTACACATTTTGAAAATTAAATACAAAATTTTCTAAAACATGAAATTCACCAAGGTGTGTTGTGCTTACATAGTGGGTGCACATTTTGAAAATTAAAAACAAAATTTTCTAAAACATGAAGTTCACCAAGTTGTGCTTACATGGTGGGAGCGCACTTTGTATATAATTGAAAAAAACACATGGTCATTATAAATAACACATTTATAAGTAAAAACACACACACATATCAAAGATATCTTACAATTTCATCAATAAATTTTGAAGGAGAGTGTCTCAACACGAATTCATCTTTGACAGATGAATCTTGAATTGAGATTTGCCCACACAATAGATCACTAGACATCTTATTAACATTTGTACAATATCTTATACTAAATGATTGAAATTGTCTAACAACATTGTTTTCTTTTCCATTCAGTTGTTTTAGACTCTCCTTCTTAACTTGGTACATGGCTTTCATCTGGTTGCACATAAGTTCAAAATTGGTGAAAACTACAATTTCATTTGACCCATAATCCCTAGTTGTTCCCAAGCTTTCTATTAATGCAATATAATGTGTTTCATTGTTTTTTGTTCTTCTAGGTATATTCATTTTCCTTTGAAGGACTTTGTTAGTCGCAATATTCCATAGCACATATGTAATCACTGCTTTCCCTAGATTCGGATAACAAGAAACATCTATGCATAATGTGCATTTTTCAACCATGTTTAGTAGACTTTTTTATCCCTGAAATAAAAAAATTCAATAAAATATTAAATGAGCATTTATTTCAAATGCCTTAAAGTTTATGGGAGAAATGACATGCACATGGAGCAAGGAAAAAGAAACTAGCATGACAAATGTGATTTTGAAAGAATCATTGCTGCCTCAGAGAAAAGAAAAAGAGACTATCATGACAGATGTGATTTTGAAAGCATCCTTGCTATTAAAAATGATAGGGGCTATTGGAAATCCTTAATGAAAATCCCATTAGGGGAATTTTGAGGTCTAAAATGTGCCTCCTAAGAAAAGTGTACAATCAAAATTCACTTTATTTGAACCAATCACATTTTATGGGATGACATCATCCCTGATGGTTGAGGTGACATTGCTTGAGTTAAAGGTACTTAGTTGTCACATTCTCAATGGTGGATAAAAACTCATGGTTAACCATGGTAGTACTCTAAGTACTTTTAAAGTCATAAAGTAAAGTACTCACAATAAATGACATTTAACACTTTTTGAATAAAATATTTTTATTGTCATTTCATATTTTTTGAAAGAAACAAGACATATTCCTACACAATTTTCATGTCTTTACACACTATTCAATAAATATTTTATTTGTGTATTTTCATATATTTATTTTTAAATTATATATTCATCTCATTTTATCTAATATTACAATTTCAAATTAATTATCAGTTAATATCTGTACATATATATTATTCATATGAAATCAAATTAAATATAAATGTAACCTTGTAATTTTAGGATAAATCAAATCTATAAATAATATTATTATAATATTAATAACAATACAAAAATATTAAAATTAAAGAAAAAACATCTTATTTTTGTATGATGAAAAAATGTATATTAGTTTTGTATGTTAAAAAAAAGTTAATTAGATTCAACATAGCTTGAGGCAAAAAAAAAATCTAAATTTCAATGTATATAAATCTTATATTATACTTGTAAAGATAAATTAAATTTATTTCAATATTTTATTTCATTAATTTTAAATACAATTCAAGTCATTTCATTATGATTATATTAATATTATATATTATTATATGTAATATTATGAAAAATAATTTAAATGTTATAGAATATATATTATATATTATTACTACTACAGCCATTTGTAACAGGTAACTGATCATTAATATGAATAGTTACGAACTTTTTCACTGTGAAAAAAAATATTATATATTATTTCTTCTTATGTTACAAATCAAATCAATTTAATATGTAATATAAAATTCATACATAAAATAAATATTACGTATATTATATTATTTTATATAGTATATTAATTACATGTTTTATACAATTTAAATAGTATAAATTTTAATTAATAACATATTATATAATTAAGAATTTATGGATTTATATTTATATTTTATTTTAAGTTATTTAAGGACAAAGGACAAATGCATTAGTTGTTCAATGATAATGACTTTTTCTTGAAAATCTCATTCTTATTTATAGTCATATCAATACAATTTTTTTATTAATGTTATTTTGGTACAACTTTTTAATTGAATTTAACAATGGTTACATGGATTGTGGTGCAAAAAGTGAATTGAAAATTCATAAATATTATTTTATTGGTTTAACTATTATTTTATTATTTCCTTAAGAGACTCATTTTAGACCTCAAAATTCCCCTAATAAATCAACCTCCTTCAAAACATTGGAACTCACCAGATCAAAGAGACAACGACATGGAAGATGATGCTACTAAGTAAAGAAGTTGTAAAACATTGGAGCTCACCAGATCAAAGAGACAACGACATGGAAGATGATGCTACTAAGCAAAGAAGTTGTAAAACATTGGAGCTCACCAGATCAAAGAGACGTCATGGAAGATGATTTAACTAAACAAAAAAGTTGGAAAAGTACCATGTACTCTTCAAGATATTGCTTTAAGAAGATTATGGTTCAAACAGTAATTCAGGACTTGGAAAATCAAGGACATATATTACTAAACAAAGAAGTTGGAAAAGTACCATGTACTCTTCAAGATATTGATTTAAGAGTCCTTAAAATTGTAGAAGTCACACATTATAGTGTTGGTCTATCCTAGCTGAGAATAGCCATAACACCACTGGTATTTTCTTAAATTCAAGCTTCTAACTATTCATAAGGGAATATCAGTTATGAATAAAACCATCCATAAGATAATTACAATCTAAAAAAACTCTTTAAGATTACAAAAGTGATATATACCATGAGACATTAATCACATTAGGCCACCTAGGACCAATCCAACAATAAACAAGTATAAACAAGTCTCCAAATTACTGTCACAAGAATATTATAGACATATTGTTATCACTATCATCCAGATTAGAGTTTTCACTGGACCATATCAATTTTATTGTCATGTCATTCATTAAGGTCAGTCTCTATCATCAAGAGAATGTCAATACTATCATTCAAATATTCATTGAATGGCTATAGATCAGATAGTAAACACTGACGCTAGAACAAGTATATGCATCTGTATGTGACTCCTTTAAAAAGATATTTTTTTATTTCTTCTCTAAGAAGAATTGGAAATTTCGTGACCCAGATCTCTAATGGACATGAAACTACATGGGATACTGAAGTTCTAGATTGACTTTGGGAATAGTGTTCATACGGTTAAACACTGACACTAGAACAAGTATATGCATCTAGATGTGACTTATTTAAAAAGAGATTTTTTGATTTCTTCTCTAAGGACATCATTATAAAGTT
The DNA here is from genome assembly GCA_034641835.2 of Pinus albicaulis. Classification (NCBI taxonomy): domain Eukaryota; kingdom Viridiplantae; phylum Streptophyta; class Pinopsida; order Pinales; family Pinaceae; genus Pinus; species Pinus albicaulis. Next base: position 784,603,505 of record CM076584.1, read on the forward strand.
CATGACCGAGATCACTAATGGACATGAAACTACATGGGATATTGAATTTCCATATTTTCTTTAGGAATAGTGTTCATATAGTTTGTATTCAGGTACAGTTTTCATTGGATTTATGAATTCAAAAAAAGGCCTTCCTTGGGATACTAAAGTTCAAAAAGGGTCCTTAAAATTGTAGAAGTCACACATTATATTTTTGGTCTATCCTAGCTGAGAATAGCCATACCACCACTGGTGTTTTCTTAAATTAAAGCTTCTAACTATTCGAAAGGGAATATCAGTTTTGAAAACAACCATCCATAAGACATTTACAATCTGAAAAAACTCTTTAAGATTGCAAAAGTGACATATATCATGAGACATTAATCACATTAGGCCACCTAGGACCAATTCAACAACAAACAAGTATACACAACTCTCCAAATAAAAAAACAATAATACTATAGAAATATGTATTGTTATCACTATCATCCAGATTAGAGTTGTCACTATCATATAAAAAGGAGTCCTTAAAATTGTAGAAGTCACACATTATAGTGCTGGTCTATCCTAGCTAAGAACAACCATACCACCACTGTTTTTTTTCTTAAATTAAAGTTTCTAACTATTCGAAAGGGAATATTAGTTTTGAAAACAACATCCATAAGACAATTACAATCTGAAATAAATATTTAAGATTGCAAAAGTGACATATATCATGAGACATTAATCACATTAGGACACCTAGGACCAATCCAACAACAAACAAGTATACACAAGTCTCCAAATCACTGTCATGAGAATACTATAGACATTGTTACCACTATCATACAAATTAGAGTTGTCACTGTCATATCAAAACGAGTCCTTAAAATTGTAGAAGTCACACATTATAGTGTTGGTCTATCCTAGCTGAGAAAATCCATACCACCACTGGTTTTTTCTTAAATTAAAGCTTCTAACTATTCGAAAGAGAATACAAGTTTTGAAAACAACCATCCATAAGACAATTACAATCTGAAAAACCTCTTTAAGAATGCAAAAGTGACATATATCATGATACATTAATCACATTAGGCCACCCAGGACCAATCCAACAACAAACAAGTATACACAAGTCTCCAAATCACTATCAAAGAATACTATAGACATATTGATATCACTATCATCTAGATTAGAGTTGTCACTGTCGTATTCAAAAAGAGTGGAATAATTGTTGTTGCCAAAAAACCATGATGTCCACTGCATTGTTATATCAATAAATCCAACCACTGATATAAATTCTACTTTGCAACCTGCCACTGATATCAAGAACATAATAGTCACAAGCAAGACAAAATTAGATCATGATCGGTTCATTTTCAGAGTAGTAGGGGTTTTCTGTGAAGATATCAATAGAATAGAGGCTAGCAAGTTTCAGTTGAATCAACACAATCTTGCCTAGTATCTCTTACTTCTCAATTCATTAGAGAATCAATCCCATATCCAATAGCATAGACAGAGGTAGCTAGAGCAGTTGGATCCATCCAACATACATTTCTATTTTTGTAGAGATCAATTATTTTTATGATAAACCTACATAGAAGGATACATTAGAGGGAATTTATGTGAGGATTATATAGTGGATACTAGAAAAGATGTCTATAGTTCATATAGGCATCAAATACTCAGTGACAAATAATGATTCAATGCATATCAAATAATGACTGATACTGATAAAAAAGTTGGCATGGGTACAACCTAAACATTGGGATGTTTTTCAAATGTTAATGCTTGGATAGTCAATGAATTTATTAGTGAATTGGAAAACCAAAAGGCTTAGGTAACATTTCTACAGGAAATATTAATAAATCATAAGTATTTCATTGAGGAGAAAAAATATTAGAGAAACATAATACATAGATTGTCATCCTTCAGGATCAACTTAAACAAGAAATGAATAAATTAAACCAGAACCAGTTGAAGGAAATGACTATATTTTCATGATAAAGAAGAGCCAAATTTAAAAGAGATTTTTTGGAAATATCAATATATATTCACTAGAATCAAAAGTTCAAAAATCCAAAGATTATCAAAGTCAAATTGAGATTTTTTGGTCATAATATTTTATCTATTAATTCTAAACTAATGGATATTAAAGAATATTTCTATAGGAACTTGAGTAAATGGAAACAACACTAATATTATTTACTCAATATTTGTAATAAAATATAAATTCAAGTTGAAGAGTGAAAGAGTTCTCCAACATATTTTGACAGAATAAATATTTTGAAAGTAAAAAATAAATTAGTACTTGAGAATATTCCAAGGATAACTATCAAGGAAAAAATCAAATCTAGATATCATTATATTCTTTGTCTAATACTTTTGAAAATATTAGTGAATGTATTGATGATACAAATCAATGGTGTTCTAGACTTTAGGATTCTTCTTTTGTTGCCATTAAAAATTTAACATGTAACATATTGAGTATCTAGGTTGTGTGTCTCTAAGTGAGTTGTACATTGCATATTTAGAACAAAGAAGGGATGCCAATGTGGAGAGGATTTTCCAGATCAATACATGTGGCAATGATACAATAAAATAATGTATAAAACCTTGTTACATTCTCCAAAGAAATTTCTATTTTATTTAAAAAATAAAAATAAAATAAAATAATTATTCACAAAATTCATCAATGTGAATTAACCTTAGATAATATAAATCCTCCACTTATTTCTCATATGATTAATATATTTAATCAACATGAAATGGAATATTTTTTGTTGTAATAGAAAAATAAACAATATCCCTTTCGAGACAATTTGGTGGAAGAAGGATATTGGAGGAAATGTATTTGCAAGGAGGTTTAAAAGGGGGAGTCCTTTTACGGAAAAAGAGGGTTGGAAAACTCTAAATTCATTCATATATATTGTTATTTGTTTTAATGAAATAATTGAAGGCTTGTGGAATTTTTAGATGAACTAGCATAGTTGAACATATCATATTATCTCTCTTACTTTTTTTCTCACTTGGTATGATCTGATTATTCATTTCATTTCATAGCTACACACCATGGGGATATCATTCAAATAGAAATAATCAATACTATATATAGTAGATGAAAATGAGATAATCAAAGTGCTTCTCGGCCAATTTCCTACCTAGTTGAAGGGTTGGAACATGCATTCAAAGGTCATAGGAGGGACCCAGATAAAGGAATTTCTCTCAAGCTTCCCTCGGGGGGGAAAAAAAGAAAGAAAGAAAGACCATATGATGCAGGTTATTTCATCCGTTGAGTTCAGGTGGCCCTCTGTATTTCAAGAGCCTTTCCTCTAGATGGATAATGAGTCTATAGAAGCCATCATTATAGTCAGGAATCATAGACAGTGCTATAAAGTCATTGATAAAAAAGTAGCAAACATAATTTTTAAATAAAAATGAAACCATGCTTAAACATCCGAGGATAGGATTTTCCTAAAAAAGTGAATATCGGTGCATCATAATTAGAAGATAAACCTGTCTTTTTGTCAAGAATACAAGGACATTTACTCAAGTAACAACTAGGAGAGTATTCCAACCTTAAAATTTTACTTACAAACCATCCACCCAGAAATGAACATTGTTGACAATTGATTATTGAGCACAAACCCAACAATGGAATTACATAGAGGAGATCTAATCAAGGCAATGACAATGGCCACTAAGGATCTAATCCTTGTTAATTTTCAGCTTTGGGTATAATCTAAAGTATTTAATTGCAACAACAAAACACATAAATACTTTACTTCCCTTCAATCCAATACACTAGACAACTCAAGAGAAAATATGCCAACAAATGTACTTCAATGCCAAGAAGGTACATCCCTAGGGGCACATTTATCCAAGCATATAACAGATCTGAAAACCACTTTATTGCAACAACAAAAAGTGCTCATATGAGTCAAATTACAAAAACCAACAATGGTCTTACATAGAGGAGACCCAATCAAAGAAATGGCAATGGCCACTAAGGATCTAATCCTTGTTAATTTTCAGCTTTGGGTATAATCTAAAGTTTCTAATTGCAACAAAAAAACACATAAATACTTTACTTCGCTTCAATCAAATACACTAGACAACTCAAGAGAAAAGATGCCAACAAATTTACTTCAATTCTAAGAATGTACATCCCTAGGGGCACATTTATCCAAGCATATAACATATCTGAAAACCACTTTATTACAACAACAAAAAAGTGCTCACATGAGTCAAATTACACAAACCAACAATGGAAGTACATAGAGGAGACCCAATCAAGGCAATGGAAATGGCCACTAAAGATATAATCCTAGTTAATTTTCAACTTTGGGTATAATATAAAGTATTTAATTGCAGCAGCAAAACACATAAATAATTTACTTCCCTTCCTTCCAATACACTAGAAAACTCAAGAGAAAATATGCCAACAAATGTACTTCAATGCCAAGAAGGTACATCCCTAGGGACACATTTATCCAATCATATAACAGATTTGAAAATCACTTTATTACAACGGAAAAACTTCATAAACCTTAAAATTATAGTTGCTTTAATGCAAACAAATATACTTCAATGCCAAGAAGGTACATCCCTAGGGGCACATTTATCCAAGCATATAACAGATTTAAAAACCACTTTATTACAGTAGAAAATTTTCATGAACCTTAAAATTATAGTTTCTTTAAAAAATTATAATTATTCTCAGAGTATATAATTGGGTAGGTGAGTGTATGTGCTAAGCTTTTTAAGGTAATTTGGTTTTCTTTATAAAAATTTATTTTATAATTTTTGCAGAACCTATTTTCTCTGTCAATTTGATAAATTTTATTATAAAATTTTTAATTATATAAATAAATCTAAAATCAATAATACTTTCATTTACATGTATAATAGTGAATAACAGTGCAAGAAAAATTGTTCTAACAAGATTAGAATACAATTTTTAATTGGGCTATATATAGGAAGTTAGTTATAAATACTAGATATAGCTATTACAATGCTTCAAAGGCAGCTATTGTGAACCAATCAAATTCAGATCTAGTTTAGAGGTGTAGTGATCATTTATAGCTAACATTTGGGTAGATATAAGTGGGACATAAGAACCAATCAAGGTAAGAAATTGTTATCACTAGACAACTCAAGAGAAATGATGCCAACAAATGTACTTAAATGCCAAGAAGGTACATCCCTAGAGGCACATTTATCCAAGCGTATAACAGATCTAAAAACAACTTTATTACAACAGAAAATTTTCATAAACCTTAAAATTATAGTTGCAACGATAGCCTCTATTTAGTAGTAGAGCAGCCTTACGGCTCCTTACCCGATGTGGACAAGCGGATTCAAAGTATTGGGGTGGTGGCATTATTTTGAAATTATTATTTGGATTGGAAAAGACATTGTTCACTATTCATGATTCCTTATAAGCTTCATCATTTTCTTACTTAATTAGTTCGGATATCTTGAAATGGATAGGCTTCTTTTTGCCATACTTCTTTTCTTGGCTTCTTATCTTTAAAAGGTTAGGGAAGGTGGTTATGTCTATCTATTTCCAGCCTCTCTCTAAGCCTTGATGTTAAGGTATAACTGATTCAATGACAGGTTCCACCTTTGACATTGCAATCTAGACTTCTAGCTCCATAAGTTTCATAAGGTAAGTTCTATCCAGTAACTACTAGCACTATAGACTTACAGTTGACAAGCTAATATGGCTGGTATGTACAGTATATAAATAGAAATAGTGGCCCCCGTTGTATTACAGTGATCCTGAATTCACCATGACATACCGGTGGCCTTGAATACTATGAGTGTGACCGTGAGAAGTAAGAAAAAGTAGTCCCTAGTATTGTATAGTTCTGTAAGTGTAGAGCTTTGGTGGTGCATCAACCTAGACTGAAAATGATGTGCTTTAAGGCTTGAATGATAAGGAGAGGGACATAGTCACACCTATTGCTTGAATACATAAGGGTTAGTATTTCTTGTATTACACTTGCTAATCGTATCACCTCTATTATGCATCTCCTTATAGCTATTTTGGAAATAACAGTGTTCAAGCTCCATCAGTAGTTGGAAAAGAGACTGAGTAAAAATCCTTTCGAGTAGTCACAGAGCCAATTTCATATCCAATAGCATAACTCCCCGATAGGGATAAGTTATAAGTAGTAGCATGGATGAATAGGTAAAGTAGTGAGATAAGACATGAGAGAAGTCGTCATTCTTATTGATTATTCTCATAGTATATAATTGGGTAGGTGAGTGTCTGTGCTAATCTTTGTAAGGTCATTTAGTTTTCTTTATATAAATTTATTTTATAAAATTTTCAGAACCTATTTTCTCTCTCAATTTGATAAAAGTTATTATAAACTTTTTAATTATATAAATAAATCTAATATCAATAATAATTTCATTTACACGTATAACAGTGAATAAAAGTGTGAGAAAATTTGTTCTAACAATATTAGAATATAGTTTTTAATTGGGTAGAACACGAAGAAAAATATGCACCTTAATAGCTAAAAACAATTTACCCATATAATAATATGGCACAATTATACATATATCACATTAATGATGTATTAATTCGGTACTCAGATTCTCTCCTTGAAATTTCCATCAAATGCACATCAAAGGATGGAAATTTGTATAACACTCATGTTTTTAGAATACTGATATTCTCTATGGCAGTAAACATCAGAGGTTTCATCCTTAATAAAATTGGATAAATTTATAATTAATAAACTTCCCTCTTCAAAAAATTCAACAACATATAAACTTCCTTCCAAAAAATTTCAACAATACATAAACTTTCCTAAATTTTTCAACAGTATATAAAATTCCCTCTCCAAATCCCTAATAAAAAATTTCAACAGGTAACAAGGATATTTAATCAGGTAACAAATAGGAGATTATTCCAACCTGGAAAAAGAAGGACGAGTACGTCGGGTCGAGGTTGAGGGTGTCGAGCCAAGTAGCAGAAAAACACAGAGTCGAGGACGATCAAACGAGGATGCAGAGCTGAGCCAAAGACGATGACGCCGAGATAAGTTGCAAAAGAAAAAGTAAGGCTGAGCACGATCAAACAAGGAGAGAAGCTTGTAAAATCATTGCACAACTAGAAAACCAAAATTAAATAAAGACAAACACAAAAAAAAAATAAAAATTAATAGTTACCTCTCTAATAGTCTTACCTTTCCAATAGTCACAAATTTCGGTCGAACTAATAGTCCAACTGAACTAATAGTTCAGCTGAACTTTTATTGTCGATTTTTCTATCTCCGACCGAAAATATAGTTAGCGACGTCATCAATGTTTATGGCAAAATACGTTTGACAAACAGAAAAAAAATAGTTCGGTCAAATTAATTTCAAAAGTTCGATCGAACTTCCTAAAAGTTTTGTCGAACTATTGGGAGAGTGAAATTTTCGGGTGCGTTTCTCATGAAAGTGTAAACCAGCTTCACATTTTTACCCATATAATATTAATATAATAATATAAATAAGAATATATTATAAAATAATATATTATTTAACAATATATTATATAATAATAATATAATATAAAATTTTATTTTACTAGTATATATATTATTATATATTTTAAATAATATTGATGATGATGATGATTAACGTCCACCAAGACCAATGCGGTCTATTAGACCTTAAGAAGAATAATATAATTGTAATTCTTTAGAATCTTATTTCTGTGATCAAAATTAAGGGAAAGAAATGCACCGAGATCACTATAGTTGGGCTAACTTAACAAGTCAAGGAGATTGGAAGTGTGACACATGTTAGGGAAGTGAGAGAGGATGTGAGTAAGGGCCAAATAATATAAAGAAAAGTGCTTTTTCTCCTCCACCATCTTAGTATCACAAATCTGACAAATTATATCATCCTATGGAGTCTTGGGAGTAGACCACTGCCCAGTTTCACTTCGAAGCTCACGATAATTAGTTCTAATCTTAGCGATGTTCATATTTTTCTTCGAGCTGTTCAAAACAGAGAGATAATTCTAGTTCTCAAGTTTGGGGTTTATCACCTCCTTATAATATCTTTGCTTTCTTTTACCCTCCATCTCCTTATCCTCCCAAAGCTTATCCTAAAATTTGGAGGTGGTAGTATCTTTGACACTATCCTTGCTTCTGAGGATGATCTCCTAAGTTTATCCCCCAATGGTTGAGCCAATACTGAGCATCCTTATGCCACCCACGCTTGAGGCGGAGGTGGGGGTTTAGAATAATGTTAGAAGCTATTTTAGGAAGCCTCTTATATTCTATGTTGTAAAGCTTCTTATTATACATTAGATACTTAAACATAGCCCTGCTTTCAATAGGGGAGAGGCCAAATTCAGTCAGGAGGATAAGATAGGGGATATTTCCTTTGATCTTGAGATTGTAGGTTATGAATTTCTTTTGAATCATCTCAATATTTTTGCACGACTCTCTGGATATACTGCAACCCCATAATTCACAACCATATAGGACAACAGGTGTGACGAGAGTCTCAAAGAGGAACCTTTTTTTATTCCAAATACAAAGATTTACAACCTTGCAATTTTTTTCAAGTTCATAATAAGCTTTCCAACCTCCAATAATCATTTTATCAAAGTTGTAATTCAAATTGAGCTGATAAGAAATGTCAATACCCAAATATTTTTAAGAAGAGACATGATCCAAGCAATTGTTATCATAGACGAAATTTTCATGGGTGATCCTTCTGGATTTAATTATCATGATTTTATTCTTGTCGGTATTAACCGTCGTACCCATATTGGAGCAACAGTCATGAAGAGTCTTCAGTTGTTTGTCCAGATCCTCATGCCTCTAGCAAGAAGAACGATATCATTCGCATAGAGGAGAAGAGTAATGATAATACTAGCAAGCTTGGTCCCCTTGTTCCCTATAATCTCCAAACACTCCTCTATCTTATCAATGTAAATACCAAAAAGGGTAGGGGAAAGGGGACACCCTTACTTAACCCTGATATTGCATTTAATATCATTAGACCACCCTTCGTTAGTCTTAAGCTTGGAAACAACTGTCTCATAGAGGCGAATCATAACAATCTTCAACTCAGGAGGAATCATTACCTGAGTTGAATCATTACCTCATCAAGTCTTGTCCAAATATTATCCCGAGGAACAGTTTCAAAGGATTTTCTAAAGTCCACAAAGCAACGAAAGAGATCAACTTTATTATTTTGACATTACTTGGAAATGATCTTGAGGGTGATAAGGTAGCCCATATTCGAGTGGAATCTCATAAAAAAAAAATGACCTTTCGCTCTTTTACCATGGATTTTAATCTAATGGCTAACATTCTTATCCAGAATGGGACCATAAAGCTTGGCTAAGATGTGGCTATTCATAATGTTCATGTAGTTAGAGGGAACAACTTTGTCCTCATTTATAAATATAGGCATAATAAGGCTTAGGGAAGTCATGCTTTATAGCCAAATTGAGAAGCTTGTGGAGATGAGGATTGAGGATAGATCTTCCTAGCTTTAAGATCTCAGCTTGGTATCCTTCAATATCTTTAGCTTTCCCACTAGTGAGCTTATTAATCCCAGACTCAACGTCCTAAAGAGAAAATATACCTTCCTTAATATGAGTGATAACGATGTTGTCCATGGTGTTTGGAGAGTCATACAAATTTTTAAGATAGGTGTCCATTTTTTAAGGGGATCGAATGATTATCTTTGGATTTACGAACAAGCACATTCTACCAAAAATTTATGGGCGCAACTTTATAAAGGTGAATAATATGCTCTTGTCTCTTATTAATATATGATCACTTCTTCTCTTTATTGAGATCTTTTTATATACTAATATTTTGGAGCTTTATAGTTCATTAGGAGTGTACCGAATAGTTTTCCTGACACTTTTACAATCTTTGTCATGCCAAGGTTTGGAAGTTATATTGATTTTCTTATATGAAACCTCATTGGAGAACTTGTTAATGGTAGTGGAAAGGGTAGTAGTAAAATTGTGATAAATTTGATCAGTATTGTTATTATATGTCAGGGAACTTAAATCCCTTTTTAACTCCTTCAAGAAAAGTTCTATATTATTTTGATTGAAACGAGTATGTATTTGGCTTTCACTGGTATCCTTCATGTGGCTGGCATGCATAATAAGAATGAAGGTTAAAGACAAAGGCTTGTGGTCAGAGTCAAGCTTGAAATATTTAAGAAGCTCAAAGTTGGTAATATGGTTAAGGATATGGGTGTATGATATCGCATAGTCCACAACCATACTTCCCAACCCATGTAAATATGTCATCTGGCCAAAGGAATGCCACTTGCTAATACCATTATAGATAATCAGGTCCTTGGAACTACAAAGCTTAAGGATCTCATTGTCAAATAAGTTCTCGTTTCTATCTTCAAAGGTTCTCTTGAATCTATTGGCTAAGTCATCATATTTGTCAAGCCACAAGGGGTCAGGGTTAGAGTGGTTACTTAACATAATAGCTTGGTTGGTATAAGTTCTAGTATTGATGTCTCCAAGAAAAATGATATTACCTTCATTCCTCAGGTTGTGAATGTCTTTTTCTAACGTAGTGAAATTACAATTCTTATCTAAGCTTTTTTTCTTATATGAAGTAGAGCTGGTAGGAGAGAAATAGCAGATTGCAAGGAAAATATTATTGGAGGAAGAATCCTAGATCTCAATCTAAATGTACTGATTGAAGGGGTAATCTAGTTGTGATAAGAAACAATTTTCTTAATATAAAATGCTATACCACCATGAGCCCTTCAAGAATATTTCTTGTTCCAAGCAGACCAAAGAATGAATCTGTCAAGGTGAAGAACCATAAATTTGTCATGCTCCCAGGTTTCAACTAGAAAAATAAGGTTAATATCACTCAGGATCCAACTTATCATTGGAAATTTACGCGAGGGGAAACCAAATATGTAATTATCTCTCACCATTATGTTTTTTTTTGTAAGACTGGTAGGAATACATCTTCATCATGTCCAATATATGACTTGGATGGGGGCAAGGAATTGAACCATTGATTTCACATCAAGGAGTGCCTTAATAGAGCACCTGATCACAGTCTATCCAAAACCCCATGGAACTCTCACCACTATGTTATCATCAATAATAATTATATATTTATTATTATAAATGTTAATATTTTTTATATTTATTCGGAGTATATTAATAATATCAAGTAGATTATATATATATATATATATATATATATATATATATATATATATATAAAGAGTTCTCATTTTATTTTTAAACCCAAAACAAATATTATATACCTAAAGGATTAAAAAACCCAAAGGATTAATAAACCCTAGGAATTAATAATAATATTATTATTAATATTTCTAAACCAAAAGGATTACTAAACCAAAGGGATTAGTATTATAAATTGAAGGGATTATTAATGTTATAAAACCAAAAGATCAATAAACCCAAGCGACTAATATTAAAAACCATAGGGATAATTGAAACTTAGAAATTAATATTGAAAACCCACGGTATTAATAAATGCAAGGGATTATTAATATTATAAACCCAAGGGGCCAATAAACCCCAATGGTTTAATATTATAAACCCAAGGAATTAGTAAATCCAAGGGATAAATATTATAAACCCAAAGGATCAACAAACCTAAGAGGTCAATATTAGAAACACAATGGATTAATAAACCCTAGGAATTAATATTTTAAATTGGAACAATACATAGAATATTAGCATGCCCCTTGTGCATGGATGACATGCACAAATTGAGAAATGATCCAAATTCTAAATCTACCTCTAATAGAGGAAGTCCAAGCAAAATAACACTAGAGATTATGTATGAACACATTGATTCTTTAGAAAAACAAAGGGAAGTAAGAGAAAAACATTATAAACATGGATTTTCCACAATATTTATCGAACATAAAGCTGAATTGTCCAAAATTCTTAGAAATAACTACAAATCATTAGAAGATAAAATCACAATTTTCGAGACTGAAATTCAAAAATGAAATATAGGATGCAAGAATTGGAACTGAAAAATAATCAATGGCCAAATAAAATTGCACCTTGAGAGATGAGATTAAAGCTCTAAAAGTAAAAGTAGATGATAAATCAACCCTCAACAGCCCAAATAATCAACTTGATATCAAACCCGTAAAAGAAGAAATGAACAAATTAATCAAATTATATCATGAACGAAACAAAAGAGCCCTAAACCTTATCATTGTTGGTATAAAAGAGCAAGAAGATGAGGACACATTAGCTATAGTAAAATAACAACTGAAAAATCACTCACAAATTCAAACAACTTATCTAATAGAATCACAAAGGGTGGGTAAGATTCTTGAGCACAAGCATCGACTAATATGTGTTAAGTAAGTTGCAATGACCACAAATTAGATATACTTTGGGGTCTGGAATCTTTATAAATGAGTATCTTGTCCAAAAATACCAAGTCTAACTAAGGAAATATGTCCAAAAGGTAAAATAGGAAAGAAAGGAAGGAAAATGGGCGATCCTCAGAAATATAAAATCGATTATTAATGATAGAGTCCAAAATTAAAGTGATAAATAGGAAATATAAAAAATCTGGATCCTCTTCTGGAATTTTCATGGTTTTCCATGGTGCAAAGGTCCTATGTTAAGTTGGATCCAAAGTGATACTAATCTTATTATCATGGTCGAAACCTGGGAGCGTGATGAATGTAGGGTTCCCCACATTTATGGATTCATTCTTTGGTCTACCTGGAACAATAAATCCTCGTGCCGAGGGGTGGGTGGTATAGATTTTTATATAAAAAATAACATTAATTCCCACATATGGCTTCATAAGATTGACCCCCTTATCAATACATTTGGATCAAAATCTTTGACTCTAATACCAATAGAATTTTCATTGCAACTTGTTACTTTTCTCCCATTAAATCTACCTCCTATAAAAAGAAAAACCTAGATAAGAATAGTCCCTTCATTAACTTAGAACGTCATACCCGCAACCTAAGTAATTATGGAAGCATCCTCGTGCTTGGGGACTTTAATGATCGAACTGCCACTACCCAAGCCACTCTATTAATTAATAAATCTAACCCTAACCCCTTATGGCTTGGTGAGGATTATGTTCTCACTAGTAAATTACAAAGAAACTATGAAAACACTACCAAGAACCTTTTTGGCCCTAAGCTATAAGATTTTCAGTTCCCATGACCTGATTATTTGTAATGGGATCAATAATTTCCCTTCCTCTGGTCAGATGACTTTTATTCATGAGCTTGGTAGTATTTTTGTGGACTATACGATATTTGATACCCAATTTCTCCACTGTATAGTTGATTTTTATCTTCTAAATGACCATGAGGCTGGATTTGACCATAGACCTCTCTCCTTAACCCTTAATATTGATATTTACACCAACCACATTCATAAGAATGATGAGAGTCAAAGGCACATGCATTTTGACAAAAGTAAAATGGATGTCTTCTTAAAAGTTTTAACAAAGGAATTAGGTTCCTTAACATATAATGACAACATTGATCACATCTACCATAATTTTAGTACTATCCTCTCCACTACCATTAACTAATTCTCTATGGAGGTATCATATTGAAATAATAGTAGGAATTCCAACCCCTGGTATGAAAAGGTTTTTAAATATGCCAGGAAAGCGATTAGAGATGCTCCCAATGGTATTATTAAGGGTGATAAAATTAAGGTGTACAAAGATCTTATCAAAAGGAAAAAAATAGACTATATAAAAAAGAGGCAAGATATTCCTCTTCACCTCTCTAAAGTTGGTCCCAAAAAGTTTTGGAGGAGAATTCTTGTACATAAATCGAAAGAGAAAATTTTTTCCCTTTAAAGGAATGGGATGTATATCTTAGGAACCTCTATGACTCCCCAGACAGATGGGCATCATCAGAAACACTCCTATAAAGGGAGATACCTTTTATTTGGAAGACGTGGAGTCTGGGATTAAGAAGCTCGCCACTAGGAAAGCTAGGCACATTGAAGGTTACCAAGCTGAAATTCTCAAAATTGGAAGGTCCATCCTCACCCCGCACATGCACAATCTCCTCAACTTGGCAGTTAAACATGGGTTCCCCAAGTTGTGGACGTAGAGCCTTATCATGCCTATCTTTAAAAATGGGGATAAAAACGTTCCCTCTAACTATATGACTATCATGATTAGACACATTTTAGCCAAGTTGTATTAGTGATTGGCTTAAAAACCATGGTAAGAGGCACCACTCTACGATTAACCACCTTGTCACTCTTAGGACCATTGCCAAGGATTTTCGTAGCAGTAAGATTGATATCTTCTGCTATTTTTTTGACTTTAGAAAAACTTGCAACGTTGTTCCTTGAGAGAATTTATAGAAAAGGCTCGATAAAATAATGGTTCCTCTTGAGTTAAGGTACATTGTTATTAGATTATACGAGAATGTTATTTACAAGTTTAAGACCATCGAGGGTTTTTCTACTGACATTAAATGTAGCACCGATGTTAAGGATGTGCCCTAGCCCGTACCCTTTTTTTCATTTACATTGACAAGGTTTAGGAATGCTTAAAAGTTGTTAGTTGTGATGGGACTAAGCTTGTTGGTATAGTCATTACTCTTCTTCTTTATGATAATGATATCGTTCTTCTTTCCAGGATTCCCAACAATCTCAAAAATCAACTTAAAACCATCCATGATTATTGTATCAAGTTGGGTATGACTGTAAACAAGAATAAGACTAAAGTTATTATTATTAAATCCAATAATACCACTTATGAAAATTTCATCTATAATAAAAATTACTTAGAGAATGTTTCTTCTTGTTGAAGGTTGCAACAAGAAACAATGAAATTGGCATCTGGAAGCAACATCCTTGATCCTATTGAAAATTAAACACCTACACTAGGTGGGGCCCACACAGGCTATTTTTAGGTGTATGTCTATTTTTAGAAAGGTGAGAAAATTCTATTTATAGTAGGAATCTATTTATAGATGATTGAGAAAATTCTATTTATGGATAGGCATCTATTTTTGGAATGCATGTGTGAAGTCTGTTCATAGATCGTATGTCTAAAAATAGAATGCATGTCGATTATTATTATCTCTTAATAATAATTAGACAATAAAGAATAATCTATTCTCTTGAAGCACTTGATTTCAATTAACTGATGTGGAAAACCAGTTGACTGAAGGAATTTAAAGTTCTAAGGTTGGTTGGTGGGACATGCAAGTGGACTTCGTTTTAACTGAGTGATACAAAGTTGTAACAGAGTTGGATGTGTAGTTATGTGAGTTGTAAAGTAGTTTAACTCAGATAAGTGATTTAAACTCAGTTGTGCTAGTTGTACCTAGTTGTAACTAAAGATACACTAGTTAGAGATCAGTGAATGAAATATTAAATTAATTCACATGGAGTGATCTCACATGCAACTGAAGATTTACCACTGTTAACTACATGCATGTCATATCCAGTAGAGACCCAGTTGAGACATAGGTGAAAGGGACCGTTTGACTATCAGTTGTGACATTAGTGGATGCACTCATGCAACCACACACACATTGGATGTGCCTATGAGTATTTCGTAGTCAAGCCAGACAAGAATGGATTCATTCAGAGGTTCTTGACAATCAGGGATTGTGCAGTGGAGGGAGGTTGTCTGGAGGGAGTAAATTGGTGCATGTATTAGCCAACTTTTGTATGAAAATGTGAGATGATTGTATATTGTACTGAGAGCTCTTGGATTAGAGTTTTGTATGAGATTGTTTCATGATCCATGATATATACATCATATATGATAGTGGGGTTTTAGCTTTATACTTTCACGGTAAAAACATCTGTGTTATGTGTGATTGATCTTTCTTCATGTGTTTCCAATTGGCAATTAAATTTCCACAAAGATTATAGTAGAAGGATTATGTATTTAATAGTGGCATATAATTGTTAGATCAGGAGAATCCAGGACATACATGTTTGTTGTATAATTTCTACACTTCTTACAAATATTTAGGTATTGACATTCACCATCAGCTCAACTAGAACTATAGCATTGAGAAAAGGATTTTATGAGGTTGGAAAGTTTACTATGAACTTGAAAACAATTGTAAGACAACTAATTTTTGGGTTTGGAGTAGAAAAAGGTTCCTCTTCGAGACTTTTGTCACCCCCGTTATTTTATATGGATGTGAGGTGTGGGGTTGTAGTCTATCTAGATATTCTTGGAGAAATATTGAAATGATCCAAAATAAATTCATAACCTACAAACTCAATATTAAAGGTAAGTGACTCCCTACCCTATTCTCTTGATTGGGGTTAGCCTTTCCCCCATTGAATGCAGAGCTCTGTTTAGGTATTTGATGTATAAGAAGAATTTGTACAACATGGAAGCCAAGAGGCTCCCTAAAATTGGTTCTAACTCTATTCAAAACCACCTTCGGCTAAAGGGAGGGTGGCATAAGGATGCCAAGTCCTAGCTCGACCATTGGGAGATAAGGGAGGAGACCCTCTTAGGGAACAAGGATAATATTAAAAACATCATTACTTCGTAATTTAAGGATAATTTTTGTAGTGATAAGGAGTTAGAGGGGAGAATAAAGTTAAGATACTATAAGGAGGTAATAAACCCCATGCCTGCTAACCAAAATTACCTTTCCTTATTAACCGATGCTAAGAAGTGAATGAATATTGCAGGGATCAGAACTAATTCTGATGAGATCCAGAGTGAAACTGTACGTTGATCTATTCACAAGATTCCTTGGGACGAAACAATATGCCTCCTTTGTGATACTAAGAAAGTTGAAGACGAAAAACACTTTCTCTAGGATTGTCCGACCCTTACTCACATTCGTTCTCATTTCCATAAAATTTTCCCCACTACCAACCTCCTTGACTTGTTGAGTTAGGAAAACTATAGTGACCTTAGAAAAATTATTTCCCTCATTTTTTATCACAAAAATAAAATCTCAAATAATCTCAATTAACCACATCTTTCTTAAGGTCCAATAGAAAATATTTGTCTTAGTGACGTTAATCATCATCATCATCAATAAACCCATCGGATTGTTAATATCATAAACCCAAGATATTGTGGCACCGAGAGGCACTCTCCAACCCAGTATGGTAGAGATGTTGTAATGTAATGTTTAACATTTTGACTAATTCAAATTACATAAAAGTAAAAATTAAATTAAATTAAATTAAAAATTAAATAAAAGCGATTAGTGTAATGTAATGTAAACATTTTAACTGGGTCAAAATAGAATTCAAAATTCAAAATTAAATATAAAAAATGGTTCATGGTATTGACTCATGGAATTGAGAACCCATGGTATTCAAGTGGAATACAACCTATTTAAAGGGGGGAATTAAACCATCGTAGATCCATCTTAACTTCGGATCTACTGAGTGTCGAGAGGGATAAAAAATATTTATATGAAAATATTTTTTAATATACCCAATGGAATAATATTAGCCCAAGGGATTCATAAACCTAACCAACTAATATTAAAAACCAAAGGGATTACTAAACCCTAGGAATTAATATTTTAAACCCAGGGGATTAATAATCCCAAGAGACTATTAATATTATAAATCCAATGGATTAAATTATAAACCCAAGGGTTTAATATTATAAACCCAAGGGATTAGTAAACCCAAGGGATAATTATTATAAACCCAAGGGATAAAAAAAAACCAAGGGGTTAATATTAAAAAAACAAGAGATTAACAAACCCCATGAATTAATATTTTAAACCTACGGAATTAATAAACCTATGGGATTATTAAACTATAGGGATTGGTAATAATATAAACCTAATGGATTAATAAACCTAAGGGATATATATGATAAACCTATAAGATCAATATTAAACCCTAAGGGTAATATATTATAAACCTATGAGATCAATATTAAACTATGAAACTACAGATGGCTCATTAAATCAGTTATAGTTTTATTATTATTATTATTATTAAGCTAGTGGATTAAACCCAATAATATAAACCATAATATTAAACCCTAATTGATTCATTGGCGTAATGTGACATCTAATAAATTACAATGTAATGTATCAATGTGAAAATGATTGTCACATTGTGACAATGCTTGTCAAACTGCAATGTTAGAGAGTTGATATTTCGATGATAATTGTGAACTATAATGTTGGATAATGTACCAAAGAGATTAATAAACCCAAGGCATTAAAATAATAAAGCCAAGAAATTAATAAGTATAATGTATCATTAATATATAAACCCAGGATATTATTAATATTAGAAACTTAAGGGATTAATATTAATAATAAACCCAAATGATTAATATACCCAAGCGATTATTAATATTTATAAACCCAAGGGATTACTAAACCTGTAGGATTAGTATTATAAACCCAAGGAATTATTAATATTATAAACCCAAAAGATCAATGAACCCAAGGGACTAATATAAAAAACTCTAGGATTCAATAAAACCTATCAATTAATATTTAAAACCCATGGGATTAATAAACCCAATAGATTATTAATATTATAAAACCAAGAGACCAATAAATTTAATGATTTAATATTATAAACACAAGGAATTAGTAAACCCAAGGTATAAATATTATAAACACAGAGGATCAACATAGCTAAGGGATAAATATTAAAAACACAAGGGATTTATAAACCCTGGAAATTAATATTTTAAATCCAATGAATTAATATCTCCATGGGATTATCAATATTATAAACCCAAAGGATTGATAAACCCTAGGGATTGTTAATATTATAAATCCAACAGATTAATAAACCCAAGGGACTAATATTAACCCAATGGATTTATAAACCCAACGGACTAATATTGAAAACCCAAATGATTAATAAACCCTAGGAATTAATATTTTAAACCCAACGGATTAATAAACGCAAGGGACTATTAATATTATAAATCCAAGAGATGAAATTATAAGCCAAAGGATTTAATATTTTAATCCCAAGGAATTAGTAAACCGAGGGGATAAACATTACAAACCCAAGGGATCAAGAAACCTATTGGATCAATATTAAAAACATAAGAGATTAATAAACCCCATGAATTAATATTTTAAACCCTGTGGATTAATAAATCCACGAGATTATTAATATTATAAACCTAAGAGATTAATAAACTTTAGTGATTGTTAATATTATAAACCCAAAAAATTAATAAACTTAAGGGATATATATTATAAACTTGTGAGATCAATATTAACCTTAGAAGCAATATTAAATAATTGGATTAAACTCAATATTATAAACCAAAATATTAAACCCTTATTATTTCATTGTCACAATGTGACATCTAATAAAATTACAATGTAATGTATCATTATGACAATGATTGTGACACTAATTGTCACATTGGGATAATCCTTGTCAAACTGCAATGCTAGACAATGTGATAGTTCGACGATGATTGTGACACTACAATGTTAGATAATGTACCATATAGATCAATAAAACCAAGGCATTAATATTATAAATCCAAGGGATTAATATACACAATGTATTATTAATAATGTAAACCCAAGATGATTTTGTTCGTGGTCCCCCAATTTTTTGCTGTGCGCTGGAGCGAATGCGTTGCTGCCTGCGCATCTTGATCCGGGCTGCGTTCTTGCTAGGGCTTGCGCCCATGGAGGGGTTGGGCTCTCCCCAGGGACCTCGTCCCCCTCCCCCGCCCTCTTCTGCTGAGGCTTTCGATCACTTATTGGCAGGGCTTCCTAAGAAGAAGAATGTTGAAGCTGTGAAATTTGTTAAGAAAATTGATGAAATACCTGAGATCTCTCTTCCAGCAGAGACTCCGATTCAGGTTGCTTTATCACTGGCTGAACGAGCTCTCATAGGCCAGTTCACAGGGCTTTGTCCATCTCCCAAAACCACTGAGAGCTGGGTCAACAGAAACTGGGCGCCTCTGATCAAAGAAAGCGTTACCTCTTATTTTTTGGGGAGAGGTTACTTCCTCTTCGAGTTCACTTCAAAAGATGACAAAGATCTGATCTTCCAGAACAGCCCCTACTTCATGGGCCCCCAGGGTTTGTATCTAAATAAGTGGACTTCAGACTTCGATCCTGCTGTGGATGTGTCCAAAGCAGTCCCGGTGTGGGTTAGACTCCCAAATATGCCAGTTCACTGCTGGAACTGGGATTCTCTGATGCATATTGGAAATGCCCTTGGGAAGCTCATTGATCGAGCAAACAACAAGGACCAGTATGACTGCGCTAGGATCTGCGTGGAAGTAGATCTGGAGGTTGGGCTACCAGAGGCCATCAAAATCAAAGTCGGTAGCTGGACGCATGTGCAGAAACTGGACTATGAGCAGCTGCCCTTCAAATGCCATGTCTATGGCCACTTCGCCAAAGGCTGTCCATCCAAAAATGAGGTTGTGCAAGGGAAGGAGGACGGATGGAATCAAGTCAAGCGCTCCAAAACCTCCCATAAGGCTTAAAAGCCGGGAGGCCCTAGTGGCAAAGGTCCCCAACATGCCTCTTCTCAGCAGATCCCGACTAAGTCCGCTCCTGAAAACAAGTTTGAACTCCTAATCTCGCATCAAGAGGACACCCAGGAGGTGGAGGTTCAAAAGACAGCATCCCCGGTCAAAGGGACTCCCTCTATGTCTTCCAAAGATGCAAGTGTTGCAGAAAGCTCAAAAGAAATACCTGTTGAAGACGAGGAAGAGGACCAGGAGTTGGAAGATTCAGAGGAGGAAGGAGAAATAGGCGACTCTCAGGACACTGTTAGGAGATCCACAAGAGGTCTCAAAACAGATCGGGAGAAAAGAGAGCAGGAAACGTACAAGGACAAGTTACAGGGTAGCCAACCAACTCTGGAGAAGCTACTAGCAAAAAAGCCGAAGATGGTGAGAAACCAGCCCCAAGGCTCCAAGGGAGCCCAACAGAACAAAGGTAAATAATGAAAATAGTCTCCTGGAATTGTAGGGGTATGGGGAGCAAGATCAAGGAAGAGGCAACAAGAAACTTAATAAGAACAGAAGCCCCGGACATATTCCTTATCCAGGAGACTAAGATGGAGGAAGCAGTCTTCCTCCAAACAAGTAAAAGAATCTGGAGTAAAAGCAAAGCAAAAGTTGTCTCAGCCCGAGGAGCCTCTGGAGGGTTAGGCACTCTTTGGAATGATAGCAAGTTCTCGCTAATTTCTGAAATTTCAAACACTCACTGGCTGCTCCTAAAAATGCAGCATCTTGTCACTAAAGAATACTTTTGTCTCTTTAATGTATATGTACCGGCCAATGCTGGAGAAAAAAAGGCCCGTTGGGACTCTATAAGAAGCCAGGCAGAATTAGGGAACCTTGACAACATCATTATTGCAGGTGACCTCAATCTCACATTGCATTCCTCTGAAAAGAGAGGAGGCTGCATTGTGCGAGATCCGGCGAGGGAATGGGCAGAGGATCTTCTGCAAGATTGGGATTTGTTGGACATCAAGCCCTCTTCAGGTAAGTTCACTTGGTCAAACAAAAGAGTAGGCCCTGGTCACATAGCAGCAAGACTGGATAGATTTTTTGTACAAAGTTCCTTTCTATTGCTTGGTTTAGATGCTAGTATGCAAATCCTTCCTTGCAGCATATCTGATCATAACCCTATCAAGCTTGATCTCTGGGCTCACCCCGACCTCGGCCCCATTCCCTTCAGATTTAGCCCCCTCTGGGTCAAGGAATCCAATTTCATGCAGATTGTCAAAGAAAGTTGGTCTCAGCCAGTCAATGGATCACCCTTCTTCGTGTGGGAAGAAAAACTCAGAAGAACGAAAGCTGCCTTAAAATGATGGGCCAAAACTCTTTCTAACCCAGCAGCTGAAAGGAAAAATCTCCAAAGTCAACTGGAAGCACACCACTTGCTTTCGGAAGAGGCATATGTAACTAGAGAAATCCTCGATAAGGAGATTCAACTCCAACAACACTTCCACAAAGCCTGCCTGGCAGAAGAAGAGTTTTGGAGGATTAAGTCTCGTTGCCTATGGCTTAAAGCGGGAGACAGAAATTCCTCTTTCTTTCACAAGCAAACCCAAGCCAGAAAATGCTTCAACACCATATCTGAGATTAAGGATGACAATTCCAATCATAAAGATTTTGCAAGCATTAAACGAGCAGCTTTTCTTCACTTCCAGAAGTTGTACAGTGAGGATGCGAATCTGATTCAAAATTCTGATCTTCTGGACTGGGTCCCCCCTTCAATATCTGCTGAGATGAACCATCTTCTAGAAGCCAAAGTCACCAAGGCTGAGGTCAAGAATACTTTATTTGCCATGGATCCTGACAAAGCACCAGGACCAGATGGATTCACCGCTAGATTTCTGCAATCCTGTTGGCACATTGTGGAAAAATATCTCTACAAAATGGTTCAAAAATCCCAAGACTGTCAGAAATTAGGAGGCAACACAAACTCTGCGTTCCTTGCTCTCATCCCCAAGGAGAAAGGCGCCAATTCCTTCAACAAATTTCGCCCCATCTCTCTCTGCAACATTGGTTATAAGGTGATCACCAAAGTAATAGCAAACTGGCTGAAATATCTTCTCCCCACAATCATTCCTGAAAATCAAGGGGGCTTTATTCACGGTAGACAGCTAGTGGACAATTTCATTTTGGTTCAAGAGGCAATTCTCTCAAGTCAGCAGCGTAAGGAAAGAGGTATGGTTTTCAAATTGGACTTAGCTAATGCCTTCGATCGAGTCAGGCATTGTTTCCTTTTGAATGTTCTGAAAAAATTTGGATTTGGGGAGAACTTTATAAACTGGATTCGGGCCTGTATCTCAGAGCCTTGGATTGCTCCCCTTGTCAATGGCAGAGCAACGAAATTCTTCAAAGCCACAAGAGGACTAAGACAGGGCTGCCCTCTTTCTCCCCTTCTGTTTGTCCTCCAGGCCTCCGTTATCAGTTTCTATCTAAACAAGAAAATGCAAGAGCAGGAGATCACAGGGCTTTGCATTGCCAGAGGAGTTAAAAGCATCAACCACGCCCTCTTCACCGATGATACTTTGCTGTTGGGGGCTGCAACACTACATTCAGCCAACAACTTTAAAGAAGCTATAGATGAATATTGTATGGTGTCGGGAAGTTGCCTCAACAAGGGGAAATGCCATATTTACAGTTGGAATACTCCTCCCAGCTTGCTCAGCTCCATTGCAAGATGTTTTGGCTTTGCAGTCTCTCCAGCTTGGACTTCTTTCAAATACCTTGGGCTTCCTATATTCCTCAAGAGGGCCTACAGTAAGGATTGGCTCCCCCAAGTGGAAAAATTCAAAAATAAGCTCCAGGCTTGGGGGCTCACCTGGCTCAATATTGTGGGCAAGTCTGTCCTCATCAAAGTTGTCCTATGCAGTCTTCCCCTATTTCAGTTCTCTGTTCTATTGGCCCCAATTGGCATCCTTCAGAAAATGGAACAACATATTCGAAACTTCTTTTGGAAGGGGGGCAAACATAATGAGAGGAAATTCCCTTTGGTTAACTGGGAGACTGTCTCCAAACCGCTGAGGGAGGGGGGGCTAAACTTCAAGAATCTCTCTCTTCAGAACATAGCCATGGGAGCCAAGTTGCTCTGGAGAATCATTGCGCCCAAGCCTTGTTGGGCCCAATTAGCACTCTGGAAGAAATATTTTAAAGGCAAGAGACTCAGATGCCTAGATGGTCCTCTCCCCCAAGGCGTCTCTCCCTTTGCTAGGCTCTGCTCCAAAGCTGCCCCCTTGATCAGCTCCAACGCCTATTGGATTCCTGGAAACGGTAAGAAGATAAATATCTGGACAGATCGTATTCTGGGTCGCGATCCAATTGGTGACTGTTCCTCTTTGAACGCGATTCGTTACTGGTTGACTTCTGCTGGGAAAACTATGCTGTGGGATATCTCCACGTGGGATGGGACGCATTGGGCAGGCTGGAATTTCTTTGATGTGCCTCCGGAGCTCCTTCAGGATTGCAATTGTCTTCGCTCCATGCTAAACGGTATTGCCCCCATTCATCTACGCAGAAGAGATTAGCGTGGCTGGGGTTTACTGGCTGCAGGTTACACAGTAGCCCAAGGCTACGCAAAGCTCACCTTGAGGCCTCACGTCCCCCCGGACCCTGCCCCTTGGACTGCGATCTGGCGTCTGCACTCTCTGCCTAAAATCGACATGTTCTGTTGGCTTCTTTGCCACAATAAAATTCTTATAGATGAAAAACTGCAGAAACGAGGTTTCCATGGTCCGTCCAGGTGCTCATTGTGCAGAGAAAATGTGGAATGTGCCACACACTTGATCTTGAATTGTAAATTCACTGTGCAGGTTTGGAGCGAGATGATGGATTACTGGAACCCCAATTTTTTCCTTCCCTCCTCTATTTCTAATCTTTTTGCAAATTGGCAGAACAGTTACCCCGGTCCTCCACCCAAAAACAAAGTGATAAAAAAGGCGTGGTCTGCCCTCCCCAAAATCTGCTACTGGCAGATCTGGCTTGAGAGAAATAGCAGAATCTTTAGAGATACTAAGCATGATGTCAAGGTGGTGGCGGCCAAGATAAAATTCCAGTTAAAGGAGAGCTTGGATAATAAAAAAGATGCCTCAAATCTTACTCAATTAGATTCAGTCTGGGGTACCTCCCTTAACCTGCAATTTCTCCAAGCCGCCAGCAACATTTCCCTCATTGAAGATTTGCAAATAAGGGGGAAGAACAATGCTGAGTTTCAAGAATGGATCTCCAAGCAATAGGTGCACTCTTTCTTCTTTGATGGGGCATCAAAGGGTAACCCAGGAAGGGCTGGAACAGGAGGTATTGTAAAAAATGCTGAAGGTGTTTTGATCCACAGCTTTGCATGGGGTCTGGGGATCAACTCCAGCATTCAAGCAGAGGCATTGGCCCTCCTTCAAGGCCTTAAATGGCTCTTGAATCTAGAAATCAAGGAGGTTAATGTTTTTGGGGATTCCCAAGTGATAATCAAAATTATGGCGACAAACTCCTCCCCCCGGGATCTTAGATTGGCAAAGCTGATATCCAGAATCAGAATTTTGGGGAAATTGTTTAAAAAGTTGAGCTACTATCATGTATTGAGAGACAACAACAAAGAAGCAGACCTTGAAGCAAATAAAGTTGTCCTCATCTCTCCTGGAGCAATAATTCGAGACGAGGACGAAACATGGGATCCAATTCCATAATCTGCCAGCTTAAATGTTTTACTGCTTGCTATTGAATCAGTTTGTTTGTATTTTTAAGCTAGGGGAAATCACAAAAATCGAGTGCATAATTGTAGTCAAAAAGAGCTGGAAGCTGTCCACAAGTCTCATAGCACTTTTGGCTATTGATACTTCCTCGGCCCTTCTCCCTCTCATTGTAACCTGAAATCTGGCATTTAGACCCAGCAGTTAATATATCTCATAACCGTTTCTGTAAAAAATAATAATAATGTAAACCCAAGATATTATTAATATTATAAACCCAAAGGATTAATAAACCTTGGGGATTATTAATAATAATAAACCCAAGAGATTATATACCCAAACGATTATTAAGATTTATAAACCCGAGGGATTAGTATTATAAGGCCAAGGGATTATTAATATTATAAACCCAAGAGATCAATAAACCTAAGGCACTAATATTAAAATTCCTAGGGATCAATACAACCTAAGAATTAATATTTAAAACTGATGGGATTAATAAACCCATGGGATATTACTATTATCAAACCAACCAAGGGACCAATAAACCCAATTGTTTAATATTCTAAACATAAGGAATAAGTAAACCCAAGGGATACATATTATAAACCCAAAGGATCAACACACCTAAGGGGTCAATATTAAAAACACAAGGGATTAATAAACCTTAGGAAATAATATTTTAAATCCAGTGGATTAATAAATCAATGATATTACTAATATTCTAAACCCAAGAGATTGATAAACCCTAGAGATTGTTAATATTATAAACCCGACAGAATAATAAACCCAATGGACTAATATTAACCCAAGGGATTTATAAACCCAACAGACTAATATTAAAAACCCAAAGGATTAATAAACCATATGAATCAATATTTTAAATTCATTGGATTAATAAACACAAGGGGCTATTAATATTTAAATCCAAGGGATTAAATTATAAACTCAAGGGATCAATATTAAAAACAGAAGAAAGTAGCAAACCCCGTGAATTAATAATTTAAACCCAGGAGGTTAATAAACCTATGATATTATTTTTTTTATTTTTTTTTTCTCGTTTAGACTAATCCTAATCTTCCCATTTTTTCTCCTCCCATCCCACCCACGGGTTTCGAACCGGTGACCTTGCAGAACAGAGTGCCTTAAGAGTGCACCCCATCACCGACTGCTCTACACCACGTGGGCAAACCTATGATATTATTAATATTATAAGCCCAAAGGATTAATAAATCAATAATAAACCCAAGAGAATAATATTAAACCCTAGGATTAATATTATAGAACCAAGGAACTAAAAAATTTAAAATTAATATTATAAACTTTAAGATTATAAATCTTAAACCCAATTTTATAAGTTAGAATAAATCTTAAACTCAATATTATAAACTAGAATACTAAACCATAATTTATTCAATATCTCATTAGGACATTGTAATATTAGTATTATTATTAATATTAATAATTATAATAGTTATAATTGTTAATATTAATATTAATTATAATTATGATTTTAATATTAATAATAATTTCAATATTAATATGAATTATAATTTAATTTTAATATTAATAATATTAATATGTTTTTAATATTATTTACATAAATATTGTTATTCACGTTATTGATGATAATACTATTATTTTTATTGTTATATATATTGATGATAATATTATTATTTTTATTGATAATATTAATATGGTTGTTAATGAGTAACATTATGATATTATATTATTTTTAATAATATAATATATTAAATATTAACTACATTAATATTAATACAAAGTATTAATGCAATGTTATTATAATGGTTAATAATAATACTATAATGTCATTAAAATTAATATTATAATAATAATAATAATAATAATTATTATTATTATTATATAGAAAAATACTAGCAAAAATTAATATTATTGTCATATAATTGTTTTTTGTAAGTTTGGGAGGACTACATCTTCATCATGTCCAATATATTATCTCCATTATAACGTGGAATTGAACTTGTGATTTTACATCAAAGATTCCCTTAACAAAGTACTCAATCACCACCTATCCAAGACCTCGTGGATTATTATTATTTAATTGTTATTAATGTTATATATTAAAATTTGATTAATAAAAATCAATAATAATATTATTAATTTATTATTAATATTAATATTAATTAATGTTAAATATTATTAACATTAATGTTAATTATTACTATTATTAATATTAATATTAACTAATGTTAATTATTACTAATATTAATATTAATTAATGTTAAATATTATTAATTAATATTAGTTATAATAATAATATTAATAATTACAATTATAATATTAATATTATTCATATCAATATCAATATTTTTTTAATATTATTATTATGGTGGTTCATAAGATTAATATCTATGTTAATAATAACATTATTATGTTATATTATTTTTAATATTACATTAGATTAAATACTACTAATAATGTTTTTTTTTGTCGATAAAATTTCTTAATTAAATTTTCATGAAAACAAAGATTACACAAGATGTCTCAACAAGCCCCTTTTCCTCATTCAGACCAGACTTGTTGGAATATGTGGCTGGAGGATGCCACTAATAGAAGTTTACAAACATTATTTTGGCCTGGCATAGTAGCCATATTATGCATGTAGAAAACAAAAAAACAACAGACCAACAACAAAGTTTCATGGAGGTGGATGAGGAGGGAGTACAGGGGGCAAAAAAATATCCATCACACTTTGCATGTGAAAATCAATATGTTTCATCCGAGCTTCCAGGTTATAGAGATGGTCATTTGTTTTGTGATGGTTCCAATGAAGAAAATCCAGTTGTTCTAATATCTCATTCTGACTATACTGAATATCATTCACATATGCAATGAGTTTATTACACTCTTCATATATGTGGTCGTGAATGAGGTAAATATTGAGTTGAATGTCTTGAAGTTGTGCATCTAAGGATTCCATTGTTGTAGGAGACTCAATTCTTCTTGGAGAGTGAGCTAGGGAGAGCACCACCTCACCCTCACACTCTGCTCTGACTGAATTCTATGAAGACGAGTTGTTCTGAGGAGCGGGACGATCTTCATTAAAAAAATTCCACCCCCACAATGAGGCCTCCCACATTGTTGAGGAATTTCTCTGGAAGCAGGGGGCCTAAGAGATCGGAACTATGAACACCTCGAGGTGCACTTGCAAAGGAAAGAGAAATAACACCTACCATGGGGAGAGGACACCCTGCGAAGCTAGGAATTACCAGAGACTCCACCAAGGATGAAAAGAAGGGAAACCGAGCAATTTTACTGGAAAGGCTCGAACCAGGTTTCTTCTAACCCACGGATGCTACTAAAGACCACCCCGACAACCTGGATAGGGACCCTTGAGACCCCAGACCTGAGGATAAAGTAATACATACAACTTCTAGACTAAAAAGAAGAAATGAACAACCCCTTAACCAGGTAATAGAAAGAGAGGGTAGGGGCAGGAAAACCAAGGTAGGGGCTTCTGTCATGCCCAAACAAAAAATACCCATAGAACAAATTGTTGAAATTTCCAACAAGAAACAGTGAACTTGGCATCCAGAAGTGGAATTCGGAAAGTGGCACCTAGAAATGGTACCATATGAGGCTTCTGATTTAATTTTCCCTTGATTAAATTGGAAGAAAAATTTGTAATTTCATCTCATGACAACTTGTATTGGTTAAATGAGTCAGGAAGACTTAGTTAGCTTAGTAAATTCAAGTTACAAGTATACAAGGATGCATGAAAACGAATTTTCTATTTTTAGGGGGTCCATTTATAGTTATTTGTGAGTTGTAATTAGTTAACTCAAGAAATTGAGTTAGAATTAGTTTAATTAGTTCTAACTGAGAGATGAGCTAGTGATAAGTACAGTGAATTAAATCAGATTTAATTCACAATTAGTGATCAATTATTTAACTGATAATTCACTATAAATAGTTGTTTTATATTAGTTCTAAGGAAGTCCCATTTGAGTTTGAGGTTAAAGGGAAGATACCTATCATTTGCATAATTATAAAATTGTACAGATGGTGCATGCAGTCAGAAGAAGTCCTAAAATAAAGCATTCCTTAATTAGAGAAAATTGTATTTAAAAGGAAGAATGAAGGCACAAGTTTAATAATTTTTTTGGTGAGCATGAGTTGGTGAGACCGAGCAATTGGAAGCACAAGTTTGTGTGTGGATATTGTGAGAGAAAGTTATGCAAGAGAAGCTTATGCAAAGGTTGGTAGAGTGAGGCAATCAACAGAGTGTAGAGGTTTCTCAGGAAAGGAAATAGCATTGTATTGTTTCATGATCTTGACCATATGTAATATAGAGATAGAGGGGTTTTGAGCAGTTGATTTCCCCATATACATCTTGTGTTATGTGATTGATAATTTATTTCTCTTGCTTATATGTGATTATGTGATCATGTTTTGTTTCTGAAAATTGTATAAGGATTCAGTATCTTGCTTTAGTACATTATAAGATCAGTTTGAATCTTATGGGTATATTTTATACGTGGTCTTAGAGCGTCGGGAATCAGAATAGAAGATGAACATATTTTTTCTTGAATAGGTTCGAATTTGCAGATTTATTCTTTAGGATCCAGCAACAGATCAAGATGTCTTTCAATGGCTTGAGACTTGAATATGATCTTGAGGTAAATTTGAATTATATAGATGGAAGAACATGATGCAGGTAGTGTTGAAGGAATTCATAGATACTGATATTCCCAAGCCCACGACAACAAATGTTCAAAATATTAATGTATGGCAGAAGAAGGTAGCAAAGGCAAGAAGGATCTTTTTAAGGGAGTTCGAGATCATATTGTCTCGAGTCTCCATCGTAAGGCGACTCCATAAGCTATGTGGAAGGCCTTGACAAATCTGTTTTAGAATAGCAGCGACCACGAGAAGTTGATGTTGAAGGAAAAGGTTAAAAATATCAAGATGGAGGAGGGCGACACGATCCAGAAATACTTGCAGAAGTTCACTTAGTGTTTAGATGAGCTTGGAAGTGTTGGGGTGACCATTGATAATGATGATTTGGTGAGCCTAGAAATTGTAGGCATTCCCAAGAGTTGGCATAGTTACCAGGACTCTATGAATGGGAGGGAGAATTTACCAGACTGGGAGTGTTTGTGGTCCGACTTGGTAATAGAAGAGATAAGGTGAAGCACCAGAGATGGGACCTCCAGAAATGACAAAGAAGAATATTTTGCATTGGTGGGAAAAGGCAACAAAGCCAAGGGAAATAAGTCCTAAGGTGAATAGGGCAAGAGATACATGTCCAAAATCAAGTGTTTTCATTTCCACAAGCATGGTCACCATGCCTCAAGTTTTCCATAGAAGAAGACAAGAAAGAAGGAGCCTACAATTGCATCAGTAAGTGAAGCGCTAGCTTCACAGTTCAAGCTTGATTTTACTCTCATTGCATGCATGGCCAAAATTGTAATGGGATGCATGTGCACGACCAACATTGTAATGGGATGCATGTGGTATCTAGACAGTGGTTCCCAATTCCATATGACAAGGAATAGAGATTTAGTCAGTGACTTGGAAGAGAAGGACAAAGAACATAGAGTTTGGATATGACAGGAGGTATAGCGCGACCGACATAGGTACAGTTACCTTTCAAAGGGAGTCTGACTCCCCTCTCAGAGTGACAGATGTTTTGTATGTTCCAGGAGTAAGGCAATAGGGAAATTTTGAGGTCTAAAATGGGCCTCCTAAGAAAATTGTACAATCAAAATAAACTTTATAAGAAACAGTAGGATTCAAGATAATGATGCCAACCATGGGGGATGATTCACCATTTTTGGAGTCAAAATTAAAGGGATTAAAAAATAATAAAATAATAAAGCTACCTTTTCAACTCATATTTTAAACTTATCTCCTTAATGTTTTACTCAAATTTCAAGTGGGATTACTTGCTAGATGCAAAATTTAACTCCTCATCTAAGGAGTACCCATGTTGTATACTTTCAATGTAACCTGCTACATGAAAAATGAAAAATACATGAAAAAACATGATTGCAATCATGTTTTTTCATGTATTTCTCATTTTTCATGTAGCATAATCCATCGAAAGTATGGAAAATGGGTAATCCTTGGATGAGGAACCAAATTTTGCATCCAACAAGTGTTTCCACTCGATATTTGAGTAAATCCATAAGGAGATAAGTTGAAAATATATTTTTTTCTTTTTTTCCTCTAAAATTTGATGATGTAATCTGATATTATTTTATTGTTTCCACTATTATTTTATAATTTCCTTAGGAGGCCCATTTTAGACCTCAAAATTCCTCTAATGGAAGAATCTCGTCTCCATAGTGCTATTGGAAGACCGTGGTTATGATGTCATTTTTAGAAAAGGAAAGGTGTTCCATAGACACATCGCCATGACACAGGTGAAACAGAACGATGCAAGAGTCAAAAAACTGTATGCTCTCAAGGTCGAGGACGAATGCAAAGGTTTCAGGAGAAAATTAGAGGTTAGTGACTTGGTGGTTGAGAGGGAGCACAAATTACCTCTCAACATGCAGTCTCAGAAGTAGTCTCAGAAGGTTGTGGAGAAGCCACAATTGGAGAAGAAGAGAGAAGACCAAGTGGAGGTATCCAATCATGCAGAGACCTCTAGGAGGGAGAAATTTCAAGCCATATGGGCAGAGGGAGAACATACAAACATACCTCCATGTGAGAGGTGGGGCAATGTGCAAACATAATCCCAAGAGAAGAAATTTGGGTAGGATTCATTGAGATGGCTTGTCTTAGGGATCGAACCTAGCTACGAGGAGCCCACAGTACACAGTAGCAAGAAGAATCAGTTGGATTTATGCAGTCAGATATCAGGAAGATATAAATCAAAGCAACAAATGTCAGATGCTGGAGTGCAAATCAAAGTTGGTAGCAGTGCAAAGGGCACATATGCAAAGTCAGTAGCAATGCAAAGGTTTCAGTAGATAGTGCAGTAATAGATAGTAGCCAGAGACTCTAATGACAGATGCATCATACTAATTCAATTTTTTTGGAGCCTATTTAGTTTCAGAAGTTGCAGGACCAAACAACACTAGAGAAGTGTTGCATGCAGAACATTCCAAAGGTACTGTATCTGGATAGATCGAATTCATTTCTTGTTGAGAAGGAGTGCTGAAATTTGAAACAAGAAACAATGAAATTGGCATCCAGAAAATGGCACCCAGAAATGGTACCATATGAGGTTTCTGATTTAATTTTCCCTTAATTAAATTGGAAGATAAATTGTAATTTCATCTCATGAAAACTTGTATTAGTTAACTAAGTTGAGAAGACTTAGTTAGCTTAGGAAATTCGAGTTAGAGGTCTAAGAAGATGCATGCAAAGATATTTTTTATTTTTAGGGGGTATAATTATAGTTATTTGTGAGTTGTAATTAGTTAACTCAAGAAATTGAGCTAAAATCAGTTTAACTAGTTCTACCTGAGAGATGAGCTAGTGATAGGTCCAGTGAATTAAATATGATTTAATTCACAAGTAGTGATAAATAAATTATCTGATAATTCACTATAAATAGTTGTTTCATGTAAGTTCTAAGGAATTCTCAGTTGGATTGAGGTTAAGGGGAAGATAACTATCAGTTGTATAATTATCTTGCAAACACAAATACCCATAGGCGGAGACGAGCCCTCCCCAGGACACCCCGAGAAAACACACAAAACACATGATAGACCTTGAGGCTTGATTTAGGCAATAGAGCACAATTTCTAATTCAAAGTCGATAAAAGAGATTACCTTGAGCCATAAAAACAAAAAGAGGTAACTGAAGCAAAATTTAGAACCAAAGGTAAGACCAGGATGTCAATTTCCTCCTAGGAAGGAGTCGAGAATCTAAGTGCTCATTTGAAGACCAAACTCCTGCCAAGCTAGTGCATACCATACTTCCACTGTGTCGGATCTCCAGAGCCAAAACCCTAACAAGTTTCCATCGTTACCGTCGCCCACTCTGTCACCCTCCCTATTGCCAACGTACATCGCCAAAACTTCCAACCAAAACAAGAAATCTTCCACCTTTCTTAATATAACCACAACACCATCAAGAAAGATCACCCAAAGGGAGTATAGGGTCATTACAATGATGGTTAAATGCACCATGTGCACTGCATGGTGGACAGGGAAAGCCCCAAGGACAAACCTAGCGTCATTTGGTCACCCCCATTAGGGGAAATATTACTAATAATGTTATTAACAACATTAATATTAATATAATGTATTAATGCAACTTTATTATACTTACTACTAATAATATTATTAATATTTTATTATATAATTGTTATTAATATTATATATCGGTGATATTTAATGTTAACATATTATAAATTCAAGGATGATATTAATATTATGAAACCAAGGATAATATTATTATTCTTATTAATAATATTAATAGTGTTAGATCTAAGACTTTTGTGATCCATAATGTAGATAAATGTCTTTCGGATTAATCACATCATTAAGATTTGGTCTACGTTTCGAACCATCTAATGTAGTTCATCCTCGAGACAAGGTAATTATTATATTATATCATTTTTAATAGTATAATAAATTAAATATTAACAACATTAATATTAATATAAAATTTAATCCAAAATTATTATAATTATTAATAATACTATTATTATTATTATTATTATTATTAAATGAGAAAGTATTAGCAAAAAATAATATATAATATGTTAAATATTACTAATATTTTTATTAATAATATTAATATAATATATTGATATAATTTTATTATAATTACTAATTTTAATATTATTGATGTTATTAATATTAATATTAATTTTAATTTTAATCTTATCATTATTTTTAAGGGAAAGTATTAATAATTCTTAATATTTGTATTATATAATTGTTAGATCTAAGACTTTTGTGATCCATAATGTAGATGAATGTCTTTCGGATTAATCACATCATCGGGATTTGGTCGACGTTTCGAACCAACGATTGTGGTTCATCCTCAGGACACGGAGGAGAAGCTAATCGATCTTAATGAATAAATAGGGATGCATCATTGCCCGAAAATAGCCGTTAGAAAGTTAGTTATTAATTTTTTTATAGTTTAGAATTATTATTAATTAATAAATTAACTAATTATAAAAATTGATTTTAATTAATGTAATAGAAAAAACAAATTTTAAAAATGTTTAAATTTTTTTATAAAATATTATAATAATTAATTTAAAATAATAGGAATCAATGAGGGGTAAAATTTTATTACAAATATTTATTTATATTATTTAAGGAGGTAATAAATAAAATACTAAATAAAAAATAAAATAAAATAAAAACGAGGGAGAAAAAAATAAATAAAAAATAAAAAATTAATAATAATAATAATAATAAATAAATAAATAAAAATAAAAAAATAAAATATCCGGCGAGAATAGAGTCCATCTCTTACTTAATTTCCAACCACCATCATGGTTGAGATTATCAGCACTCCGGTTCTCGCTAGGTAAAGTTTTTTACTTTATTATTATTATTATTATTATTATTATCATTGTCCCTCGATTTTGTTTTATTTTTATTTCATTTAGTATTTTATTTATTACCTCCCTAAATAATATAAATAAATATTTTTAATAAAATTTTACCCCTCACTAATTCCTATTATTTTTAATTAATTATTATAATATTTAAAAAAAAATCAAACCACCTTTGTTTTTCTATTATATTAATTAAAAACTTAATTAATTAATATTAATTCTAAACTATAAAAAAATTAATAGCTAACTTTCTAACAACTAGTTGTTAATGGTTATTTATGGGGAATGATGCATCCCTATTTATTCATTAAGATCGATTAGCTTCTCCTCCTTGTCCTCGAGATGAACCACAATAATTGGTTTGAAACGTCGACCAAATCCTAATGATGTGATTAATCTGAAAGCTATTCATCTATATAACTGTAGAAATTTGATAACTGATATGTTATACACCGAGATTCTCCTGATCACACACTATTTTAACTTCATGCACAATACAAAATCTCTTCTACCATTGATCATTAATTGTGGAAATAAAAACAATCACATGCGCACATTAAAACCATAAACAATCACACATATGAACACAGTGTTTTATGGGAAAGCTTAAAGTTGAAAACCCACAACTATCTGTATATTATATGTCATAGAGATCATGTAACAATCATCATACAAAGCTCCTCACAAGCTCTCAGTACAATCTCCAATTGCTACACACTAATTAGGTACGATCTAGCAAATCACATGCTCCAATCTCTGCCACCTGCTAGCCTGCCTCTAATACGCAATCACTGCTGAAGAATGGCTCATAATGAACTTTGAACCATCCTATATTTACCATGCAATCCTCATTGGCATCTCCAACCATTGTGTGTTGCAAATCATGCAACACTATAGTCACAACTGATAGTCACACTGCTCTTTCACCTACCTCTCCACTGGTCTCCACTGAAACTGTCCATGCACTGTAGTTAACTGATGTATTCTTAAGTTGATTAATGAGTTAATATTTAGTGAATTAATTATTAGTTAATTCACCCCACTCTTACTAGTGTATCAATCAATTAGACTAGATACAGCTAGCTCAACTGTGTCTAACTGAGTTAAACTGAACACAACTCCACCAACTACCTCAATCAACTCCACCAAACTCTATCACATGAGTTCTAACTGAATTCTCCATGCAATAGCTCCACTTAACCCTCAGGAATAGCGTAATTCCTTCTGTCAGCTCCTGTGCCACATCTGTGCACTTAACTGAAGTGCTCCAAGAGAATAAGATAATGTTTATATTCCAAATATTATTAAGAGCTAATAATATTCGACATATCTATTTTTAGACTGGCAATCTAAAAATAGATTCCGCCCAATATGTCTAAAAATAGAAGTCCATCTATTTTTCCCAACATGACCAACCATCCACAAATAGCATCCTGCAACTCATAGAATATGATCCATATGTCTAAAAATAGACATAGTCTAAAAATAGACTTTGCGCCAAAAATAGCCTGCGGGCCCACTTAGTGAAGGCGACTTCTTCCCACTAAGCTCATCATCTTGTTGCAATCTCAACACTCCCTCTCAACAAGATAAGGATTATTTGCCACCCCTATCCTGCCTCTGTGGTATTCGAATTTGCTCCTGGTGAGCGCCTTCGTCAAGATATCAACATCCTGATCCTCCGTGGGAATGTATGAAAGTAACATGATCTTCCGCTGCACACAATCTCTAATATGATGATACCAGATGTCAATGTGTTTAGATATATCATGAAATACTGGATTAATCGAGAGTTTGATGCAACTCTGATTATCACAATAAATCACAGTAGGCTCTAAGTGTGAACCGAACAACCCGACCAGGATCTTCCTCATCCATATAGCCTCGCATGCAACCAAACTCGCTGCCATATACTCAGCCTCTGCTAAACTGAGTGCCACGGATCTCTGCTTCCTACTGTACCAAGAAACTGTTGTCGACCCGATACTGAAAATCCCTCCAGATGTGCTCTTTCTGTCTGTTGGGCTCCCTGCCCAATCTGCATCCGTGAAGCCACACAACTTCACCTCATCCGACTGTCTGTACCATAATCCATATCCCGATGTGCCTCTGAGATATCTCAATACATGCTTGCCTGCCTTCCAAAAGAGCTTGGTAGGCTTAACCATATCTTGTGAAAGCTGGTTAACAGCATAGCATATGTCGGGTCGTGTATTGACCAGATACATAAGCGACCCCACCAACTGTCGATAAACAGTGGCATCCACTACCTCCGCTGAAGTAGCATCCTCCTTCCTCCAACCTCCAGGAAGAGGAGTATCAACAGGCTTGCAGCCATGCATGTTGAAATTCTCCAGTATCTCCCGGGCATACTTACCCTGAGAAACAAACAGTCCATCACTGCGCTGCCAAATTTCCAATCCCAGGAAATAATGAAGGAGGCCCAAGTCCTTCATCTCAAACTCTCTAGCAAGATCCTCCTTGCATGAAAGTATCAACAGCTCATCACCCGTAAAAATCAAATCATCTACATAAAGTACAATGATCAGCAACTTACCCTCCACCACAATCTGGTATAGGTTAGGATCCGCCTCACTCTTGGAGAATCCAAGTCCGGTGAAATAACTATCTATCCATGTGTACCAAGCATGAGGTGCTTGTTTCAACCCATACAACGCTCTCTTGAGCCTGCACACATGCGACTTGCTGCTGAAGATCTCGAAACCTTTGGGCTACTCTATGTACACCTCCTCCTCAATGACTCCATTGAGGAACGCAGTCTTCACATCCATCCGATGAATGTGCCACCCCATCTGCGCTGAGAGAGCAAGAATCGTCTGTATGGAAGAATACCTTGCGACAGGTGCAAAGGTCTCCTCATAATCGATCCCCTCAATCTGTGAAAAGCCTCGGGCAACAAATCTTTCCTTGTACTTCTCCACACTCCCGTCAGCTACCTGCTTCACTTTGTAGATCCATCTCGAACCCAGCACTGATTTCCCTTCTGGCCTTGGGACAATCTCCCATGCACTGTTTCTGACAATCGAATCATACTCTTCCACCATGGCATCTACCCATGCGGGATCCTCCACAACTTCCTCGAAAGAGGATGGCTCTGTCACGATACACTTGCTCATAAGAGCCATGTATCCAGTATACCGGTCAGGTGACTGTCTCTGTCTGCGCTGTGATGTAGGTGCTCCTACAATCCTCTCTGCATCTTGAGCCAGTCGCTCAGCTTCTATAGTGCGCTTCCGCCCTCTGATGGTTGGCGCTGCATGAGTGGTCTCTTCCACTCCATGAACCTCCTCTTGTGGCTGATCCACATCCCGAGGCTCATCCTTAGGAACTAATAGCTCCTCATCTGCATGCAAGTGTGGCTCCCTCTCAAGCGAACACTTCATGGATTTCTCCTCATGAAATTTAATATCCCGTCGCACAACAGTCTTGCGACTGTCTGGAAAATACACACGATAGTTGTGGGGTGTATCAGTGTACCCCACAAATATCCCAACCTCTGCGGTCGACTCCAGCTTCTTCCTGGCATCCTTCGTCACATGAATGTAAACAAGTGAACCAAAAATCCTCAAATGGGAAATATCAGGCCTCTTACCAGAAAACGCCTCCTCGGGTGTACTCATGCCAAGTATCCTGTGAGGACAATGATTTTGCACATAAACCGCAGTATTGCATGCCTCAGCCCACAAGTGTATGGGAAGGCCCTGATCATGCAACATCACCCGTGCAGCACCCATGATCGTTCTGTTCTTTCGCTCTGCGCCCCCATTCTGCTATGGGTTATGAGGCGTTATGTGATCTCTTCGAATTCCTTCAACGTTGCAAAAGTCTTTGAATTCGCCAGAGATGAATTCACCACCATTGTTACTCCTAAGAGCCTTCACTTGCTTCCCCGATTCTTTCTAAACTAGTGCCTTGAACTCACAGAACTTTGAGTATGTCTCGCTCTTCTTCTACATGAAGAAGATCCAGCACTTTTGAGAAAAATCATCAACAAATATCACATAGTACCTATGCTTTTTTGTCGAAGCTACTGAGAAAGGTCCACACACATCTGTGTGAATTCTCTCAAGGATCATCGTGGCATGACTATCCTTCTCATGAAATGTGGCTTTCACAAATTTTCCCAAAGTACATCCCTTGCACTGATCTGACTGCGCAAGTGTACCTTTGGGAAGCCCGGTAGAAATCTGCTGCAAAATTTTCAAAGCACCATGGTGAAGATGGCTCCATCTCCTGTGCTCTTGTGCCACAGCTCAACATCATCCTTACCACCACTCCTTCTGCCTTTCCTGCCATTGCTACACAGCCATCTACCTGCAATTGATAAAGGTTCTTAACTCAAACCCCTATCCTCCGGGTTTCACCAGTTGCCTTACTACGCTGGAAAGCCTTTCCCTCGCTAAAGACAACATCATATCCCTTGTCTTCTAACATGGCCACAGAGATAAGATTCTTCTTCAATCCTGGAACATGCATCAATTCCTTCAATACGAAATGTTTACCAAACTCCCTCTCAAAGGAAATGGTACCGATACTGGTCGCATTGTATCTACCATCATCGCCCATCTCGATGTGCACTCCAATATCTTTCTCATCCAGATTAGTAAACAAATATTTGTCTCCTGTCATGTGAAAAGACGCACCACTGTCAAGAAACCACACTGAACCCATCAGACTTGAGACCAAGCATGCGGTCAGCAAAAAATCCAGCTCAAAGTGCGAGGCTAAGGCCTCTCTAGCTGCAGATCCAGAAACCTACTTATTTTTCTTCTTCTGCAGACAATTAGTGGCGTATGTCCGTGTTGGTGACAGTGAAAGCACTTCACCTTGGACATGTCCTACTTCTTGCCTTTCGCACTAGATTGAGAAGCATTCTTCTTGCTCTTCCCCTTCCTTGCTTTGGCAGCCAAAGCAAAATTTTCTTCATCTGATTTCTTTGATGAAGATCCATCCCTGGTACTTCGCCTTATCTCCTCTTGCACAAGATCTGACCAAAGTCGCTCCCATCCTGGCAATTTCTCCCAACCATTGACAGAGTCCTGATAGGAATGCCAACTCTTCTAAGACGCAGTATGAGAGCCAAGCTCACCAAGTCCGCCATCAATAGTAACCCCCACACTTCCCATCTCATCCCCGCATTGGACGAACTTCGTGAGGTACTTGGGCATACTCTCGCCTCTCTCCATTTTTATGTTCCTGAGTTTGTCCTTGAGCGCCAACTTCCTCTGATCACTCTTGATTTGAAATAAATCTTTCAAAGCTTTCTACATCAAGAACGGAGAAGCCTTACCATGAAGGCTGGATACTATGTGATCCTTCACGCCCTCCAACAGAATCCTTCGACACTTTTTTGTCTTCTTTTTCCATGCGTCATGCGGCAAAGATCATGTATGTTTAACCTTCGCATCTATGAACTCCTTCAACCCATTGTCATCCAACACCGCCTCCATCCTGTCCTTCCATGCAATATAATTCAAGCTACCCCCAAGGGAATACTCCAATCGCAATCTATTGAAATACATCTCAACTTCGACACCAAGAAAACACCGTTGCAAATTCGAATTCCACCAGCTCAAAACTCAACCGCTTCAATGTTTTGTAATTGCTCCAATGATCAATATCGCTCTGATACCATGTAGAAATTTGATAAATTATATGTTATACACTGAGATTATCCTAATCACACACTATTTTAACTTCATGCACAATACAGAATCTCTTCTACCATTGATCATTAATTGTGGAAATAAAAACAATCACACATATGAACACGTATTTATGGGAAAGCTTAAAGCTGAAAACCCCCAACTATCTCAGATATTATATGTCATAGATATTATGTAACAATCATCATACAAAGCTCCTCACAAGCTCTCGCCAAATTCCACTGCTACACACTGATCGTAGTCCGATCTAGCAAATCACATGCTCCACCTCCGCCACCCGCTAGCCTCGCCTCTATCGCACAATCATCGCCTCGAAGAATGGCTCATAATGAACTAGAATCCATACTATATTGACCACGCAATCCTCATTGGCATCTCCATAAATGTGTGGTGCAAACAATGCAACACTATAGTCACAACTAATAGTCACACTTGCTCTTTCACCTACCTCTCCACTGGTCTGCACTGAAACTATCCATGCACTGTAGTTAAATGATGTATTCTTTAGTTGATTAATGAGTTAATAATTAGTGAATTAATTAATAATTAATTCACACCACTCTTACTAGTGTATCAATCAGTTAGACTAGATACAACTAGCTTAACTATGTTTAACTCAGTTAAACTGAACACAACTCCACCAACTACCTCAATAACTCCACCAAAATCTATCACATGAGTTCTAACTGAAGTCTCCATGCAATAGCTCCACTTAACCCTCAGGAATAACTTAATTCCTTCTGCCAGCTCCTGTGCCACATCTGTGCACTTAACTGAAGTGCTCCAAGAGAATAAGATAATGTTTATAGTCCAAATATTATTAAGAGCTAATAATATTCGATATATCTATTTTTAGACTGGAAATCTAAAAATAGATTCTGCCCAATATGTCTAAAAATATAAGTCCATCTATTTTTCCAACTTGACCAACCATCCAAAAATAGCATCCTGCAACTCATAGAATATGATCGACATGGCTAAAAATAGACATAGTCTAAAAATAGACTTTGAGCCAAAAATAGCCTGCAGACCCACTTAGTGAAGGCGACTTCTTTCCACTAAGCTCATCATCTTGTTGCAATCTCAACAATAACTATTATTAATGTTATTTTTTTATGAAACCAAGGATAATATTAGTATTCTTATTAATAATATTAGTTGTAATATTATTATATTATATCATTTTTAATAGTATAATAAATTAAATATTAACAATATTAATCCAAAATTATTATAATTATCAATAATAATATTATTAATGTTATTTAAATCAATATAAATATTATTATTTCCCCACTGGGGGTGTCCAATCAATGGGACAAGTGGGACGTGGGTAGTTAAGGCCAGCATGGTCCTCAGACATGTGCCTGCCTACTCACCACCCTCCCACGCATGAGAAATAATGGGCCTTGGGGCAAGCGATCCTACTATAGGTAAGCAGGTTGTTAAGGGCGGGATGGACGTCTCTCAGGGCATTCGGTATCTGCGGGAAATGGTGAAGGTTGATGCTGTAGACTGTGCAGAGCAGAAATCGTTGGCTTTTAAGCCTTGGCTTGATCTCGGTCGGCTTGAGACGAGGAGGGTGATAGCTCTGTTAGGTAGCAATGGTGAGAGGTTAGAAGCCGAGAGGCATCTTGGTAACAACACAGGAATGGGCATGCTGCACCAGGAGGTTGATGAAGGTGGTGGAGGTGAATTCAGTGTGGAGGGAGCGTCTCTGGATGGGTGGTCCTGGTGCTCTGCCCGAGCGCCTAACAATCATTTGCGTACTGCGCAAAAGCAATTCTTTATTGACCAAGCCTTAGGGTGGTTCTTCCTTGGGCCTACGGAGCACTCATGCTCTCCTGCGATTCAAATTTGCGGGTGGTGGAGCTTCCGTGCCTCCTCGGATGGTAGTGTGGATATTGGTGGCGATCGTGTGTCTCTTTTCTATGGGGTGCAGGACATGGTCAATGACAATCGTAGTCGAGGGTGCGGGGACGAAGAGTAGTTTTCAAGGGCTGCGAGACTCGGAATCCGGAGCGACTTGGCATTGCATCCCAACACAACGAGTGGGAGTGAAGTGTGACTGTATGCCACGCGAACATGGTCGAGCATGATGTGGTGGTCTTGGTCGCGACATGGACAATCGCCAAGTACCTGGGGACTCGAGCTCCCACTC
This sequence comes from Pinus albicaulis, assembly GCA_034641835.2. NCBI lineage: Eukaryota > Viridiplantae > Streptophyta > Pinopsida > Pinales > Pinaceae > Pinus > Pinus albicaulis. The sequence continues at coordinate 784,645,987 of CM076584.1, forward strand.
GAAGTCTACTGAGAGCCAACAATCGACATCAGCCATGGAAATTTCTCCGGCCCAATCACCAGGCTAGATTGAGGCTCTGACCACCCTTAAAGCCATTTCTTCTAAGCTCCAACAGATCCATCTCAACCTGGACACCCTATGCGCACAAAGGTATGATGATCAAAACGAATTATTGGCCTACATCAATGATGTTCAAAACCTACAAATGGAAACCCTTGGGGCTCTGGAGAGTCTACGATATTTACTAAGGCACTCTCAAGACCACCTCTGAGCCCTGGAGACCCAAGTGGATCATATCCGCTACCATATGCACAATCAAGATCGTCTCTTTGCGACTCCTCTTCCTTGCCCAGTGCACCATCCCCCATGATGATAGTTTCGGTATGTTTTTTTTCCTATTTTGTGCAGAAAATAACGAAGAGCTATGAATGTCTTGGCAAGCACCCAAGTCCTTATAGGAAATGCATGCCTTCTGGGTTGCCTAAATGTAATACAGCCATGTTGGCTCCTACTATAATTTTTTTTTCTGATATGATAATATAATCCAGACTTTGACGGACAAAAAATATATATGTATAAATATTATTATTATTATTATTATTAGATGGGAAAGTATTAGCAAAAAATAATATATAATATATTAAACATTACTAATAATTTTATTAATATATTAATATAATGTATTGATGTAAATTTATTATAATTACTAACTTTAATATCATTGATGTTATCAATATTAATATTAATTTTATCATTATTTTTAAGGGAAAGTATTAATAATAATTAATATTTTTATTATATAACTATTATTAATGCCATATGTTAATGATATTTAATGTTAAAATATTATTAATAATAATCAATAATAATGTTATTAATAATTTTTTTATAAATATAATATAAAAATATTTTGAGCCTACCATTATTATTAATATGATTATTCGTCTATTCTAGTTGATTAATGACCATGGTTGTTTATGAATGATCATTATATGGTTTTGATATTATTCATATAAATATTATTATTAATAGGTGAAAATGTGAAGTTGGGTTAGACTTTTTACCTTTTTTTGAGAAAAAATATCATTTTTAGAAGTTCTTCAATTTTCTACAAGCTAGAACAATTTTCTTGTTTAGAATTTCATTTTACAGTAAAAGTAAAACTTGTCAAAAAATTTATTAGCTTTCCATTACTTATTTTTTGGAATTTTTTATTCACATTTGATATGTCAACTTAACAATTCTTTGAGTGTGTGTTCTTTAACAATCAAGGGATTCATAAAAAGTCATGTTGAGAAGCGTTGGTGTATTCTTTGAAAACTTTGTGTTTTTGAGGAAAAAGATGTGTTAACTTTGTGTTTTTGAGGAAAAAGATGTGTTACAACAATTGAGACAGATTCTACTTGGATATCGTTATATTTACGAAACCAATTGATGCATATCATAATTACTAGAATTTTTTGAACTGAACCAATATGAAAAAACTACGTATTTTGAATATGCTTCAGTTCGTGTCAAGTTTTTCAACATATTAGTTATAAACTAAAAATATAAAAACTACCCATTACAGTCGACGGACCAATGTAATGCACCATAATTTTTTTTTTAATTTTTTTTTCAATGTATTTTGGGAGATACATAATTTTGCACCCATTTTATTACAAAATTATTTTAAATTATTAAATATCTATGGAATTCCATAAAAGTTATATCTCCTAAAAGTAGATTCAATTCTACAAATGCTAGTCTTGGTTCCGAAAGTTAATTCATAAAATTTGATGGAGTTTAACCATTCCAAAGTTAAAGAAATGTGTTTAGAGCCGAGTTGCAGCGCAGTTGCAGACGTTTTAGTTCGGCTGAAATTGTAGCAGTTTGATCGAACTTTTTTTGCCGCTTTATCCCGTTAGTTTTAGTGACAAAAAAGTTTCACCGAAATTTTTCTCGCAAATTCCATCGGCTGGAAAAAAATCGATAAAGCCCCTCCAAAAAAACAAATTTCGCAACTCTATAAATAGCCGAAAACAGAGACATTATTTTTGCACATTTCTTCTAATGATATCTATATTAATAATAATATTATTATTATTGTTAATAATTTTAATATCTATTAATAACTGTGTTAAGATTAATATTAATATTATATTATATTACATATTATATTATGCTTTTGAGGGTGTTGAGTCCATTTATCCATTGAAAAATGCATTTTAAAAAACAAAAAATCACATTTTTTCTCGAAATTATTTTTCTAGATTACGATGAAAAAGTCTATTTCTTCTATAAATTATACTACACCTTATATACTTGTTATTCATGCTATATAAGCATTAATATTAGTATGGGTGATATTAAATGTTAATATATTATTAATAATAATCCATAATAATGTTGGCCTTCTTTGGGATTTTGGCGGAATTTCAAGTGGCTTCAGGTATGCTCCTTAATAAAGAAAATTTGCATCTTTACTTTTTCCATACTCCGAAATCAGTGCAACAACACTTAGGAACAAATTTTGGGTTTCTCTATTGACTCTATCCCATCCAAATACGTGGGGGTCCCTCGTTGCAAATCCTCTGCGCATTACCTGCTAGAAGGAAGTTGGTAACAAGCTCCTGAAGCACTTGGCCAATTGGACCTTTCATGTACTAAACCTTCTTGGACAAGCCACTCTTCTGAAATCGGTATTGCAAGCTATCCATGTTTATTAGCTCTTTCTCCTCCCAAGTCCAAAAAGCATCTATAAAGATCTGGTATCAATATTCCTCAAATTCTTATGGAAAGGTGCTAAATTGGAAAAACAAAAATGGTCCCTTGTGGCATGGGATAAGATTTTCCTCCCAAAGACTCATGGTGGACTGAGACTAAGGGACCCAAAATATTTGGATGTGGTCATGGGTGCAAAGCTCTGGCGGAGGTGCATGCAAGGTGTCACTGAGTAATGAAAGAACATATGGAGCCAAAAATATGGGCAAGATCATTCTCAAGCATCCCTCCTACGGGACCCTTCCGTGCTTGTCGGTTCAACCATCTAGAACCTAGCTTTTCGTAACCATTTCCTTATTCGTGACCAATTATTCTGGGAGATCAAGAATGAATCTACTGCTCTCTTTTGAGAAGAATCCTCGTAGCAATTGCCATGCTTAGATTTTAATGTCTGTCTGCAAGGTCTGAAATAAACCATGATCCAGCTTAATAACCAGACAATTACAAAATTATGGTTGGAGGCTCCTTCCCAATCAATTGGCGTAGTTGGAAATCAGCCTGGGACTGGAAAGTAGATGATCCTCCAAATAGCTGGGCGGTCCTAACTCAAGCTTTGCAGGAGCATCGTATTTTCGTCTCCTTAGCTTTGGACAAGCTTCATTGGGGATATAAGTCGTGGGCCTAATTTTCTATTAAAGAGGCTTATATGCTCAAATTCAATGCTTCATAAATTCAAAGAGGAGCTTTGTGGGAGAAATTATCGGGGTGGAAACTTTGGCCCAAATTTGCTCATTTCCTCTGCTTGTTGGGTCACAAAATAATATTCACATGGGAACGGTTGCTCAAGAAAGGCTTTATTGTGCCATCCCAATTCCAAATATGCAAACAGTAGGAGGAGACCATGATCCAGGTGGATATTGGTGGACACCCACATATTTCACTTGGACCCCCACCATTGTTTCTTTTAGTTTTTCAGTTTTCTTAATTGTAGCACAATTTACTATTTTTGGCAGTTTTTCAGGTCCTGAACTTTTGGAGCTATTTTGAGGCCCTAAATGACATTTTTTGGGCATCAAACCTCCGGAAAAGGTGAGTCCATTCTGGACTTGAAATTTTCTATTAGTAGTTGTAGTCCTTAGATAGATATTTCTAACGATGTATCATGTGCATCAAACAGAGATAGTATTCCAAAGTTACAACCCTGGGAAATTGATGTACCAATTTACCCCGACGGGGGCCATATTATCGTGTTTCATTTCCTAGGAATAGGTTTTTGGATGTTTAGGGTTTTCCATTGTTTCTCAATAATATATAGGCCTTCAACCCTCATTGTAACATAGAGTTCAGAGGCTTGTAGCCGCCACATCTCCTCTAGAGATAAGCTACCAACATCTTTATATTTATGGTTATTTATGTATTTTGTTGTGCTCCTGCATAAATTCAGATCAGTGATATCAGAACGGTCTGCTCTTCGATCCTTCTTTGCATGTCCCCAATGAGGTACGGGTATAAGGAGTTAGGGCTCAATCTGGTTGAACCTTTGCAATATCAGCCTCGCAAACCCCGACGACCGCCCATGGGGGATGAAAAGAAAGATGAGGGAGCAGGAGATCCTATAAAAATATTTCTCGAGGAGGCCCTTAAAAAAAAAGGAACACGATGATGGATAACTTCACCCAGATCCTTTAACTACTACCCACTGGCAGTGCATCTCCATCCGGTAGCCACTCTGGAGGCACAACCCCTTTTAAGGTACAAGTAAATTGTGGCATTCTCATATTTGATGGCCAAATAAATGCAGACTTCATAGATAGATGGTTGAATCTATTAGAAGGACATTTCTCGGTTCATGACTTTTCGATCGGGAGAAGATTATTTTTTCACTGCTCAAAGCCGCCTCCTATGTCAAGGACTGGTGGGAAACCTACTGTGAAAAAAAGGAAAAGGGGGAACCCTCTCTGTTCTCAGCCGTACCCACTTGGAATTATTTCTGAGATGCCATCAAGGAAAAATATTACCCTGTGGGGAGCTATGAGGACAAGTACATACAATGGACTACGGTGTGGAAACAAAGGGATCAAGATGTGCATGAGATGACGAATCTTTTCCATACCCTGTGCACAAAGTTGGGTATCAAATATTCGAAGAAATATTTGGTGTTGAAGTACCATAGTTATTTTCAGATATATATTCAGGAGGAAATGGAGTTCCTCAATATCTCCTCGTTTGGTACAGCATATCAGTATGCTACCAATATTGAGCATAAATTCAAACAGAAGAAGCGAGACTTTGGATTTGTGAATCAAAAGCAAGTGAAAGGTGCCCCCAGACCGCAAAAAAAATGAAAAAGCCAAGGCATGGCGGCCCAAGACAACCTGCCAAAGCTGCAGGCAAAGAACAACACCGCGAAGCCGAAGAAGGACAAGAGAAAGTGGTGTGAGTTCCATAAGAGCTCCACTCACAACACAAATGAGTTTCGAGCCAAGCAATCACTGATGGACGAGATGAAGGTTTCTGAATCATATGCATGCTCTGACACTGAATTAGAACCCAAGAAGGGGAATGACAGAGGGAAGTAGATTATTGATGTGGAGCCCAACGACACTGTTTCCACCACAAATATCCAAAATGGAGAACCGAAAGATCCAAAGGAGGAGGAGAGTCTTACACTCCCAGATGTGGGTAGAGGGTTCCCTGCTATATTTCATTATCGATAAAGGGAGCCAAAAGAACCTCATTTCAATAGAGGTAATGAAGCGGTTGGTAATGCCGACCACAGAATACCCATAGTCATACACCATGGGGTGGCTTCACTAAGGACAGGATCTCTGTGTCAGCCAACAGTGTCGCTTTCCCTACAACATCAAGCCCTTCACTGATGAGGTATTATGTGACATTGCTCCTCTTGATGTTTGTGATGTATTATTAGACCAACCATATTTTTGGAAGCGACATGTTGTGTATGAGTCCCAACCTTGCATTGTTATTGTTACCTTGGGAAATAATTTGTAAAGGATACCAGAGGTACCACTGCGGACCGCTATCTCTTAGTTACTGAAAAACAATGCAGTAAGCTCATTTCCAAAATTGGGTTATTTTTTTTCCTGATGATCCGCCCTCATGGCAAGAAGAAGACTATGGCCACGACCTCTAGACAGGGCTCTTATGCACGACAAAAACAAATGGAAAAGGTCATGAAGGATTATCGGGATATCTTCACCTCACTTGCAGGGGTGCCCCTTCATTGTCAGGTCAATAACCCCATCGATATAACCCCAAGTGCATCGCTGCCCAATGGACTGATATATCGGTGCTTTATTCAGGAGAACAATGAAATCAAGAGGTAGATTCAGGAGCTACTACAGAAAGGTCACATCGGGCCAAGTTCATCATCCTATGGGAGCCCGATCGTGTTGGTGCAAAAGAAGGATGGGACTTGGAGACTTTGTATTGACTATCGGTCATTGAAAAAGATCACTATTTGAAATAGGTACCTAATCCCACAGATTGATGACCTTCTGGACCAACTCAAAGGGGAAAAATATTTCAGCAAGATCGACTTGATGTCTGGGTATCACTAGGTACTAATCAAATTGTCTGATGTGTGGAAGACTGCCTTCAAATCCAAGGACGAACTTTTTGAATGGCTGTTCATGCCTTTCAGGTTGACGAGTGCTCCTAAAACCTTCATGAGGATAATGGACGATATCTTGTGGCCATTCACAAAATCATTTGTAGTAGTGTACTTGGATGACATACTGATCTTCAGCCAAACTTGGGAAGAACACTCCACCACATCTGATAGGTCCTCCAAACACTGCGGAAACAAAATTTGTGTGCCAATTTAGAGAAGTGCACTTTTTGCATGACCCAGGTTCAATATCTAGGATACTTTATTGATGAGTGGGGGTTCATGTGGATCCAACCATGATCTAAGTCATTCAAGATTGGCCAGCCCCAACCACTCTAACAGAGCTTCGCAAATTTTTGGGTCTTTCTAATTTCTACCACATGTTTGTGTTGGGATTCTCTCATATCACTTGGCCCTTGAGTCAAGTCACCAAGGGAGGAGCGAAAGAAAATTTCTTTGGTCAGAATCTCAACAGAAAGCATTCATATAATTGAAACATCGCCTCTGTTGTGCCCCAGTGCTCACATTACCAGACTTGCAACAACCATTTGAGATTGAGACAGATGCCTCTAACTATGCTATTAGGGCAGTTCTTACTCAATAGGGGCATCGAGTGGCATATCACAGTGAGACACTGTTCGACATAGTTTGAAAGTATCCCACTTATGACAAATAGAAGTATTCCATTGTGCAGGCTTTCCGACAATGGAAGCATTACATTTTGGGGAAGGAGACGATCACCCACATAGACCACTGACCCCTGAAGTTCTTACAGACATAAGGGAAGTTGCAGAATGATTGCCATCAGAAGTGTTCCACATATCTGCAACAGTTTCATTTGAACATCAAGTACAAGAAGGGCAGAAACAATAATGTTGCATATTGCCTCTGTCGACCACCGATCGTGGTGAAAACCACCGTGCTCAACTCTTGTGGGCACGAGACTTCTAATTGGCTGCTTCTCGAGAGAGATATAGAATTTGGCCATACATACAAGACGCTCTTGAAGGGTAGCCGAGTTCCAAATTTTCACCTCCAGGATGCACTGCTATGTACCCTGGGACACCTTTGTGTTCCTTCAAAAGAGTGTGCCAAGATGATTTTGGAAGCTCACTACATTTGGGTCACTCGGTATTTCGAGGTCAAGAAAACAGTGGTAGTACTGCAGAAGTATTTCTACTGGCCAAACCTTCAACAGGATTTTAGGAAGTACATAGATCTTGCACTTCTTGCACCTTTGCCAAACCGACCATCAAGAAGAAAGGCCTCTATACTCCGCTGCCTACCCCTAGTCGACCTTCGGAATCCATATCCATTGATTACATGTCGGGCCTTCCTTCCACTAAGCATAGAAACGACTTTGTTTTTGTGGTCATCGATAGATTCTCGAAGATGGCAATTATGGCAGCATGCAAGAAGAATATCATAGCAGAAGCCAGTGCAAAAATCTTCTTTGAATGAGTGTGGGTACACTTTGGGATCCCACTATATATCATCTCATATCGAGATAGTAGGTTCCTTTGTGCATTTTGGTCCAGCCTTTGGTCAATGCTGGACACCATGCTCACCAAATCCACAACTTTCCATCCCAAAACTGATGGCTAGATAAAGGCCATCAATAGGATGATCGTATACATTCTGTGCATGTACAACTCAAAGCATCCACACACAAGGGATGAGAGCCTCCCCTACGTACAACATAGCTATAATCGGGCCTTGCACAGCTCAACTAACCACAACCCATTTCAGGTGGGCTTGGGATTCCAGCCACTGTCTCATTGGTAGCCATGCCATTCGTAACTACTCAGGTTGATTCGGCTCATGTCCAGTCTGAAGCTACCAAGGCGAACAACTTCATTGAGAGCATTCAACACATTTTCCAACAATTTCATGACATATTTGACAGAGCCAATGCTAAGTACAAGTAGCGACATAATCAGCATCGAGTGCAACACAAATTCCAGGTGGGCGAAAAAGTGTGGCTACATTTGTAGAAGGAACGCCTTGCTAGACCCCACCACAAGCTTCACCCACTCTAATATGGGCCATACACCATCACCAAGGCTATAGGGGAAAATTCCTTCGAGCTCATTATTCCACCATTCCTTGGTCTGCACCCAATGTTCAATTTGGGTTACCTTTGACCCTACTTTCCACCTCTACTGGACATATCCGACATGGAAGTACAACTCACACCAACATAATTAAACCCAGTCTACATGGAACAAGCCACAATTGATTGGATTAAAGACACACAGATCAAGAACACCCTCCAGTAGAAGATCCAGCTATATCGAGTTTTCAAAGCAGGCCAACTCCTTCACTAGGGCAAGTGGCTCACGAGGGACCAAGTTCAACAGAAGTTTCCTCATCTCATGGAGGAACTCAACACAATTGGGACCATTGCTTCCTAAGGGGGGAGGAATCATCCAGGTGGATATTGGTGGCCACCCACCTATTGCACTTGGAACCCCATATTTTTTCTTTCATTTTTTCATATTCCTTAATTTTAGTACAATTTACTATTTTTGGAATTTTTTTCAGGTCTTGAACTTCTGGAGTTGTTTTGAGGCCCTAAACGACATTTTTTGGGCATTAAACCTCGGGAAAAGGTAAGTCTATTTCAAAATTGAAATTTTCTATTAATAGTGATAGTCCTCGAGTAGATCTTTCTAACGATGTATCATGTGCGTCAAATGAAGATAGTATGCCAAATTTATGACCCTGGGAAATTGAGGTACCAATTTACCCCGATAGGGCCCATATTCTGGCGTTTCATCTCCTAGGGTTAGGTTTTTGGATTTTTAGGGTTTTCCATTGTTTCTCAATAATATATAGGCCTCCGAGCCTCATTGTAACACATATTTCATAGGTTTGTAACCGCCACATCTCATCTCAGAGATAAGATACCAACGCCCTAGCTAGTTTATTTCCATTTTGTCCATAAACAAATTTCAGTTATTTGATATTAATGAAATGAAGTGTTATTTCTGCTGCATCTTTGTATTTATGGTTATTTGTGTATTCTGTTGCATTCCTGCATAAATTGAGATCAAACCATGAATCATCTTTTGAACATTTTCCAAATCACCAATGACGTATGGGTAGATGTGGGCAAGTTTTTTGGACCATTGGAATAGGACAATGAGGATCTACTTTCAACGATAAAAAAATGGAAGAGGGTGCACTTCAAAAATCTGATATTACACAGAGCCTGGATCCTAGTCCTTGGTTTTTTGTTCTGGAATACCTAGAAATAGCAGAACCATGCTATGTTTCATAACCTAACCCTAACAAGTCCTTCCATATGGAATACAATCAAATATAATTTCAGGTCATCTATCCTAGTAGAAAAATGGGATGAGGAGGATTGAAAAGTGGACCCACCTGAAACTAGGATTATCTCCTTGCTCAACTTGTCCCCTTATTTGACCTTTGCATTGTCTCTTCCTCTGTGAGATGCTCCAATTCCATCACCTTCCATATTCATTATTTCTCCTCTGGTTTTTGCGAAAAAAAACTTTGACGGTGCCTCTAAAGGAAACCTAGGTCCGACAGGATTTGGGGAGGTGATTCGTGACTACAAAGGCTTTCCCCTAGGTGTATTTGTTGGCTATTGCAATGTAACTAAAAATAATGTAGACGACATAATGGGTTTGGATAAAGGCCTTCATCTGGTACTCAACCTTGGTTGCTCCAAAATTCAAATCTTAGGAAATTCAAAAATGTTTATTCATATAGCTCAAAAACGCGTGGATGGATCCCATCCATATAAGCTTGTGCACAACTCGCAATTGGAGACACAAGTAGCTCGAATCAAATCCCTTTAAACATGTTTTCCTATGTAACAAAAAGTCACACACTGAGATTTGGTAATAAGGTATCTGACTATCTCGCAAATTGGGGAATAGTGGAAGGTCATGGAAATTTCTCAGTTGCATAGCATCTAGCTCTAAGTTAAAGTGATTTGGACCCAAGAGAAAATGACTCCCTATAAAAACTATTAGAAGAATATAAATCCTACCCTAATGGGGGTGTACCAACACTTGATCAGAACATCTTGGATTTTTCTTCATGAGGCACGTAGTAGGTGAAGGAATATGAAGCATAAGGTGATGTGAGGGGTTGGCAGTTGATCGAATGCTCCAGACTCGCCTCTGATTGTTATATTTTGTAGCAATGATGGTGTAACAATTGTTGTATCTTTGGTGATGAGCTTTGCGTGTAGGGTGGTAGATGAGAGTGTTAAAGGCCAAGCTAGCTTACCAGGGCCATGGGGTAGCTAGACCTCGACGAAGTGCTTGGACTCTGGTAATGTGGCTTCTTTGAAGACCTTTTGTGCATTCATATGGGGTCCTGGTTTGTTTGAAGGTTCCTCTTGTATTTGGTGCGTTAAGTTTGGTTATGTAAGCTGGAACCCTGGGTGTTGCCAAAGGAGGGTTGCTCTAGGCTGGTGGGTACTTGGCGGTCTCCAGGTTATTGTTTACATTTGGTTAAGGTCTTTCCCTATGTTGTTATTTCTAGTGGTAATTAGTAAGTTGATGTTTCCCATTGCCCAATGGCGGGAGTGGCCTCGCCTATGGCTACATTTTCTTTTTGAAGTCATTTTTCTTACAAACAGTCAGGGTCTTCGATGGAACTAGCTTCTTTCGATTTCCTTTGGAAAATTTTGTGAAGGAGCGGGCGTTCCTGTAATGTCCCAAATTTTTCATGAATAAGTTGGGACATTAATTTTGCTCATATTGTATAGTAGGTGAATAAAAAGGAAGAGGAAGCCTTTTTAATATGAATAAAACGCTTCTTAATGTAAAAGGGGCCTTTTTAGCAGCTTAATTTACACCTCCTAGTGTGAAAAGGGCCAAGTGTATGAGGACAAGGTTAGGTTGACCAAGTCAACCAGCGCAACCTAAGGAAGAGTAGCCTGCCTAAGAAGATAGCACAGTTTTGGAGGGAAGAGATTCAAATGAATATGGAAACTCTAAGAGGTGGGACCCAAGGTGAAGGATCTCACAACTTCATAAGGAGGAGAAGGGCAACATTTTGAGTTTGGCTTATGTATTTCGATTTCATGTCTGCTTAGACATTTTCTGCAAACTCCTGCTGCTTAGCAGAGTTTGGAGGAATTCCTATTTAGGAATTCCTCTCCTTCATTGAGTGATCTCTTGAAGGGGTTGTGCTTCATTTCTCCCACATCTGGATTGTAGGCCAAGAATTTCCCACACCTACAACGTTATTTCTATAGCAGAGGACGCAGTGTTGCTGGGCTTTGCAGTGGGAGGGTTGTTTCATCTTCTCTTGTGCATTTCTATTCAGTGGAGGGAGTCTCTCTTGCATTGAGGGAGCTGCATAGGAGATTTCAGAGCTCATTTCAGATCTTGGCATGTGGCCAACTTATGTTCCATCCATGAAAACGCAGTTCACTAGGAAAACTGCGTTATTTTTGTGAGAGCAGCAGCTGCGGGGTTTGATCCCTTGCTTGAGGGCTTATTCTTTGGAGAAAGGGCCAACCCTTCTCCCGGAAAGCTCTATATTCCATTCCTCTTCTGTATTTTCATATTTCAGACATATTTTTGTTCAGTGTTGTAGTTACTGCGTTTTCCAGCTACATATATTAGCAGATCTGCACTTGTACACTTTGTATTCCCATGAACCCTTTTGTGGGTGATCTTTATTGTGTATAAAGAGGAAAGGAATCATATTTTCTTAGCCATTGTATGCTTTATCATTTCAGATATGATATGTCACTTATTTACTGCAGAAACCCTAGTAGGAATAACATTGTTCTTGTTTTAGTCTTTTCTACATGAGCTAGACTATGGGGTTTTGAGCTAAATTGAGGCATATCTTTTTGGGCGATATGTTTATATGATCTAGATTCATTTGTTTTACCTTTTATTCTGTAAGTGAGTCATATATTGAGTCATATAAAGGACCTTAGTCCCATTTCTCACTTATACAACGTTATTTTCTGGAGACAGTTATTTTGTGCTTACATGTTGCTGCCATTTTCAGCTAGTTCACTGTGGGAGATCTGAATAACATACTAAAGGTTATTTCTTTGAGCTTAAATTATGCAAGGAGGTAGAAATATATATTTTCTAAGGCATTCCAGTAGTGGGAGGCCTTATTTTCACATATGCTTCCTTATACAGCGTCCCTAAGGATATTGTTGCAACAATTCCTGAATAGGAATAATTACATATCTGTAGACAGAGAATGAAAAGGGCCAGGTAGCCTCTGGTTCTCTCCCTTCTTTGGAAGGATACATAGCCAGTAAATTCCTCAATAGTCCATCTCTTGCACAGACTTGTGATTTTTCTGAAAACAGGACATTACAGTGGTATCAGAGCATGATCTCTGGCACTGCCTGTTAGATCAAGCTTTCAGGAAACTAAAGAGGAGTAGCTATCTTGGCTCAACCTGTGGATTTCAGATCCACCCAAAGAATACAAAGAAGAGGAGAAAAAATATGGAGAGGATGAGGTTACTCTCATCCATTTTCCAGATCAGAAAGGAGCCTCTCCAAAGGGGTTCAACCAATGGGAAAGAAAAGTGCGGTGGAACTCCAAGAGGTTTTCAAGAGGAGGAAAGCTACAAAGAAACCTCTAGAGGGTTTCAAGAGGTAGGAGAAGATGAAATCACTTCCTATGCTCATGAAGGAAGTGAAGAATATGGAGGGACACAAGAGGGAGTGGATAGATGGCCAGATGAGGAGAAGCATCCTTCTCCACTTGAGGAAGCTTCTACTAGCGTTGTCCAGTTCATAGAAGAGTAGCCCACCATATCAATAGTTGGATCAGCCAACAAATCAGAGGGAGAGACTCTTGCAGCCATACAAGATGTCTCAAAGATCCACAAAGGTATGCAAAAATCCCCATGCAATGATATTTCAGAAAAGGTCATAGGAGGCTTAGGAAATTTGCATTCACATGGCCCAAGATCAAAACTTCATGCTGATAAAGAGGAGCAAGTTTATAACGCGTTGTACAAGAGGGGTTTGATCCAAGAAGAGATTATCACTCGTTCCTTTGAACCCTTATTGAGTTTCATGCATCATGAGGAGTTATGGTGCAAGGGTTTGGATAGCATCATGCATGATGTGCCATCTCCTAAGGATGTCTTGTCCTTAGCACTCTTGGATTCTTGTGGATTCAAGGGTTTGGTTGATGAGAGGCCTTTCCTGGAAATTATTCAAGGGGTTACATCTCAACATCCCATGAGGTGTAAGGAGGGACACTTGCTTTGGGATAATGGCAGTTTTCATTGGGAAGATGCCACAGGAGAGAAGGATTGGGGACAGCCATATCTTGATAGAGGAGAGTGGATGGAGAGCAAGAGGCTTGTGAGCCACTTGCATATCTATGACACAGGGCAACAAGAGGCAAAGTTGTGCTGACTCCTAAGGAGAGAGTTTGGCCATCATGAGACATGTCCTTTTCTCAAGGATATGTGGATGGAAGGAGCTTGGCAGGATACTTTCATCATGGGACAGCAAGAAGTGTGGATGCATTATGGTGGTAGGGTCATTTTTTTTCCACCACATATAATGAGTGGTGAAGGTGTGAAGACGCAGCAAGGATATTTTTGCTTCGGAGGATTGAGAGAGAGCAAGGGAAAAATTGCTCTCCGACTTCGCATAGTTTTGCAAGGGTGAAGTATGGCACTATTTTGGTGCAAGAGGTGTTTTCATCATGGAGGATACCCCTCATATATGGCAGCATTATGGAGAATATATTTTACAAACTACATGTCAAAGAATGGAGCTTGATATGGATGAGTGCCTATGTGTATAGGCCAATAGCGTTATCTCTTGGGAGCAGTAACCAATGGATGAAGTGTGTCGAGCAGAAGAGTGGTGAATCCATAACCCACAGGTTCCAGGATCATTTCATATTGGTTGCACTTTATGAAAAGAGAGGAGGTGAGAAGGATGAGGTAGAAGATAGAGTCATCTATTACTATGCTACATTCTTCTTGACTTGGATTCCCAAGTATGAGAAGAAGGATCTTCTTACAACACCTAGCTCATTCCTCTTCATGGGAGTATGCCAAAAAACTATGGAGGGTTCATTCATGGATCCATACATCATTTTATTCCTAGCATATGGTAAGAATTATGTTTTTACATTGGCTGATTTGTACACTCTTACCATTATCTTGCAGTGCATGGCTCTACAAGAGGGAAAGCTGACTAGATTTCTCCCCGGGCAAAGTTGGGCCAAATTGTATGATGGAGGAAACCATCTTTCACATGGCATATGGTAGATGTTTTTCCATTGTATACATGTTCAACTAATTTACATTATCAGCCATGAGTCACAAAGAATTTTTCCATGTAAATTTCTGATGCAGCAACTTAGAAAACTGCGCTGCCACTATTGGGGGAACTATTGGTACTGCCTGGCATCACATGAAACCTACATAATTTTCCTCATTTTGTTGCTGATCATGACTCCCCTTGCTGATGTGGATCTGATTTACAATGGGTGCATGATTGGAAGGATGATACATGAGTGGGGAGTGTCCTTGAAGGGGAAGGATTCCCACATTTTCTGCATTGCATGTTCTGACGGGAACATGAGAAAAACTATGGTCACTACAGCTAAGTATTTGTTTTATTTTCATGTGAGCCATAAGTGTGATGATAATTCATTGTATAATCATGGGCAAGTGACCAAATATGACTTGTATGTTCAGTTGATCCATTCAACCATTTACTTTCTACTAGTGGATGTGAGAATTCTCACCACTAGTCATTTAGCAACATACTACTTGCCATGCCACTTTTTGAAGGAGCAATGGATGAGATTACGCTGTGTCCTTTTGAGGCTTTGTTTGTATCATACAGCAGCATTCAAATCCTACAGTAAGCATCTCATTTGGAAATTCTATGATGATCATGTCCTCTTCATCATGGAAGAAATGTTTTGGGGCAGCTTGTTCTTCAATGTTGGAGGAGGAATCCTTGGTGGATTACTCTACATTTCACCACTTGAAGGAAATACATTTTCAGCCCATGAACAGCACATTCTCTGCACTATTCATAAGTGGAGAGGAGGACAGCGTGGGATAGGCCTTCTTGCCCATCATATTTAGTTATTCAGCCCACCTACACTTCTGGAGCCAAAGGTGGAGGAAACTTTTCATGAGTTACCATGCAGGAGGGTGGCTCATTACATATGGATGATAGCTTGGGGTGGAGGTTTCACATTGGGGGAGAGGAATTCCCATACATCATGCACTCCATGCCCTGAGAAGACCTCTAGACCACACATGGTTGTCTCTTTGAGCACTTTCCTTCTCATGATCTTAGTCATTTAGGGTGCTTCACCAAATGCTAGTCTATATGCTCAGGAGAGGCACTATGGAGTTTCATGGGTGAGATGGCATCATACTCTTTGGAGGATTCTATTATATGTTGATGCTACCGGAGGAGGTGAAGAGATTCACTCAGTTCTATCCTTGTAGTTGCTTGAGGACAAGCAACATTTGGGAGGGGAGGACTGTAATGTCCCAACTTTTTCATGAATAATTTGGGACATTAATTTTGCTCATATTGTATAGTAGGTGAATAAAAAGGAAGAGGAAGCCTTTTTAATATGAATAAAACCCTTCCTAATGTAAAGGGGGCCTTTTTAGCAGCTTAATTTACACCTCCTAGTGTGAAAAGGGCCAAGTGTATGAGGACAAGGTCAGGTTGACCAAATCAACCAGCGTAGCCTAAGGAGGAGTGGCTTGCCTAAGAAGACAACACAGTTTTGGAGGGAAGAGATTCAAATGAAGATGGAAACCCTAAGAGGTGGGACCCAAGGTGAAGGAGCTCACAACTTCATAAGGAGGAAAAGGGAAACATTGTGAGTTTGGCTTGTGTATTTCAATTTCATGTCTACTTAGACATTTTCTGCAAACTCCTACTGCTTAGAAGAGTTTGGAGGAATTCCTGTTTAGGAATTCCTCTCCTTCATTGAGTGATCTCTTGAAGGGCTTGTGCTTCATTTCTCCCACATCTAGATTGTAGGCCAAGCATTTCCCACACCTACAACGTTATTTTTGTAGCATAGAATGAAGTGTTGCTGGGCAGTGCAGTGGGAGGGTTGTTTCATCTTCTCTTGTGCATTTCTATTCAGTGGAGGGAGTCTCTCTTGCATTGAGGGAGCTGCATAGGAGATTTCAGAGCTCATTTCAGATCTTGGAATGTGGCCAACTTATGTTCCATCCATGACAGTGTAGTTCACTGGGTAAACTACGTTATTTTTGTGAGAGCAGTAGCTGTGGGGTTTGATCCCTTGCTTGAGGGCTTATTCTTTGGAGAAAGGGCCAACCCTTCTCCCGGAAAGCTCTATATTCCATTCCTCTTCTGTATTTTCATATTTTAGACATATTTATGTTCAGTGTTGCAGTTACTGCATTTTCCAACTACATATATTAGAAGATCTACACTTGTAGACTTTGTATTCCCATGAACCCCCTTGTGGGTGATCTTTATTGTGTATAAAGAGAAAAGGAATCAAATTTTCTTAGCCATTGGATGCTTTCTCATTTAAGATCTGATATGTCACTTACTTACTGCAGAAACCCTAGTAGGAATAACATTGTTCTTGTTTCAATCTGTTCTGCATGAGTTAGACTATGGGGTTTTGCGCTAGATTGAGGCATATTGTTTTGGGAGATCTGTTTATATGAGCTAGATTAATTTGTTTTACCTTTGATTCTGTAAATGAGTCATATATTGAGTCATATAAGGGACCTCAGTCCCATTTCTCACTTATACAACGTTATTTTCTGGAGACAATTATTTTGTGCTTACATGTTGCTGCCATTTTCAGCTAGTTCACTGTGGGAGATCTGAATAAACTAATTAAGGTTATTTATTTGAGCTTACATTCTGCAAGGAGGTCGAAATATATATGGTCTAAGGCATTCCAGTAGTGGGAGGCCTTATTTTGACATCTGCTTCCTTATACAACGTCCCTAAGGAGCTTGCTGCAACAATTCCTTAATAGGAATAATTACATATTTGTAGAGAGAGATTGCAAAGGGCCATGTAGCCTCTAGTTCTCTCCCTTCTTTGGAAGGAGACATAACCAGTAAATGCCTCAGCAGTCCATCTCTGGCACAGACTTGTGATTTTTCTGAAAATGGGACATTACAGTTCCAGGTAGTGGGGCAGTTTATAATTTCCTTGTTATCTGTCTCTTGGTTGCTTATATTGAGGAATTGAGCAAGTTGTCAGGAGTGTGATTGTGTGCTTTTGGGAATATATTTGCAACTAGCCTTCCCCTGTTATGGTTAAGGATTAAAAGAGGAAGATGGCCATCTAGGGGCTTCAATGAAGAATACTTACACATATTCATTTGGTGGCCTAGATTAATCAGAGTTGTAAGGTCAAAGCAGGGAGTGTGTGGCCATTTTTGTGGTTTTTCGGGCATGTGCAGGTGGTTGGCTCCTCCTGGGAGGATGTATCCTCTCTGCTCATTCTGGTTGGTTTTATTCAGGAGTATCCAATCATGCTTTAGCAACGTGTGCATCTCCGTCGTGGAGAAGGGAATCAAGGCCATGTTGCATGACAAATTTGTGAGTCGAGTTTGGCTTCGAAGGATACAGTTAGTGGAGAACGAGCGAATGAGGTCGCTTAAGCTCACGAGCGCTCTCCAGGTAGAGTGGACGCTCTAGCTTCGTTGGAAACTACTGTAGATCAGTTGAGAATTATCTAGGCCAACTGGAAATTATGAGAGAGCATCGTTATGAAGACCATAACAAATTGGTGGCCTACTTTAACGACATCCAATTCTTCCTCAATGAGACTATGTTTCTACTCACGAGTATCTGCCACAACCAAAGAAACCTAAATGATCGCCTCCATGATTTGGAGTCTCAAGTGGTACACATCAATTTCCATATGCATGAGAGGGTCGATTTCCCTGCAGGTCCCCCTAGACTTCCACCTCACAACCCTTCGTGACATGATTGTTTCAGGTTCTTGGTATTTTTGTCATCTTTTTGTTATGTAAGGCTAGTAATATTATTAGAAATAATGGTTATCTGGTTACATATTCTATTATTTATGGCACCCCTTTCTCTCCCCTTTGTTTATCATGAAGCTAAGGGGGTCGTGCATCCTATTTTTGTAGTTTAGATTTCACTGATTATAATGTAATGTAGTTATTTTTATTGACAAAACAAAACCCATAATAATGTTATTAACCATTTTATTATAGTATAAATAACTAACCAATTTACCATTATTATTAATATAAAAAAATATTTTATATTTTATATTATTGCTAAGATGAATAATAATATGATGAAACATTATTTTAATACAAAACTAAAAATTTCATTAAAAAAAATTGATATTAATATTATTAAACATAACAAACCTAGTAAAACCCAATATTATTATTATATTACTACCTTAATTAAAATATAATAATTATTATTAAATTTACAATAATAATAATAAACTTAAACCTAATAATAATAAAAACTTAAATCCAGAGCTGGTCGACTGATTCTCATCAAGTCTATACTGGAAGCCATTCCGGTCTATTGGATGACCCTGGCTTGGATACCTATAGGTATTACTAACAGAATCAGAAACATTTGCAGACAATTCCTCTGGCGCAACCAAGGAAAGGCTTCTACTTTTGCCTGGATAGCCTGGGACCGCATTAACATACCCAAGAAATGGGGAGGCTGGGGGTTAAAATATCTCCAACTTTTTTCTCGGGCCCTTGCGGCTAAAATGTGCTGGCACATTATCAATGGGCAAAGCCTCTGGAAAGAGGTCATTGTGGAAAAGTATATCTTGCCACGGAACCCTCTCGATTGGATCCGGGGCAGGATTAGCCAGACACCAGGTGCATCTATCATTTGGAAGGCTATCACTAAAGCGGCACATATTATCCAAAATGGCTTATCATGGAAAATTTGCAATGGGGCTTCAATCCGCATAGGCATTGATTCCTGGTCAGGGAGTGAGGTCTATTACAAACTGCCAGATTTCATTATTGAGCACCTTGCACACAGAAATATCCTCTATCTTGCATAGATCTCGGACAGGGTCAACTCCTCTTGGCAGGGTCAGGCATGGCTACAAGCAATTGATCTTGAGCTCCCGCAGGATGCCATTAGGGAATGGAATAAATATATCTGGGCATTAAAAGCAACAAATATCTGGATCACTGATCAGGCTGATAATTTCATTTGGGTTGTTTCACCAAATGGTCTTTACTCCCCCAAACTGGGTTACCTCGCCCTCATTCGACAAAAGGAGCCCCCAACTTTGGCTTGGTGGTGGCGTAATATCTGGAAATTAAAAGCTCCGCATAAGCATCACACTCTATTCTGGTGTATCCTTAATCAATGTATACCCACGATGGAATATCTCCACAGGCGGGCATATCATGGGGCCTCTCGATGCTGCTACTGTCTTGCACACGGTGAGGAGACGACCCATATATTCCTTCATTGCAATTCCATCCAAGGAATTTGGCTGCGGGTCAGCACGGGTCTTGGCTGTCGTTTTATTTGGCAGGGCGGAACTATTATTGAGGCCTGGACCAACTGGTGGCAGCAACACGTTTCCAGCCCAAGAATGTGCAATCTCCCACTGATTGTTGCATGGGAGATTTGGATTGGGCGCAACAAACTGATATTTAATAACACTCCTATTGACTATGACCGCATAAGCGCTGCCGTTATTGCAACTTTTCGACTCCTGCCTGAGGACCGCACCCACAACACTCCTCCTCTCATCACACTTGAAACTATTGACCATGACCGGGCATGGGCCTACTTCGATGGTGCATCCAACGCACAGAGCTGCGGGGGAGGCGCCATTCTATATTTAAATGAAAAACACTATTATGAAATCAGAATGGGCCTGGGCCCAGGCACAAACAACTTTGCCGAATTGCAAAGCTTTAGACTTCTTCTCACATTTGCCCGGGATATTCATTGCAATTTCATACAGATTTTTGGTGATTCTCAACTTGTGATCAATTGGTTCAACAATCTTGCATACTGTCACTCGCATACACTGACTGCATTGCTGCATGAGGTCCATCATCTCAGAGCCCTTTTTGACTCCATCTCTGTGACTCATATTTACAGGTCTCGGAACAAAGTGGCTGACAAACTGTCCAAAGAAGCATCGGAGCTAAATTGGGGTACCTGGCATATCACAGAACATTCTAGAGGGCAAATCTACAGATATTTTCATCGGCCTTTCATTGAGGAGGCAGCTGCAGTTTTGGTTGTCTAGCTATACAACTACTTGGGAGCATTTTTTGTTACTTTCTCTCCTGTTATATCTATATATCGGCTTGTACTTTTTATATATGATTATTTGTAAACTCGGCAGTAAGTTATGCATCGAACTTACTTCATGGATTTGGGATTCATCCATACTTTTTGGGACTGTTTCTTGGCCATCACACAGTTTTGTGACAGCGTGTATAAGTCTTTGGACTAAATAGTAGTACATACTACCAGATGATGTAACATGTAACCTATCTTAATGAAAAGTTATGAATTTTTTCTCTGTGAAAAAAAATAAAAACTTAAAATATTAAACCTAATAACAAACCTAAATTTAAATTTAGTAATAAATCTAACAATGATAAAATGTATTTTAATATACTATTAAATTTTAATATAATAGAAAATATAAAAGCATTATAAAACTTACCTATCAAAACATTAAAAACCTACCTTAAAAAAATATCATTAAATTAAAACATGTCATGTAATACAAATTTTAATGAATAATAATCCATTATGATTTAGCATGTTTTATATTATGATACATTGACATATTATATTATATTAAATTAAAGCATTAAAACAAATATTGAGATATTATATTAAATTAAAACATTAAAACCCTCATATTATATTTACATTATATCTTAAACCTAAAAATTATTTAGCTAACTTACAGTTAATATTTACTTAGATTTTTAAAAAAATCAATTCAAAGTTTAAAACACTAAGAATTATATATATGTTTTAAACATATAAATACAGATAACAATAATAGATTTCATACTTAATACGTTACGTTCTTCATTTAAAACAATGAACTATACCATAAATAATCTCCAACCTTATAACAATGTCCTAAAATGATTTTTAATTGCTGGGCAAGAAAGAGAATTATGCAGTTGAAAGTTGAATAAAAAGCAAGCCACATAAGCACTAAAAACGTTTGGGTCTTTGGTTCTCATACAAGCTTTGAATGGTGTGTCATTAGAATCAATGCATAGTTTAAATAGAGGGTTTTCAATGTTTCTCATGTCCTTTTACTATTAAAACTTATCTACGGAGACTTACCGTAACCCATTAAAATTTAAACCCTAAAATCTATCTATGTAGAGTTACCGTAACATATTAAAACTTAAACCTAACAGATATTTATGGCTCGTTACAACTATGGCTGCAAACCCCAATCGCCACAAACTGTAACGCACACTGGCTAGCTGTAACACACATGTTGGCTTCTCATAATTTTTAATGGGCATCTCAGGAGGGACACGTTTTAGCTAACAAGCACCCACGTTTCAATATATTTTATATTAATCCTGAAATTTTTTTGGGTCACAAATCAAATCCATAGTGAATTTTTAATCATGATGGGGTAAAAAGTTATTTTAAACTAGATCAAATTTTTAATCATAATTTAGTAAAAAAATATTTTAAACGGATCAAAAATTTTAATTAACAAAATCATAATTTCATAATATCAAAAATTTTAATTAGCAAAATCATTAAAATACCAAATTCCACAGCATATCAAGTTAATTATGGGTGCATTTATTTCTCTATTGTCTTGGCATCAGAGCTAGATTGATCAAAAATGGATAAACCCTTTGGATTGTTGCATGTTCATCGTTTCACAAGTGTCTTACTTTTTTTAGTTCTGAGTCAGTGAAATCAAGGAGCAAAAAGACCAAGAAGTGAGAGAGAAATCAAGTCAATATTGGGTTCTCTCTCAATATTGGGATGTTTGCACAACAATAGTAATCAAGTTAAGTATTGTTGTGTCTTTTACATAGTGTTTGTTCATTGTCCAGGGTAGAACAAGTTGTTGGAATGGCAGAAGAGTAAAAGAACAATTACACAAAGATTTCACACAATCACACAAACTAGTTGCGGCTCTATATTAATCACACGAACTTCAATCACACAATCTTGTTGAATACAATGAACCTGGTGAAGGGTATTTATCCTAAATCACTTGACATGCACACGCTTACCAAACTCATCTATTACATAACTCAACTTGTTCAATGCTCACTTAACTGACTCTCTAACTCACTCACCAAATTTATCTATCACACTAACTGATTCTCTAACTCTACATGCAGAGGTTAATTACATATTTTAACACAAGCTTTGTTTACTCTTGGAGTTCGTAGTGTTCCGTTGTTGTTTATTGTAGTCTGTACAATCTGATTTTTTAAACCCATTCATTTAGAAGAAACTACCAGAAGATTGAGAAACAACCGTCATTATTAAGTGCATTGATACATAATACGGAGCCGCCATAGCCGACCTCAGAGTGTTCATTGAAGTGTGACACTTATATTGACGCATTCATACCTTTCTGGATATGTTGGAATTCGTGTATGATCAAAGGATACATTTGTTCTTTGCAAGAATTCCAATGTTGCATCGTAATTTGTCAAATCTGTCAAATGGTACTGAATAATGTTTATCAAGATGAGATTCTATTAGAGAAAAAGGAGGTGCTCGCAACACATAGAAGCCGATGTTGTTTGCATTGTGTGGACGTGTTCCAGATTGTAGACATTTCGCAGTGTTTCCAAATTAGTGGCAGAATACTATATTTGATGTTAATTTTCAATTAGTAATCTCATTGTGACATAGAAAATGGTGTCTATAAGCATTGAAGATCGATTTTTTGTTGCAATCGTAGCCACCGCGGGGAAGCTTAACTCTATCGATGCATAAGAGGGTTTTGAACAATCGGTATAATTTTATCATTTTATGAAAAAGTTACATTTTGGGCATTGAGATGTAGAGGCATTGCAAGGTGATTTGATCTCTATGGGAAACAAAATATAATCCAAGACCTACTTGCGTTTGGAATGATTGTTGTTGGTAGAAGGGTAACATCGCTATTCAGAGGAGCCTGTATTATTGCTGATTGGATAAGCACATATATTGGGCACTAGTACTTTTTTTCATGTTGTATGATTGATCGCTATTGGAGTGACCGGACACACGAACTGTAGTGTTGATTGCTATTGGAGTGACCGGATGAGTGGAGTTATGCTTGGGATACACCTTAAAAATAGTACCTTTCATGTGGAGCTGTGGGTAACCACTGGTTGTCGTTTTGTTGTGCGTGAAAACAAAGGCGTTGTCTAACGAGCCAGAGGAATTGCCCGGACGGTCAAAATTGGCCGGAATCCGGGCTAATTTTTTTTTAAAAATCTTGCAGAAACAGTGCTTGAATCCTGATTTTAACATTGGAAATGGATTCAGCACCATCAAAAACCTGTAGGACACCCAAAATATTAAACTTTGATAGTTATAACATGGATTTGGAAAAATTCCTGCCGGATTTTCTGAAAATCTTACCGGAATTTTCATGATTTTCAGGGCGATTCCTCCGACTAGTTAGACTACAGCGAAAACAAATTTAAAAGGGAAATTTTTGTGAAGCAAATAGTTTGGTTATGTGCCAACATTTGTTAAATAACCAAAAACAAAGCAGTTGTTAAATAGACAGAAATAAAGCATTTGTTAAATAGCCAAAAGTAGAGCATTTTTTAAATGGACAGAAACAAATGCTCTGTCAAAAATGGGGCTCTCTATGCTGGTAGACAGCTAGTCAGATCGATTCAATATATGTTTTATGTCCAGGGAGACATACATGACATCTAATCCTTTCCACTAGTTTGATATTTTCTCGCATAGAGGCTATGCTTTTTTTTTCAATTTGGGACTTTTTATACAGACAATTTCTTCTAGAATGGAGCTCAGGGGTGTATTGAATGGAGGTCGGAGTTGCTGTTATGTAAGGTTGAATCAAGTTCATAACTTTTGAATATTGGGAGATGCGAGATATGTTTCTTCTGGCCAATCAGTATGGATATCGTCGATTTGTTGGAATGTCTTATGATGGCTATTGTCAAGATTACAACATACAATGGTAGCCTGGGACACACGAACCATAGTGCTGATAAATATACCACATGCTTCACGATTTATGGTTGCCCAGGAAATACGAACCATCATGTTGATGAATAACGGGAGTGAAGTTTCTATCCATTTGTTGGTTAGACTTATCTTGAGAGGGATAATAATAATCTTAACTTAAACAAAAAGAGGGTAGAGCTAAGTCTTGCATTTTAAATTCTTTGGATGACTCTATTTTTCCTAAAATCACTAGAGAAAAAACTGCTAAAGCAATATGGGATATACTTAAAGTTGTTTATCAAGGTAATGAGAAAGTAAATATGTTAAAATTACAAACTCTCATAACTCAATTTGAAACACTTAAAATTACTAAATAAAAAACAATTATCAGTTCATGACTAAAGTTATGGGTGTTTTTAATCAACTTCGGATGAATGGTGAAGAATTGTAAGATCAAAGAATTGTTGAAAAGGTTCTTAGAAGTTTGTGCAAAAAATTTGACATGATAGTTACTATCTTTGAGTCGAAAGTATTAACAAATTTTTTTGTGGAAGAATTAACAGGTTCTTTATTGGCTCATGAAGCAAGAATTAATTTAGATGTTAGTACTTTAGAGCATGATTTCAAATCTAAATTTTCTATGGATAGAGGTAGAGGCAGAGGTTTTCGTGCCACGTAAGGAAAAGGAAGAAGATAGTCTGAGTCGGATGATAGATCACAGGCAACTCAAATACATTGAGAGCAATCTCAAACTGATCATGGTCGTAGGTGGATAGATAAATAAAAAATTAAATGTTACTATTGCAAAAACATATGGCCATTATAAGTCTGAATGTTGAAAATTACAGTATGTTTTAAGTAAAAACAAAGCCAATGTCACAAACACTGAATGTGAAACATCTGATGCTTTATTTCTAACATGCCAAGTGATTGTGCAAGTACCTAATAAGGATATTTGGTTGGTAGACATTGGATGTAGTAATCATATGACGAGTCATAGTGATTTTTTTTCATATCTTTATACATATTTTAGTTCCTTTATTGGTTTGGGTGATGATCACCAGGTCAAAGCTTCGGGAAAGGGTTTTGTGTCTGTTTTAGCCAAACAAAATTTGGTGAAGAATATCTATGATGTTTACTATGTACCCAGTTTCAAGCATAATTTGTTGAGTGTTGGACAGTTAGATGCACATGGTTATGATGTTAGCTTTCACAACACTACTTGCACGATTTATGATCAACATAAATATCTTGTTACAAAGATTCCTATGACAAAGAACATGTTGTATCAATTAAAAATGAGAAGTGAGAAGTTGTATGCACATAATGTTTCAACTTCAAGTGGCACTAACTTGTGGAATTTTTGATATGGTGATTTACCTCATAAAAGTATGAGTTTGTTGCAAATACAATCTTTGGTGAAAGTTTTTCCTACTTTGTCTGACCATATCTCTTTCTGTACAAATTGTACAATGGGTAAACAGAAGTCAGTCAATTTTTCATTAGCCTCTTATGGAGCGAAAGAACAACTAGAGTTGGTGCATACAAATCTGTGTGATCCTATGGAAGCACAATCAGTAGGTGGAAGTTTCTATTTTCTTACATTTATTGATGACTTTAGCAAGAAAATTTGGGTGTATTTCATCAAATATAAATGTGAAACATTTTCCAAGTTCAAGCAATTCAAAGCCAAAGTTGAAAAATAGAGTGGAAAGTTTATTAAAGTTCTTAGGTCTGATAAAAGAGTTGAGTATGAATCTAACGAATTCATTGATTTTTGTAAAAAACATGGTATTAAAAAATGGATGACAACCAGTTATACTCCACAACAGAACGGAGTCTCGGAAAGAAAGAATCAGACAATTATGAATATGGCTCGAAGTCTTCTCAAAAAATGAAATTTGTCTAAATATTTATGGGTTGAAGGAGTTGCATTTTCGGTATATATTTTGAATAGATCACCAACTTCTAGTGTTCAAAGTATTGTACCTAAAGAAGCATGGAGTGGACAAAAGGTAATTGTTTCACACATTCGAGTGTTTGGTTGTATTTTTTTCGCTCATGCTCTAGAAAAATTAAGAAAGAAGCTTGATGATAGGAGCGAAAAGTATATCTTTATAGGGTATAGTGACCAATCTAAAGCATACAAATTGTTTAATCCTATCACTAAGAAGTTTTTCGTAAGTCGAGATGTGAAATTTATGGAAGATAAATCTTGGAATGAAATGGAGAACAATACATGTCCTAATCCTTTTATTATGTTAGACGAACATCAAACACCTATAATGAGCACTCCAAGATTATAGGTTCAAGACAAAACCAGTAGTAGTTCATCAAGCAGTAGCAGTTCATCATATTTAAGTGAGTTTGATTATGCTAATCCAAAAATGAGAATCTTAAGTAATATTTATGTACAAGACGATGTTGATGATGCTATAAATTTTGCATTTATCTCATTTCAACCTACTTGTTTTGAAGAGGCTATAAAGGAAAAAGAATGGGTAGATACAATGAATAATGAAATCAATGTTATTGAAATAAATAAAACTTGGGATTTGGTTGATCTACCTGATGATAAAAATTCTATAGGTGTCAAATGGGTTTATAAAACTAAGTTAAATGAGAGAGGTGAAGTTGATAAACACAAATAAAGATTAGTTGCCAAAGGTTTTTCACAACAACCTGGCATAGATTATGGTGAAGCATTTTCACTTTTAGCAAGAATTGATACTGTTCGATTTGTATTAGCTATTGTAGCACAAAACAAGTGGCCAATTTACCAAATCGATGTAAAGTCTTCTTTTTTAAATGGTGTATTGAATGAAGAAGTGTATGTTGATCAGTCACCTGGTTTCGAAATCAAAAATAAAAAACATAAAGCGTACATGTTGAAGAAAGCATTGTATAGCTTGAAGCAAGCTCCAAGAACTTGGTACAATAGAATAGACCATTACTTGCTAAATAATGGTTTCAGAAGGAGTGACCATGAACCTACATTGTATATCAAGGATGATCATCAAGGTAACATACTGATATTGTGTATTTAGGTTTATGACATAATTTATACATGTAACATGTAGTTAGATGAATTTAAATCTACAATGAAAATGAATTTGAAATGACAGACATTGAATTAATGAGATACTTCTTAGGTATTGAAGTGAAACAAACACATGATGGTATATTTATGGGTCAACTGAAGTATGCTACTGATATTTTGAAAACATTTAAGATGGACAGGTGTAAACTAGTGGATACTCCTATTGTGTTTGGTAAAAATTTAAGTAAATATGAAGTGGGCACTATTGTTAATTCGACTTTGTATAAGAAACTTGTTGGTAGTATTATGTATTTAAGTGCTACTAGACCTGATATAGCATTTGCAACTAGTTATATTTCTAGGTTTATGGAATATCCTAAAGAATGTCATTGGAAAGCTGGAAAAAGGGTGTTAAGATGCATTGCAGGAACAACTACTTATGGTTTATGGTATGCAGCCTCTATAGACAATAAGCTTATTGGTTATACAGACAGTGATTATGCATAATGTATTTATGATCAGAAAATCACTTCTGGATATGCTTTTCTATTTGGCAGGAATTTTATTTTGTGGTCATCCAAAAATCAGCCCGTAGTTGTGTTATTGTTACACTGAAAATTGTCACCTTGACATTTTACCATGAGTATGAGCTCATTATTACTCATACTTCCTCCTTTTGCAAGTCCAATATATCAGCTCCTCATGTCAAGCTTCAAAATCAGAGAAAAATCCCTAAAATCCCCTAAGAATTGGTATCGCACTTTCTCTATGCATTCCCTGCAGTCCCGCACCTAAATCTCAGTCTGCCTGCGGAACCATACCACACGTTCTTTGTGTAATGGGTGCGAACCTCTGTAAAACATAAAAAGGCGAGAAAATGAAGATAAAAAGTGAATTCCAGGTGAATTCTAGAAGATTCTAGACGGGAATTTTCGGGAATGGATACGCTTTGAGAAGGTTCATGCATCCCTCACTTGATGGAGCTAACCCCTTGATGTAAGGAGCTTATCCCTTTGAAGGAGGATTCTATCCCTTCATATTTGGAACAAGAAACCTCCTCTTTTCCACTATAAAAAGAGGCCTTGGGTAGCCTCAAAGGGAGTTCAAGCTTAAGAGATTTGAAGTTAAATGCCGTTGAGATTCAGTCTCAAATAACTAAGACTTTATGTGAGGTTAAATCACTCTTTTCTAGTTGTCTTGGTTCAAAGAGTGCAATGCTTGTCATACTAGAAGAGATTCCTGCTTTGGACCCTGGGAGGACCTGCACAACATCAAGGCACAGGTTGTAAAGGTTTTCTACATTTGAAATTAATACAAATATACTCATTTCTCTCATTAAACTGTCCATTCATGGTTTATTTCATAAATTCCTTGATCATTATGATAAGTATGATTTATAATAATGTCTATACAGGTGCTGCTTAATCTTTTTGCTTGTTTGTGACTGCAGATTCACGAGGAACGTTCTTTCAGTGCACGGGAAGGACTTCAACGAAATCAAGCAAGCGTTGGACATAAGGTAGGCCTCACACCTATGTAATGTTTTTATGAATCGTATATGCTTAGAGAGAGATTAGTATAATTGGCTGTTTGTTGCTAGTTACCTTT
Source organism: Pinus albicaulis (assembly GCA_034641835.2). Lineage (NCBI taxonomy): Eukaryota > Viridiplantae > Streptophyta > Pinopsida > Pinales > Pinaceae > Pinus > Pinus albicaulis. Next base: position 784,675,140 of record CM076584.1, read on the forward strand.
TGTACTAGAGAGATCGGTCTTGTCCGCAAGACGGATTAATCTACACAACAAAATGGCGACCATACTGGGGAAGAACTTGTTGTTTTTGGTTCTCTTTTATTTTTGACTTGAGGAAACGTTTTTTCTGGTTTTTGATTGATTCATATCTGTCTGGGTATTTTATTTGTTTTTCTGTTTTTGAAAATTTAGAAGTATTTTGAGTTTTTCTAGAATTTTTTCTAGGACCACACTCTGCATAACTTTGACAGTGCGGGCAGTTTCGCATGTTCTTTATAGAACACAGTGCGGGACCGCACCTGTCAACACTGGTTGCATGCGGACCCTGTAAAAATTTTAGAAAATTTCTAGATTTCTTTTTCTGGTTTATTTTTAGATCTTTGGTTTCTGCCCAGACTGGTTATTGTGTCTATCAAGAATTCATTGTGAATGAAACTCCAACAGTGTTAATGTTTTGATGATTTTCTAGAAGACTTTGCCGATTGGATTGTTTTTCTTGCTTGGTCTTTGTGGTGATTTGAACTTTTGACAATTTGCAGTATCTCAGATTACATTGATCTCTTTTTGTCTTTTGAATCCGACCTGATTGTAAAAACATCCTATATTGAGAAATTAAGCCTTTTGGTTTCTTTGCAAATCTTCGAAAAGACTTGGTTCAAAGTTTTGAATTTCATTTTTTGTAAAAACATATTTCGAGTGTTTTGATCTATTTGTTATCCGAACGAATAGATTCTTAGTTTGCTGAACAACTAAGGGGAACATTCATAAAAATCTAAAAAGCTTCTACTCAATTTAGATCATAGATCTTAAGATTATATTTTGTAGTTTTGATTAGTTTTAGTTTTGTAGCTTTCTTTCGAAAGAAAATTGTTTTGTAGCTTTTTGTTTGAAAAAAAAAAGAGTTTTCGTGTGAGCTTTGATAGTTTATTGAAAAGACAAAATAGTTTCTTTCAATTATTTTTCATGTTTGAAGAAAGAATTTAAAGGATTGCATTCTCTAACTCTTTCTTTAGATAGAAAGTTTATTGAAAGGAAAAAGAATTGAATGTCATCATAGGTGCATTTTAGTGTTTTTTGGAAGTCGAGTCTTCACATCATTCAAAGTTTCATTTCCGCACCCTTTTGACTTAAGAAACAGCTCTTAAAAGTAACGCTTAAATAAAATTCATCTAGTAATCTTTTTATTTCTAGGGCTCTCATCACCAACATAGCTTAGGCTAGTATCTTGGAGTAGGGAGTAATTAACTCTCCAAGATAGCTAAAACAAACAAGTAGACATATCTTGCGGTAGGAAGAATTCCAGTTGTTGCATGTATGCTCTGGGAAGCTCCTCTTAAAGGAGTTAAGCACGAGATCATATATGAACCAGTGGGGTAATCAATCCTTCCTCATTGGGAACGATAGAAGATATACACGTATTAAAAATGGTAAACCTCGGATAGACCATTGTCGAGGAGCCAGGGGTCACTTGTCGGTAAACCTTGGATTTTGTTCAAGGAGCCTTCAAGGGGATTGAGCTTTGTTACTCTGCCCTTGCGTGTGTGTCGGATCGTAGACTGTTCCCCCAGGTATATGTGTTTCAGTTGGTAACCTTAGAGACCATAATCTTTAGGATTCTTTCCTAAGGTGATGGTGGAGGGAAGATCCCACTGTACCTGGAACAGACGTCGACTAGACTCACTTGGACTCTCTGGGGGGTTCTCTTCACTCGAGATGGTTATGTGAAGAAACTTGTGCCAGTCTGTTTCATTAAGTAGGTTGTCGGGGTAACTGTTCCAACCGCACTTTTCGTGTTAAAACTTTACTAAGTTGGATTTCATCACCAACTAGTGATTTTAGTACGGAAAGTTACTTGTTTGTGTGTGGTTTGAACTCTTAGATTTTTTAAGCGAGTGATTCAATTGTTTGTTTCTTAGAGACTTTAGGTGTTTTCATTGAAATTTTTCTTTGTTTGCGTGTGATTAGATAATTTTTCATCGTGGCAGAATTGCCGAGACAATCCCGGAGAATTCAAGGGAAACCTCCCGAATATTCACCAGGTCAACTTGAAGGGCTTCGAGCTCTGGTACCACACAGTAGCCGTAGAATTAGGTCAACAGAAGTTGAAACCTCTGCTATTGTTATACATCCTGATCATCAAATTCCTACAACAGAATACATTCAAGAACCGATTTCAGTTTCCGAAGTTACTGAAAATATTTCTCCTTCTGGTGAATTATCTGACGAACCTGAAATCTCTGAACCTGAAACTAAATCTTCTCTGTTAGAAACTTCCTCAGGATTTATCTTACCAACTTCTAGCGATCTAGGTTCACCTAGGGTAAGAAATATCATTACAGAAAATCTTCCCTCTGGACTAATCTCTATAGAAGAACTTACTAATCCAGACGAAGACATATCTCTTCCCAACTCCCCTCAATCGTTAAATCTTAGGGAGCGTGAATCTATTTTCTACAGCCCTATTCGAACTAATCCCTGGTATCTCTCTTTAACTGATTTTTTAGAGAATCCGGGTCTTGCTTTTTATCCACCTCGAGTTCCATTTCATCCTACACCCAGAGGTTATTATCCGTCATCTATTATGGCTGGAGAGTCATCCATGTTTTCTCAAACGCCTGAATCATTTTTACATGGTGGTCCTTCTGTTCCTTCGGGATATCAGTCTTTGTCTGGTACTTTCTCGGGAGCAGCTCCTCAGCCCATCGAAAACGTGTTATCATCTGGTCTTGGTGGACTTAAAATTGAAACGTCGAACGCAGAGCAAGTTTACATGATGTTTGGTAATATTCCCAATCCTCAAGCTCAAGGCAGTCAGTTTCCTTCTGGGGGCCAACCTCAGGGAACTCAGTTACCGCCTGGGGGACAACCTCAGGGTAGTCAATTACCGCCTGGGGGGCAACCTCAAGGTAGTCAGTTACCACCTGGGGCACAACCTCAAGGTAGCTTTTTCCCAGGACAAACTGTGGATCCATATTATTTTGGGGGGCAACCCCAAGGACAGTACATACCTCAGGGTTACCAACCTCAAGGACAGTACATTCCTCAAGGTCAACCCCAAACTCAATATGCTCCTCAGGGTCCTCAACAACCCCAACTTCAATACGTGCCTCAAGGTTATCAACCTCAAGGGCAGTACCCAATGCAAGGTTACCAACAGCCTTCTGGTCAACCATCTGTTCAAGGAGCCGGAACTTTACCTTATGATCAACCCTACGTTCAACCAGGTTTTGGTCCTTACGTTCAACCTTCTACGGGACAATACCCCGGAATGATGGTGTGGGATCCATCCCAATATCAACAGCCTTTGTAGCCTAATGTGCAGTTACCTTATCAACCTGGTCAGCCTTTGGTTTCTGGTTCAACCCAGCAGCCTGTTCAGCCAGCTATTCAAACTCCTGCACCTAGTTCAGTTCAGCAGGTTGGGCCTAGTACACCTCAGACTCCGCCCCAAACTGCTGCAACTGCTGCAACGTCTGTTCAACCTGTCACACCTGTTTCTGGAGTGTCTGTAGCCCCGAGTTCGGCTATCCCTGTATCCGTGCAAATCCCTCAAGTCTCTGTACCTCAGTCAGGACCTTCAGTTCAGACTACAGTTCAGATGCCTGCAGGACAAGCCGGTACAAGTACAGTTGTTACAAGTCAACCTCAATTTACTTATCAACCGTACCAAGGACAGCCGCAATTCGGTCCCTATGTTCAGAATCCAAGCTATCAACCATACCCTAGTTATACTTATCAACAACCTCAGTATGGTCCGATTCATCCTGGTTATCCGGGAGGTTATACAATACCCAATGCTAATCCGATTCCTAGTTATCCTGGGTATCCACCTCCTGGATCTGCTTTGGCTTCTCAAGGTTTTCGTGACCCTAACCGTCAATTGCCGTTTATCGCAACTTTGGACTTACCTGATTTGACGCGCCTTACAAATGATCCTATTTTTTATTATCAGAACTGGCCGTCAATGCCTCATAAGTTGCCCAGTGATATACCAAAGTTTGAAGGTAAGTCAGGAGAAGATCCATCCAATCATGTTATGACTTATCACCTTTGGTGTGCATCTAATTCAATAATTGATGATTCAATTCACTTACGTCTTTTCCAGAGGACACTCATAGGTCTTGCAGCCAAATGGTACATTGAGTTGCCACGAGGCTCGTTTCATAATTTCAGTCAGTTAGCAACATCTTTCTTAACTCATTTCCAGTTGCCTGTCAGATACGACAATGGCACAAAATTATTAACTTCGCTAAAACAATCTACGTCCACGTATATTTCTGATCATATCCATGAGTGGCGACGTAGACGACGTTTAGTGAAAGTTTATATTCCGGATCAAATTTTGGCAAAATGGTTTGTTAAATCATTGTTGCCCAAGATCACTGAAGACGTAGCTAAGGCTGGTGTTGTTACTGAAGAGCAAGTAATTGCTCAGGCTCAGTACCTAGACCTCGTCTATACGCAGTCAGGTACTCTACATGAGAAAATTCCCGATCTTCCCAAACAAGGTCAAATAGCTGCTGCTCCTTCAGGGTCTCATGCCGCTGATGGTATGATTGGTACAGTTAGTTCTAAAAGTAAGAAGAAATCCTCAAATAATTCTTCTCCAATTATAACTTTACCTGATTCCCCGAAAGGAGAATCCTCTCCCGAAGTTTCCGCCGACATTCATGTCATTGAAACATCTACGGCCAAATCAAAATCCGGTGGTAAAAAGAAGGGGAGGAACAAAAACAGAAAGAATTCGAAAGAAAAAACAGATAAAGAAGAATCCAATGACGAGAAACGTAAACCTCGCTATCCTTGCTTCATTTGTGAACAAGATCACTTCACGAAAGAATGTCCATATCGAGAGGAATTTACGAAACTCGTTAAAGGATCGCAACAACCTGCTGTCTTGAAGGATCCTTTTCCAGTTCAAGATAGTAAGATGATTGGTTCTTCCTCGACTACTTTAGAAGAGCCTATTATGATGATGTCTCATGTACGGATTGCGACGCGATCGCAAGATTACGGTTCTAAGAATCCCGTCGATGGCAAAGAAGGAGAGTCTTCTAATGCCAACACATCAAATACAACTCCTCCTGTTTCCGGTCCGCTACAGATCGAGAAAAAAAATCCAGACTTGATAATCAAACCGCCTGCTAAAGGTGTTCTTCGTAAATCAGCTTTCAATGCACATGCGAGAGCTGCTCAGAATTACAACATTGTTGAAGATTTAACTGTTTCTCCTTCAGCAATGTCGGCTTTGGAAGTGCTGCAATCTTGTCCAGCACAGCGTAAATTATTATTGTCTGCCATAGGAGCCGTTGATGTTCAGGATTCTAACCTTATAATCTTCGATTTAGAAAATAGTACACCACGTCTTCCTCACCAAATGGCTTTCCAGATTCCAGTGTTAGTAAAAAACAGACCTATTTTTCGGACTGTGATTGATGAGGGAGCTTCAACATGTATTATGTCGATTCAGTTTTGGAAATCTCTTGGTTCTCCTACACTTAACCAATCTCCGATGATTCTAAAAGCTTTTGATGGTCGAGGTTTTCAACCTTATGGTATTTTGCAGGATTTACCCATAGGGGTTGAAGGAAAAATCGTTAATCTAGATGTGGAAGTGGTTGATGCCCCTCTAGATTACAACCTTCTACTGGGTCGTAGTTGGTCTTATGCCATGACTGCTGTTGTCTCTTCGGTCTTTCGACTCATAAAATTTCCATATCAAGGAAAGATCGTTACAATAGATCAGTTAACTTATTTTTCGTCCGACCCAGCCTCTACAGAAACAATCCAGCATGTTGGTAAAACAGCTATCCCTTGTAAGGATGTTGGAGTAGGTTTGGTTAAAGATTCTGGTTTACTAGGAATTTTTTCCTTTCCTCCTCCTAACATATCACCTTCTAATGCAACTATTCATATGATTTCGTCAGACACAGTTATGTTTGATGATCCTTGGATTCTTCCTTCCAAATCCGAGATAGACTCATTTGATGGCGTGATGCCCTTGAGTCCATTTGAAATTGCGTACCAGGCTGTACAGTCTTTTTCCGACCCCTCTTCAACTAAAGTTGATCCAATGAATGGGATCCAAGAGGAATCGCTTTCTATATCTAGTTTAGTAACAACAACATTTCCTGAAATTGTTCATACAGATGAGCAAATTCGTGAGTTTTTGTCTGTTGATGATTTACCATGGGAAGATCTACATCACCGATCTTCATTTTTACCTGAATTAGATCATTTTGAAAATGATTTCGCTTCAATTTTTACTGCTGAATGTGCCAAGGAACCTCAGAATCCATTGCAAAATCCTGATTCTGAGTTAAATTTGGAAAATATATCTAGAACGGTTCCAATTGACATTTCAGTAAAACCAGGAATAATTGAAAACATTCATATAGGTGCTTGTTGTTCAGATGAAGAAATTCAGACTTATAAATCCCTATTTCAAGAATTCCGTGACGTGTTCGCCTGGTCTTATGAAGAAATGCCAGGAATCGATCCATCGATCGTAGTACATGAAATCAAGACTTACCCGGATGCTAAACCTGTTCGTCAACGATTACGTCAAATTCATCCTAGAAAAGTTGCTGCTATAAAAGCTGAAGTTGAAAAATTACTTCGAGCAGGATTCATTTATCCAATTCCCTTAACGGATTGGGTATCGAATATTGTTCCTGTGACTAAAAAACAAGGAACAATAAGAGTATGTATCAATTATAGGGATATTAATCGAGCGTGTCCAAAAGACAATTATCCAACTCCCTATATCGATCAGATAATCGATGATTGTGCTGGTAGTGAATTGTTTTCCTTCATGGATGGCTTTTCAGGCTACAATCAAATAAACATACTCCCTGCAGATCAACCTAAAACAACTTTCATTTGTCCGTGGGGAACGTTTGCCTATTGTAAACTACCTTTTGGACTAAAGAACGCTGGAGCAACTTTTCAGCGGGCTATGTCTTATGCATTTCATGACATTAAGCACATCGTTCAACCATATCTAGATGATTTACCGGCACATTCATTACGTCGGGCCGATCATCCCACTCATTTAAGAGCAATTTTTATGAGATGTAGGCATTATCGGATAAGGCTGAATCCGCATAAATGTGTTTTCTGCGTAGAATTGGGTCGATTACTGGGATTTGTTGTCTCGAAATCAGGCATTCGTGTCGATCCATCGAAGGTCGAAGCTATCGTTAAATTGCCTCCTCCTTCGACATTACGCCAACTCCAAAGTTTGCAGGGGAAAGCAAACTTTTTACGTAGGTTTATTCCGAACTACGCCGAGCTTGCAAAGGGTTTTACCCGGTTGTTGAAATAGGACATTCCGTTCTTTTGGGACGAGATCGCTGATCGATCTTTTGATGCACTTAAACACACGTTGACCCATGCACCGTTATTGCATCCTCCCAAATACAACCAAGATTACATTTTGTATCTCGCTGCTTCTCATTCCACCATTGGGATGGTACTAGTTTAGGAAGATGAATGTCACAATGAACATGTGATTTATTATCTTAGTCGAAATTTGAATCCGACTGAAATCAAATACACACATGTGGAGAAATTGGCCTTGGCAGCTGTTCAAGCTGTCCAACGTTTTAGACATTACATCTTGTTACGTAAAACCACGGTAATTTCTAATTGCAACCCTATGATGTATATTTTGACCAAACAATTGCTAGGGGGCAAATATTCCAAATGGATAGTTATCCTGTAGGAATTTGACTTGGAATTTGAAAAATCCAAGGCAAAGAAATCTTTGGTTTTTGCGGAACTAATGTGTGATTTCCCCTCTACTGATATTGAAACAGTGGCAGAAGAGTCCATTGCGGATGAATCTTTGTTTCTTATCAGTACGCTTGATCCATGGTATGGGGATATTATTGTGTATCTCCAAACCCAATCTTTTCGGCCTGACATTTCACGAACTCAGCGACGGAAAATATGCTTCCAATCCCAACAATATAATATCATTGGTGATACACTTTATCGACGTGGAGCGGATTCTGTTTTCCGACGTTGTTTAATTCATGAAGAAGCTGAAAAGGTGTTAAATGACTGTCATTCTGGAGCATGTGGCGGTCATATGTCTGGGTATGCCACAGCCCAAAAGATATTGTGTGCAGGTTATTTCTAGCCAACGTTGTTCAAAGATTGCATTTATGCGGTTCGGAAATGCCACAACTGTCAAATTTTTGATAGAAAAATGCGCGCGCCACCCGCTCCTCTTCACCCTATAATTGTTGTTGGTCCTTTCGCAAAATGGGGTATCGATTTTATCACATGTAACCCTCACTCGGCCGGGGGGCATGCCTATATTATTCTCGCAGTAGATTATTTTACGAAATGGGCCGAGGCGATGCCTACATATTCAGCTGACGGCAAGACTGCTGCAACATTCATATTTAATCACATAATTGCTAGGTTCGGTGTTCCTCAAGCTATTATTACGGATCATGGAAGTCATTTTCGGAATATCATGATGACTGAACTAACAGAACAACTTGGCCTACGCCACGATAGTTCCACTCCGTACTATCCACAAGCAAATGGTCTGGTTGAAGCCATTAATAAAGTTTTAGTCACCATGATAAAACGAATTATTGGTATTCATAAGACGAATTGGCATTCCATGTTATTTTCAGCGCTTTGGGCATATCGAACCTCAGTCAAAACATCAACGTGTTTCACTCCTTTTCAACTGGTCTACGGTTTGGAAGCTGTGCTGCCAATTGAATGCGAAATACCGTCACTAAAATTAGCCGTAGAATTACTTCCAGCTACGTCTGAAGAGGAAAAACGTTTCTTGTACTTAGCCCAATTAGATGAGAATCGACGAAATGCTGCAATAGCAAACGAGGCTCATGTTAAACGGATTAAAGCTCAGTATGATAGAAGTGTGACCCCTCGAAATTTTTCAGAAGGAGACCTAGTTTTACTTTATGATCAAGCTAACGACAAGCTAGGAGCTGGGAAATTCGTGCCTATGTGGCATGGTCCTTACATTGTGAAACGAAAGTTAGCAAAAGGGGCCTATGAGTTAATAGATTTTGACGGTGTCCCTTTGGATAAACCCAGAAATGGGCTTTATCTAAAGCGATATTATGCTTAAACGAGGTGTGGAGATTTTTGTTAGTTTAGATTTCTTTACTGCTGGTGTGTTTTAGATTAGAAAAGTGTGCCTAGTTTAGAAGTGTGTTTTTGTCATTATGACTGCTTATCTGAGTTTTACTCTTGATATTGCACATGTCGACGTCTCTTCAAACCTAAATTGGTTTTGCTGATGGTGCTTGTCGTAGTACACGGAACATTTCTTCCGCAGCTTGGGTTATCTATTCACCCTTTGACAAGTTAGTATCCATGCATGGGGTAAGCCTTGGTCAAACAACAAATAACATTTCCGAGTATAGTGCAGTGATTGAGTTATTATCTGAGTCCATATCATTTGGAATTCGGAGTTTGATTGTAAGGTTGGATTTAGAACTTGTTGTATTACAGCTTAACAGGGTTTATACCATTAGAAATCCAGTGTTATTACGGTTGTTTTTGAGAGTTCGTCTCTTGGAACGTGAGTTTGATTATATTGAATATCAGCATATTCCAAGACATTTAAATACTTTAGCAGATTCAATTGCTTCTAGTATGATAAATAGACATTTGCAATAATTAAAAATAGTAAAACAAACAACATTCACATATGTACACAGATAGCCGTCAAAATAGTGATATATATATCATAGGAGTGTGTTCAAAAAATATACATCGTCTTCGATCATAGGTTGGAAACACCTTATGATCGGCAAAAATGATAATACAAAAGTACAAAAATCAGTCTACACGATCATCCCATCACTGATGGTGATCTCGATAAGAAACAACTGCTCGGGCCACCCTGCATAGGAACCTCCTGAAAGGTCCTGGGACTCCAATCACATATCTTTGTAGCCTGAGAGGAATGTCATCTATACTGGTCTCTGGTATATCTAGAGTCAAGCGCTCTAGATGATGCTCCAAATCAGTCAAAATCTCTACTGATTGGCCTGCTGGGGCTGGTGCGGGCACAACTGGTTGTCTCCTCTCGAAAGGTTGGAGATGAGCTGGTCGTTGTGGACCCACATCTGTATTCAAAAAACTTTTGGTTATTAGTTTTCTAAGATGATAAAAAATTTAAAAATTAGAACTTAGCAAACGTTGAAAAATATTTTACCTGAATCATCCCACTGTTCCCCTGCCGGGAGAGACATCTCTCTATCACCGCGGAAATCCATCCCGGCATACGGAAAATCCTCTATAACAAAAATTTGGCGATCCAGCCAACGAAAATATGAAGAAGGGAATCGTACAATCTCAGTGCCCTCAATAGCATGACGGGCCATCAGCGCGGACCAACGAACCATTCTTGGTTCTCGAGGTCGACCGGTACCAACGACAATACTTTGTGGAGCTAATAGGGGGATCCTCTCCAAAGCAAAAGAAACGACGATGGATCCGTATCCAAAGTTTTTCAGTTTCCCGGTTTTTGCTTTGGTAAGTTGGCCTTTTACATTGGCCAATACAGCTTCACACCAGTTGAAGATGGTGCCGCGAAAACAGTCCACTGCAACACGCATTTAGGAACCAGTAGCCACATGAAGTGCGGCACTCCCACACAGTTTGGTAACAGTGAATGCTATAACTTTCAATTCAGGACGGATGATATGTTTTATGTCAATCCGTTTGTCCCGATGATTTGCCTGATCATTGCAAAATTCGAGTTGAAGACTAGCGACAGTCTGGCCACCTGGCCTAGTCCCAAACAAGGATACTTGTTCGCCCCTTTTGGACAAACCAGTCAAAAATTATATATCCTCCAGCTCAATTTCGAGCCGGTGGCCACCAATGAAGAAACACTGGTCCTCCACATGCCATCTGTCTACCAACCATGTTAAGAGTTCCACTTGTGCCCTCATGCCAGAGATGGCCCAGAATTTGTATAAGCCACATGCTTTTAATGCCCTTTGTGTGGGAAAATAAAGTATTGCAGCTTCATCTACTTCCTCATGCTCTCTTTCTCGCCAAATAAGCATCTTGTTAATCCTGCAACACAAAATAAGGCAAGTTAGAATGATTTCATTTAAAAAATTTTGGCAGAAAAATGAGAAAACCGTGTTTTAAAAGTGACCGCGCGGGTACCGCACCCGTTCTTTGTAAACAGAGTGTAGCTCCGCACGCGAGATGTGTGCCGGGTGCGGTACCCTCGATTTTTTCCCGTTCAGAAAAAATCGGGGTCCGCAGGTAACCTGTGTCCCACCTGCGGACCCCGCGGGCGCATTTTTGAACCAATTTTTGCCCTAAAAAATCAAACTAAAGCCTAAAAATGAATTTCAAACGGATGAAAAACAAGATAAGGAGGTCGTGGATTACCTGGGGCTGACAATTTTCGATTCCAACGGTTGAATTTTCCAGAATCTTCACGGGAACTTTTTTATCCAAAAGCTTTTTACTTTTCACTCTGCAACTGAACGGTAAAAATGAAATAGAAAAAGTCCTTTTTATAAGTTTTTTCGAATGAATGAATTTTTAATTTATTTATTTTTCACTTTAAAAAGGGTGTTTTTGAAAGCATTTTTACTTATCTTAAACAGGTATGTGTAATGTTTTGAGTTTTTGTGCAGAAACAGGATTTTTCAGGTGAAATGATCTTTTTCAACAAAGAGCATACTTTTATCACTTTTTCGGACTCTTTCAAAAATTTATGAAAAAGCAAAACCTTGGAGTCCTCTTTTAAGCCCTTTTCAGACTCTCTAAATATGAAAATATTGCCGAGTACTTGACTATTCGAACTCGTTAAAGTAAATGAACAGTCGTCCCTTCAGTATAAGTTTACCCCTTTTACGGACTGAAATGGACTATTTACGAAAAAGGTATACGTTGACTAAATACGGTCAATAGAGTTCTCTCCCGCATTATTTTATCCTTTTTCGGGCTCGAGAGACTAAATTTACGAAAAAGAACACCAATGGATTTTTCTTAAGTTTTTCTTCTGACTCCCTAAAACTGAAAAACACCGAGTTTCTCCTATATTGGACTCGTTAAAACTTAACAGTAAAGGACCTATTTAATTTTCAACAGGAACGAACCACTCCTTCCTAGGGTTCGAATTTTAAACTAAGTTGGACTCATCCGAAGGATGAGCTTATAATCAAGCAAATTTTATCCTCCTCAAGCTTGTCAAAAATAAAGAGGTACTTGCCAGAAATGGTGGGGGAAAAGAGAGAAAATGGGCATGTTTGTTGTATTTTAATCTTCGAAAACTCAGTCAACCACTCTTGGACACGACACTTATATTCACCTGGGTTGGGAAATCCTTTGCCTAACAGTTAATCAAACCACATTGAAAGTTTTCAGCCGGTTTCTGGGTATTAGATTTGGGTCAATTGTCACCAAGCCATCTGCAGTGTCGTTATGTGTCCAAGAGAACAGTTCAAATAAAACCATTCATCTGCAAAATATCTGTCATCCATCTTTGACCATCCCTGAGTCAGTCCTTGTCAATATATTTTCAAAACTTGATCTATGATTTCGTGTTGTGGGCTTGCCTATGACAGATCACTTTCTATCGACATCAGCACATTATCTAGAAAGATGATCCAGAAATCACCAGTACCTTGAAATCTGCATGCCTTAATGGCAGGTTTCTCGCTTTCGACGACAGGTTGCATCATTGACCTTCGATCGAATGATTTCGTGAGATGTTCGACTTCAGCTCATTCATTCACATTTCATGGATTGTACTGAGTACTTTGAGAGCCATTGACATTACTGGTGGTTTCTCTCACACTTGTTAACAGTTCACATCATTGATTGGTAATCAAGTGGTTTCTACCATGTTCGACTTCAACACATTTATTCACATGGATAGAATCGTACTAGTTCGAGATGCGGAAATCAAGACCCTGGATCTAGTTTCCACCATCCAGGCTGCGAGGAATTTTGTTGTCATCTATACATTAGACTATTTATAAACAGATGGCTGCGTCCATACTGTGTCTACATATATCTGTACTATGATGTATTCAAAATCATTCCTATATCAGAACGATTTCAGTTAGTTTATAGTTAGTTTTATTCTGAGTATGGGAATGCCTACCTCAGTGATGACATATACATGTATATACTTTGCATTGAATGTTTTTACAGGTTCCGACTGGGGTGTCCACAGGATGATCTTTGAAATGATAAAGTACTGCACTCTTCATATATGACAGACCACAACTTCATCTATTCCAGACTTTGCACTTTAGGGGGAAATTTGTTACACTGAAAATTGTCACCTTGACATTTTACCATGAGTATGAGCTAATTATTACTCATACTTCCTCCTTTTGCAAGTCCAATATATCAGCTCCTCATGTCAAGCTTCAAAATCAAAGAAAAATCCCTAAAATCCCCTAAGAATTGGTATCGCACTTTCTCTATGCATTCCCTGCGGTCCCGCACCTAAATCTCAGCCTGCCTGCGGAACCATACCGCATGTTCTTTGTGTAATGGGTGCGGACCTCTGTAAAACATAAAAAGGCGAGAAAATGAAGATAAAAAGTGAATTCCAGGTGAATTCTAGAAGATTCTAGACGGGAATTTTCGGGAATGGATGCGCTTTGAGAAGGTTCATGCATCCCTCACTTGATGGAGCTAACCCCTTGATGTAAGGAGCTTATCCCTTTGAAGGAGGATTCTATCCCTTCATATTTGGAACAAGAAACCTCCTCTTTTCCACTATAAAAAGAGGCCTTGGGTAGCCTCAAAGGGAGTTCAAGCTGAAGAGATTTGAAGTTAAATGCTGTTGAGATTCAGTCTCAAATAACTAAGACTTTCTGTGAGGTTAAATCACTCTTTTCTAGTTGTCTTGGTTCAAAGAGTGCAATTCTTGTCATAGTGGAAGAGATTCCTGCTTCGGACCCCGGGAGGACCTGCACAACATTAAGGCACAGGTTGTAAAGGTTTTCTACATTTGAAATTAATACAAATATACTCATTTCTCTCATTAAACTGTCTATTCATGGTTTATTTCATAAATTCCTTGATCATTATGATAAGTATGATTTATAATAATGTCTATACAGGTGCTGCTTAATCTTTTTGCTTGTTTTTGACTGCAGATTCACGAGGAACGTTCTTTCAGTGCACGGGAAGGACTTCAACGAAATCAAGCAAGCGTTGGACATAAGGTAGGCCTCACACCTATATAGTGTTTTATGAATCTTACATGCTTAGAGAGAGATTAGTATAATTGGCTGTTTGTTTCTAGTTACCTTTTGTACTAGAGAGATCGGTCTTGTCCGCAAGACGGATTAATCTACACAACAGTTATCTTCAACATAATTCGAGTACGTTGCAGCGAATACATCATCATGCCAAGCAGTGTGGCTAAAGAGACTTCTCTCTGACTTCGGATATACAGAAGATGAACCTATTTCAACCTGTCATGACAACACTTCCACTATTTACTTGTCGAAGAAAAATGTCTTTCATCAAAAGATCAAACATATTGACATTTGTTTTCACTTCATCTGTGTACTTGTCAAAAATGGTGATATTGTTCTCAAATTTTGTGATTCCAAGGAACAATTAGCGGATATCTTCACCAAATCACTAGGAAAAGTTAATTTTGAATTTTAATGTCAGAAGTTAGGCATTAAAATTATGTAACCCTCAAGATTAAGGGGGAGTGTTAAATATTAATCTTAAGTTAGAAATTAGTTCTAGAGAATTAGTTAGAAGATTAGTTGAATATTTTTGTTTGTTGTAACTGTCAAACTATTGTATATCTCTACTTATAGATAATGAAATAGTTTGTATGTGGTTGTTCTCAATTATTTCTCTATTTGTCATAATTTTTCAGGATTCATAAGGATACAGGAAACAAAAACCATTTATCAGATTTTAGAGGAAAAGTCAAAGAGTGAACTATTGTCAGGTGACAAGTTTGGTAGCTTCAAATGCAGATTAGTAAAAAAGAAATGGTTAAAGTGCAGCTTCTGGTGGTGTCAAATCTAGTGTTGTTGTTTACAGAAATATTGCTCCTAGCATCCCTAGTATTCACTGCTTAGGGAAATTTACTGGTTATTTCGGCTCCATCAGACTAAAACCTAAATTAATGCTACATTAGCTTCCACACAAAAAATTAATGAAGGTTTGTGGTGGTAGGTATTTTCAAAATACAATGTTTGACATATCGACTTTTGATTGTGGGAGTGGCCCCGAAAATTACGTTTCCAATCAGAAAGAAATAAACAAAGAAATTATTTTAACATCCACGAGGCTAAAAGTATCCTATGGGATAGACTGCTTCTCCATCTGGATCTTGTATTCGACCCTTTCCCTGTGGAGCCTTATAATAAACACTGCCAGCTTCTCGACAAACTCTTCGCTGAATAGATTATCCCAATAGCTACCTGCCAAAATATCTACATAATTTTCCATTCTTTCTTTTAAGGTCTCGCATTCTAAAATGAAATGCTTTTCTATTTCCACTTTTCCGGAAGAGAAACAAATACATACTCTTTCCTCCCACATTTCTTTTGGACTTTCCACCGCCCTGTTTCAAAACATAGTTGATGAGAATTAGTCCTTACTTGAGCAATAATAATTTTGGATCTCCAGGAAATATTGGCCCCTATGTACAATTTTTGTTGATGATTATGAGTGGGGTTAAACTCTTCAATGTAGTACTTATTATTTCTCCCTGGCTCTTTGTTACACAACATTTTGTCATTGTCCCTGCAATCCCCATCTCGCCCATTGGAAGGTCATTTCCGTGATCAATTAGCAGTGTCATGCCTTGAAAAGACCACTATTGTGTCCCTTTACATGAGAGTAATATTCCTTCTATTGGCAATTCCTTGAGCAGAGACTCAAAAACCCTTGTTTTTTCCTTGGCACGGGTAGTCAGTTATGTCCTCGTGCTGAAGAGGAAGATTAACGTAAGGCCCCATTCCAGCTGGCGCTCTGTCCCAGTTTGCCACCCGCACCAAGCTGTTTATGGAATGTTTTTTAAAAATAGAGGCGAAGATTCCACTCCAACCACCTCGAGGATGAGTCATTGGGAGTGGTTGAACTGATAAACAATGAACTACCTCCTTTAGGTTTATGGTTTCCACCTCTTATGGTATCTCCCTAAAGGATATGCCTCCCTCCCACATTTGTAGGGGTCCTAACCTCCTCCTTTTCCTCTATAAAAGAAGCTATCTCTCTCAGAACTAGCTAGCTGAACTTGGAGAATTAGACATACTATAGCTGAATTACTAGAGAAGATAGAATAAGAAGGAATTGCATTGAGGAAGCTTGAGTCAATGAATTTTGAGAGAGCTTGATTCCATGCTTTCATCCCCTTCGAATTCCCTGACGAGCATCTGAGATGCGCTTCGCCTGAACCCCGCTGGAGGAGACTGCGACGTCAAAGCATTGGTTCTAACTCTTCCTTCTATTCATTTATATACATGACTACTGTTTGGTTACAATGTTGTGTTATGATGTTTTTTTGACGCAATACGTTTAGCTCTCTTTGACAGGCTAATAGTTATGAATGAAATTTTGTTATCTTGTATGCTATTCTTGTTTCTTGTTCTATGTGCAGGTATCCAAGCGTAATGGCGAAAGGATTCTGACTTGCCGAGGTAGGAGTGAGAGGCCACCACTACTACAAAAACAATGACAACATTGGATTACAGGTAGGTCAATCTCCCGTGTCCCTTGTACATTTAATAATTAGGAAGCAACACTTTAGCATGTCCCTTTGTTTCTAGACCCACTCTATCGCTAGCGGGATCGTCTTTGTCCACAGAGAGGATTTACCTGCATAACACTCTTTCTCCCAAGTACGTTTGTGGAACTTATCCCTGTCTTTCTCCCAAGATTGTTAGAAAATAAAATATTTCCCATCCTTGTCCTTTTTATGGATTGGTTACATCTGGTTGTACCATCTTGGAGATACTGGGATTTTTCTGGAGTAAAAATTCTGCAGGAGATTCATTGGTACATCTAGTGTCCAATAAAAATATTTTTAATTTATCAACTCTGGTGGCGGAGTGTTGGCTTGGAGGTAAGATTTCATTTGTCCAGCTGGACCACTCTCATAATCGGTTTTTGTGGGGTCCTCACATCCAATGGTTTTCTCAAGACCAACTCGCCACGAAGACCGAATATCCTGAAAAAGGCTTGTCTAAAATTGTCTATTCATATTTCTCTCTTGCCCACAATCACTGATGCCAGGTGTGACTCCACTATCGGGCTCTCAAAGAAATCATTTTCCCTATTACGGGATTCGATTGGCGATTCGAATTTGCATGTCCAATGTTTTTTTAACACGTTCCCATAAAAATGGATAATCGATGCTAGCAAAATGTGGTTTTTCTTCCGAGGGTTGCCTGCATTTGTAACTTTTTGGTTTCTTGAACAAGGTTTCCAATATTGGCACAATTGGCAGCTCGAATTCGTAGTCTATTTGGTTTTGGATTTACTTTATTAATCATGCCCCAGAATTACATGTTTGAAACTATTGGGTGTGGAGCCTGATTATCTTGTTTATTTTGTATCATAATGTTGGAACCTTATACCTTAATGGGGCGGCAACACCGCCCGTAATTAAACGTTGTCTAAGGGATCCACGGGGGGAAGCATCCCCGAAGCTAAAAACAAATGTTAAATTTCCTTGTAAAAGTATAGTAATTTATAGTCAATCTGGGTCGTTCATTAGGCAGATGATCTGACGGTAGAAGTTATGTTTAGTTTAGGGTTTTTTTCCCTAGAAGGCAACCCCTCACTTGTATGAGGGTATTGTATTGCGGTTGTGTATTGTATGTGTATTCTCAGAGCGAGAAACTGATAGGGAGATTGTGAGATGGAACAAAGGATATTATAGTGGATCTGTTGTAGGTTGTGTCTCTTCATTTCGTTGGATAATAGAAAGGAAGGAATGGTTGTTCGGGGTGGACGTAGCCCAAAATGGGTGAACCACGTATATCTGTGTCTCTCTAGTTTTATGTGTTTCTTGAGGTTTTGTTTCCACATATATATTTTATGTGTTGCATTGCTCTGTAATAATTAATTTTCTAACAGAAACAGTGGTGCATATCAGCAGATTGTAAATAGTATTTTACACCTCTAGCCCTGGAGGGGTGCTGATTTTTCCAAATGGAGGCCTAGTCCCTAATCATGGAATTGGATGTAGATGTATAAATTCTAATAGAAGTTACAACAGAGGCCAAAAATGATACCACGGCCCAAAAAATAAAAAATTTGGCAAGGTCCGGAAAGAAGGGGACATGCTCTGTAAAGGGAAGGAGGGGGATAAAGGTAAGTGCACAGAGGAGACCCAAAAAAATACTACTTTGGGACCAACTGGGGGCTCAGTGACCACAGGTGGTGTGGATTGACAAAGTATGTTGGCCCAAGTAGTTTTTTTCAAGAAATTCCACCAAGTCAGAAAATTTCCGAGGAGAAGAGTAAGAAGCCAATCATGGCCCAGGAGAAAATTCAGAAATTTATTCTTAGCATTTACTTGTACTAGGAGAATGTGATTAGGCACAGGAAAAATATGTTGATTTGGAGGTGGGATTACATTAATATGAATGGTGTTGAGATGAATGAATGGACACAAAAGTGTTGGGCTTCCCTCCTCCGTTACTGGCCAAAGGTTAGTGTGATGTTCAACGGGTGGTTTGGATTCCATTTTCTGAACGAGAAAGATGAAAAGAAGATCGTTGGATTACCATGGGTTAGCATTGGAAACTTGGTTTTGACCCTGTGGTTGAAATACCAAAAAGAAAAATAATTTGGGCCAAGCTTCATAGTTTCCCATTGGATCTATGGATTAAGGTTGTCATTAAGGAAATTGCAAGTAAAATAGGTAAATTATACTATGTGGACGAGGGTTGTAAGAGATTTCTTGATAAAAATGTTGTTTGGTTTCTGGTGGAATTGAACCTCACAAGGGGGTTACCAAAAACAATCTACATATTTTGGGTAAGATTTTATATTAGACAAGAGGTTGACTATTGGGGAATCCCCTTTAGGTGTTCGGAATGCCATAAAACTAGGCATCTACTACCTAGTTTCCCATTGTGCATTGGGGATAGAATAAGGTTGTCTAGGGAGCATATTATGGACAATCGAAATCTAGTATGGAGGGCTAGGGGGGCTGAATGGAGAAATTTTCTCTCTGGAGGGAGGATTGGTTCTGAGGCATTTTTTCATTCATAATTCCAAAAAGGCTTTAGATTTCCCTTTGGATGTAGTGACTGATGTAAATGAGGATGCATACAAGGAGAAATTGGGGGAGTTCCCATTTCGAACACCTACAAAAAGAAAAGGAAAAGATGTTAGAAAATCTGCAAACAAATCCAACCGATTATCTCTACTTTCCCGAGTATGCAACAAGAATACCATTGAATATCGATGGACGTAGACATCTAGATCGTAGATTATTTTCCTAAATTGGAGCTTGAATCCATTTCAGTAAAGAAAAATAATAATCTTAGCAGAGTATCCTTGAAGGATGGTGGCCATTTTTCTTTAGAACATAACCGATGGAGATGCAAAGAGCCTAAATTTAGTAAAATTACCCCTTATGGTGATTTCGAATCTAAACTGAATCACATATTCTCTGAAGCCATTGAGGAGACATTTATCCAAAATCTACTATTCAGTCAGAGAAGACTAGCATATTTCATTCGATAAATATAAAACACACGATGGGAACCAGACAATAGTCATTTATATTAAAAGGTAGAAAGAAGAGATACAACCATGCTCTGACATTGCGGTCTCCTCCAGCGGGGCTCAGGTGAAGCACGTCTCAAAGCTCGTTGGGGAATTCGGACGAGATAAGGGACCTCTCGATGGATTAATCCTTGTTCTACCTTTTCATAACTTAGTTATTCAACTATAGCTTAGTCTCTCAAGTTCAGCACTTTAGTTGTATAATTCTCTTTGTTCAGCTTTAGTTATTCAGCTAGTTTTCATAAAGAGAGAAGGCTTGTTTATATAGAGGTAAAGGAGGAGGTTGGGATCCCTACAAATGTGGAAGGGAGGCCTATCCTTTAGGAGTGTTCCAAGGGAGGTGGAAACTACTAGCTAAAGGAGAAGGCCCATGGTTGTTTCAGTTCAACCACTCCCAATGACTCATCCCCGAGGTGGTTGGAATGGAACCTCCACCTCTATTTTTAAAAAAAATTTCATAAATATCTTGGTGCAGGCATAACACTGGGACAGAGCTCCAAGTGGTGTGGGCTGTGTAAAATTGCCAGGTCGGCGCGAGGAGGTAAAGGGCTACTCGTGCCAAGGCAAAAATAGGGATTTTCATAGCTCTACTTAGGGAAATGTCAACAAGAAGAATGTTGCCTTCATCAAAAGGGATGCAAGGATGTAATTTGCAAAGAATGACACTATGCATTGGTCACAGAAATGACCCTCCAATATGCGAGTTGGGGATTGCAGGGACAGTGAAAAAATGTTGTGTAACAAATTCCCCCTAAAGCATGAGGTCCAAGTGAGAGGGAGGGGCGAAATGCTTTATGAGAACATGTTCGAGCCAAACACAGATGTCAGAAAACCTGCAATGACAAACAAAATTGATATCTCTGATACATGAACATGTGGCATGGGAGCATCCATCCATAATAGAGTATAAAAACTGAGATCTAGGTATGGACACAACCATCCAGTAGTAAAGACCAACAAATAGACTCAGGTATGGTTGCAACCATCCAATCAAAGAGTCATGCAATAAGTCATGATAATCCACAAAGAACCCGCAGCCTAGATCTTATCAGAAAAAATCCAGGGTCTTGCGCTCCATCTCGACCCGAACAAGTACAATTTATAGCATGTGAATGTATGAGATGAAGTCGAACATGCAAGAAAATCATCTGATTACTAGCCAATGATGAAAACTATTAACAGACACGAGAGAAACCACCAATAATGACAATGGATCTTAAGGTACATAAGGTACAATCCACGGAATGTGAATAGTGATCTGGCATCGAACACCTGCAGATTCAGTCGATCGAAGGCCAATGATGTGGACCTTGCGTCGAATGCGAAGAACCTGCCATTAAGGCATGCAGGCTCCAAGGTATCGGAAAGAGTCTCTAGATCAGATTCCTGGATAATGAGCTGAAGTCGACAGGAAGTGACCTGTTCGAAGGAGGGCCATAATGTTTCCCACATCATCGACATGAGACAGAGTAATATGATGTTTGTGAATCAGGAGCAACAGAGAATCAGAGGGAGATTGAAAAAAATGCAGAGGTGAACTTCTCTTGAACATATCAGCAGCACGACACTAGATTTGGCAGTATTTGACATCAAAGGATCTGAGGTCATGATGATGTGGCAAAGAGAAAATGAGAGGTCAAAAGAGATTACCCAAACCCATGGAGACAAAAATGACGAAATGAGATCTCCCTAACCCAGCACGAATGCAGACAAGTGCCATGTTCAAGAGCGACATACTGCCAACACAACTAAAATCCGGTTCCATTTTCCCCCACCATTTCTGGCGAGTACCCCAATTATTTTTGAAAACAAGCTTGAAGGGGATAGCATATGCTTGCACTATAAGTTTTTTGTTCGGACAAATCCATCCTAGTACATTTTACGAGCCCTAGGAAGGAGGAACTCGAATAACGTCATTGTGACGAGGTCTGATGTCATCAGGGCTTAACGAGTCTGACAAAGGGAGAACTCGGCATCTTTTCATGTTTAGAGAGTTTGAAAAGAAGGCATAAAAGAAAAATCCAGTAGTGCCTTTTCATAGGTAGTCTCACAAATCTGAAAAGGTAGAAAACTGTGTCTGGGAGAACCTCTTAGTCGCAATAGGCTAAGGTATTCCTTTTTCGTAAATAATCTATCCCAGCCATAAAAAGGGGTAAACGTATACTGGGTAGATATATTTTCGCAGCCATTTAACGAGTTCAAAACGACAAGTGTCTCGACAATATTTTCAATTTTAGAGAGTTAGAAAAGAGCTTAAATATGACTCCGGTAGTGACTTTTTTGTGTTTTTACCGAGTCCAAAAAAGTATAAAATATAACTCGTCACTTCATCCTTGTCGCATAAAAACCTGTTACTACACAATTGACATTATAAAACCCATTTTTCGAAAACAATATCATAAAATAATTGAAAAACATGCCTTAAAACCTAATTAGGGTTGTAAAAATTTATAAAATGCCAAAAATAGTAAAAAACAATTACTTTTTACTTTCTACCTCTTGTGGAGCAATTTTTACTCATTTTACTGTGCAATCTTGCGGTGAAGATAACGACCAATCCAGTACATCAATCGCAAATCTGTCAACTCTAGGTAAGAGCTGAGATCCGTCTTGTCATTTTAAGCTATTCCTTTCTTCTTGCATTGTCAATTTTGAATTTGGGGGGAGAAATTGAAAAATTTAGGGCTGCGCGGTTGGCACGGGTTTCAGGCACAGAGTCGCGTTGACCGCCCTATTTTTAGCATTAGGACGTGCCAACAGCACAACACAATTTCAAACAATAATACTCACCAGATGTCCAGATTATTTATAAATTCAAGGATAAATATTGACTAATATCACTTGTATGTGTGTGTTTGCAGGTAGAATAGAGAAAAATGGTCATTGAATGGAAAGAACGGGAACATAGTGATGAAGATGAATTAGCCATGGAAAATGAGGGAGTTATGGAAGCCCTTAGGAACTGTGGTTTGAAAAAATTCTTCCTCACACCATGTCTCCGAGCCCAACTGGAATTGCTACAATATCTTATCAGTATATGGGACGAAGATCAAGAGAAGTTCATCCTACGGGATCAAGAACTTGAGATTGATGTTTTTGATGTGTACTTCATCATAGGATTATCACGGAGAGGTGTATCACCACTCCTAATCGGCACTCGACCCTGCATGGAAAATATGTCCATGGTGATAGATAGGGTATGTCAATGAGTGCAGAAAGGAACCGGTAGTGGGAAAGTTGATATACAAACTATCCCGGATTTGACAATACGCGTGGTATTGCATACCATCACACGTGTTGGGATCGCAAGCACTTCATGAAGCAACAAAGACATAGTTGCTTCTTGTTGTGGACTGCATGGCTCCGACCCTCTTCAACTGGGTAGAGGCGGTGACCATAAACATGAAGCGCCAATTAACCAAATGCAAGAAGACCAAATTGAAACAATTTGGTTATGGATCTATCCTGGTATCGTTCTTCTTGGAATGATTACCAATTTTTCAATGACAGGAGGTCATAGTTCCAAATACACCAGTGAGAGAACCTCGGATGGCCCGATGGGTGGCACTAATGACAAGGGTAGGGGGCAGCCAATAGATGTCTTAGAGGCCAGAATTTTTCGATTGGCTCCATCGACAATTTATTTTCGTGGACAATTGGCCCTACTCTGGCACAGACTTCACTGGTGACCCAGACCTCCCACTCCCGGAGGGAGAAGATTGGGATGAAGATTTGGGCAAGACTCAATTTTGAATTTTATGAGTATTATGATTTTTTTGTTTATGTATGTTCTGACATTAAATCCATGTGATGCAGATGTTGGCCTAGAGAGGCTTGCCGGCATGTCACCAATAATGAGGCGAATCCCTCGCGATCTAGACCCTCAAGGTGAGGGCTGCAAGGAAGATGAGATAGTGCACAACCTGGAGGGGATCACCCGAGGAGTCCCAGATTATGCATGTTTTGATGATGTTCCTCGCGCCTATCAGAGACACACTGTAGGAGTGCCTAGTCGAATTCACCGCTTGCTGAGGCGGATAGTACGGGCTGTGACATGTTACCACAAGCATCATGCTGATTAGACACCTAGTTTTCTTTATTTGCATATTTTGCGAGACATGATGTCTCGGGATGTAACAGAAACATACACATATTTTTTGACGTTATGATGCACATAGTTGCAAACATGTGATATATATATATATATATATATATATATATATATATATATATATATATATATATATATATACACATCCATTTCCTTACATGGATCTTTTTACATATGATGATGTTTTTACAAATTATGCAAATGTCTATCTAATACAATGTTGGCCACTCTATCAGTTAACGTGTTCATTCGTCTAGGAATATGTTGATAAGTAATGAAATCAAAATGTCTTTCCAACAAACGAATAAGTAAATACAATCTCAGAATGTGCGGATTTCTAACCGAATAATGATTATTGAGTTGTAGAACAACAAGCTGTGAATCTAGATTTACAAGCAATGCACGTATGCCGAGGTTAATTTCCTCGGCTAATAGCTCAATGACAGCACTATATTCAGCGACATTGTTTGTAGTTCATCCTAGATAAATACCTTGTAGGTCTATCAACTCACCAGCAGGATTATAAATTACCCAGGCTGCCGAAGATAAATTCCTGGTACTGTGGGAAGCACCATTTGCGAAACCGACATAAGGGGTAATAGACATCTGTACGATAAGAAAGAAAACGCTCACAAAGCACACGAAACCCAAAAAAATGTACAAAAATAAAAATAACACCTATGTACACCTAATATTAACAAATGAATCATGCATAAAATCTTTTGAGATACAACCCATTTCTAGGTTGTTCAAGAGGATGGCCTTCGTAGTTAATTAGCTCATAGGCCCCATTTTGCAACACACATTTAACGATGTAGGGCCCATGCCACATAGGTTGAAATTTACCTACCCCAAGCTTATCATGAACTTGATTATATAGGAGGATGAGATCTCCTTCAACAAAATAACGAGGGGAAACTGATTGATCAAAATGAGATTTGACTCGCTTCTTTTGTGCCTCGATGACCGAAGCAGCTAAGCAATGAGTTTCATCTAACCTTTCTAAGTAAAGGAGACACTCTTCTTCCTACGAAGTATTAGGCAGTAATTCCACAGCTAACTTAAGAAAAGGTATTTCACATTCAATTGGAAGAGTAGCTTCCAGACTGTAAACCAGCTGAAAAGGGGTGAATCCAGTCGCACTCTTCACTGAGGGTCGGTATGCCCAAAGAGCCAAAAATAACATGAGATTCCAGTTTGATTTGTGGATCCCAATCGTACGCTGAAGCATTGTGACAAGAACTTTGTTCACAGCTTCAACCTAGCCATTGGCTTGAGGGTAGTATGGCATTGAGTTGTCGTGATGAAGACCCAACTTAGAAGTCAACTATGCCACCATATAATGCCAAAAATGGGAACCATGATCGGTAACGATGGCTTGAGGGACACTAAACCTAGAAATAATATGATTGAATATGAAATGAGTGGTTGTCTTACCATCAGCGGCAAGTGTAGGAATTGCTTCGGCCCATTTGGTGAAGTAGTCCACGGCTACGATGATATAAGCATTCCCCCCGGCCGAGTGAGGGTTACACGTCATAAAAATGATGCCCTATTTGGCAAAGGGACCAACGATAATGACAGGGTGAAGGGGAACAGGTGGCGCACGCATCTTGCGTTGATAAATTTGGCAATCATGGCATTTACGAACTGCGACAATACAATCTTTGAAAATGTAAGGCCAAAAATACCCGACACGAAGTATCTTTTGTGCAGTAGCATAACTAGACATGTGATCACCATAGGCGCCACTGTGACAATCATTCAACACTTTCTCAGCTTCCTCGAGGGTCAAACATCGGTGGAGTATGGAATCAACTCTAACGTGATAGAGCGTATCTCCAACTATGCGATAAGGTTGCGAGTGATGCCAGATATGACGGCAGGCATCCTTTGTCAACTCAGATCGGAATGTGGAAGTTTGGAGATATACGATGATATCACCATACCAGGGATCGAGGGTGCTAACCAAGAAAAGTGTATCGTCTGGAATATGGCCCTCAGAACGAGACGGAGCGGAGTCGGAAAGAAGGGAACAAATCAAATCAACAAAAACTAGAGATTTCTTTGATTTGGCAGCAGTAAATTCCAAATTGAACTCTTGGAGGATAACAATCCACTTCGAGTATTTTCCCCACAACAATTTTCGAGACAAAATATAGGTCATGGGGTTGTAATCAGAAATCACAGTCACCGTACACAAAAGGATATAATGATGAAAGCACTGGACAACTTGGACCACAACCACTGCTAACTTCTCGACATGAGCATAACGCGTTTTAGGATTGAGAAGGTTACGAGACAGGTAATAAATGACACGTTCATGACCATCATCATCGTCTTGAACCAAAACCATGGCAATTGTACTAAAAGCAACAGCTAAGTAGAGGGAAAAATCACGATGATAATTTGGAGGACATAACAAAGGAGCGTTGACCAACAATGTATTGAGTGTATCAAAATATTTTTGAGAAATCTCATCCTAATATAAAGGTACATCCTATTTGAAAAGTTGTGTGTATCCTTTAGTTACTTCGGCATAGTTCGGTATAAAACGACGTAGAAAATTGGCCTTACCTTGTAGAATTTGCAACTGAAGTAATGAGGATGGAGAGGGGAGATTAACAATAACTTCAACCTTAAGTGGATCAAGGCGAATTCCTTATTTAGATATGATAAACCCTAAAAGTCTATCGGAATCGACGCAAAAGACACACTTATGCGGATTAAGTCAAATGTTTTAGTGTCAAAAATGAAGAAAAATCTGACGAAGATGGCCCGGATGGTCCCTACACTTAGCTGAATGAGCCGGAAGGTCATCCAGGTAAGGTTGAACGATGTGACGAATGTCATGAAAAGCGTAGGGCATCGCTTGCTGGAAAGTGGCCCCGACATTCTTCAAGCCAAAAGGGAGTTTCTTGTATGCGAAGGTGCCCCAAGGACAGATAAAAGTTGTCTTATGTTGATCGTTCGGGAGAATGTTAATCTGATTATACCCAGAAAAACCATCCATAAGGGAAACAATCTCACTCCTGGCATAGTCGTCAATGATTTGATCGATGAAGGGAGTGGGATAATTATCCTTAGGATAGGCCCGATTTATGTCATGGTAATCAACACAGACATAGATAGTTCCTTGTTTCTTATCGATAGGAACGATGTTTGAAACCCAATCTGTCGAGAGACATGGTTTCCATGACAGCTTCGTCGGAAGGAAACACTTCTTTCAAAGGATTAGGTGAATCTGAATTTCTGAGCCAGGGGGATTGACTAGAATACACGTCAAGAGACAAGCTCAAAGGAGCATTATCAAAAGGTGAAGTATCCGATGCAGAAATGAGTTCACAATAATAGATTTCAATCGGACTCAAAGGCATCGAATCTCCATATGAATCGACCTGTTTAGGTGAAAGAATAATCCACGGGTCATCCGATCGAGAGATCATATTAATTTGAATAGTCTTTGGTGGTGAAAGGGGAAAATACCCATGAGGGATGGATCCTTGAAGAGACCCAACCAAACGCTCTCGAAGGGAGTAGGAATCTCATCCACATACGGAATTTTGTTCTCGGAAGAAGAGGTGAAGAATGACAATTGGTCAACAGTAACAATCTTACCCTCGTGTGGAAATTTAAAAACATGGAAGAGGGTGGAAGAAACACAAAGCATAGTGTGAGTCCAACTGCGAACGAGTAGAAGATTGTAATTGAGTTTAGCATCAATGACTTCTACTTCAACATTGACTGTCTTCCCTTTCAATGTAATCGGAAAACTTGTGAGAACACCCAAAGGTTTTGATTCCCTTCCATCAAATGCTTCAAGGGAATTTGGTGAGGAATTCAGGGCTGGAGAACCAATGGCCTTACAACACGAAGCTAACATGATGCAGGTTGATGCACCTTAGTCCACAATGGCTCGATGGATGTCGAGAACATTAACAACAACTTGTATAATGAGTGCAATTTGGTGTGGAAGTCGTGGGATGAAATTCTCTAGATCGAAAGCGAGAAGGCTAGTATTAGTAGGATCAACTCTGCCGATTGCAGATAATAAAGTTTTACACTGAGATGGACAACTCTAGAGTACTTCTACCGCGGACATTGCAGACAGCGCCTGTGCTAAATCCTCAACAATACTGTAATGTTGAGCAGCACGGGCATTGGTATTATAAGAAGATTTTCGGAGAAAACCTTTGGAAGGCGGTCGCACAACGGGTTCATCACTGGGCCTTTCAATCTCAAGAGGGCCAGAAATACGTGGAGGAGGAGGACCATTAGCGATCTCCTTCCCCATTGCCTGACGCAACCCTGCATAATCTTTCGACCAAGTAGCAATGGAAACGGATGCAGAACCGTTCATCGTGAACACTTGAGATCCAAATGGAACATATGATTGAGGCTCCTCCACCATCTGGGTCTGTTGAGACCGAAAAGGTTCTTTAAGAACAACATGAGTACCCTAATTTCCTTTGAGAAACTTACTTACTTCGGATCGTCGAGGAAAATCCTTAGTGTAGTGGTTTCCATCACAAATCAGACAGGGATACTTCAGCTTACACTGTGAACCATCATCAGCACGAGGTTTGGACGAATATGGTTTTGGGGCATCGGCCTTGGTCTTGAATTTACCCTTATTTTTCCTTTTAGAAGTTTTATTTGCAGGATTGGCCTGAGCGGCATTGACCTCCGATGTTTTACCAGGATTTGAACTAGACTTAGGAGCAATATCATTGGAAGAATTAGATTTTTGCTTCCCAGGGTTGGAGGAGGAAGACTTACACGAAGTCTGGGACGTAGAACCAATAATACCGTCGACGGATGGGGTCGCTGGTGCGATAGAAGTTCCAAGTCGAGGGGCATCAGTCAAAATATCATACAATATGCCTGATTGAGAGTACACGAGATCAAGGTACTGGGCACGAGAAATGTCCTGTTCCTCGGTTACATGTGCCCCCATGGCTATGTATTTCACAATATGATTGAAAAAGGAGGTAGTGAACCAATGAGTAATAAGCTAATTAGGAATTTCAAACTTGATCAAGTGACGACGACGTCTCCAGTCATGAATATGGTCTGAGATATGAGTAGCTTGGTCCTATTTCAAAGAGGTGAGGAGATGCGTCTCGGCTTCATAATGAATCGGTAACTGAAAATGAGTAAGGACTGCCATAGCGAGATAGTTGAAATATCGAAAGATACCGCGAGAGAGCTCAATATACCGCTTAGCAACAACAACAGTAAAATTTCGTTGGAAAAGAGGAAGTCGAATGGAATCATCAACCCAAGAGTTGGAAGAACACCACAAGTGGTAAGTCATAACATGTGCTTGGGGGTCTTCTCCGGACTTGCCCTCAAAATTTGGGACAATCACTAGGAATCTTAGTCGGAACCGGAGGCCAATATGGGTTGTGAAGAATATGATCATTCGTCAACTTTGACACATCTGGTAACTCCAACGTGGCAAGAAATGGTAATTGAGGGTTAAAAGGCATAGCAGGTCCTTGATAAGAACCTGAACTTGCATTCCATTCTATTTGAGAAAAATTCTGCCCCCATGGGTTCTGTCCCAAAGGATTCAGAAGATATGGGGGATAAGCCAAATAAGTCTGTTGATATTGAGGATACTGATTCTGAGTATAAAATCGAGGTCCTTGTTGAGGATTTTGCAATGGAATGTAAGTGTGGCCTTGAGATTGATTATACGGCAACTGAGATTGAGGGTGATAAGTAAAACCTTGAGGTGCACTATATACTGGTCGATATTTACCACGATGATAATAAAATCCTTGGGGTTGAGTTGGATGTTGATAAGTGGGTCCCCGTTGAGCTAAAGAAACAAGGTAAATTAGCTGCTGAGCAGACTGAACATGCTGCTAAAAAGTAGGACCCTGTTGTGAAGCAGAGTAAAATTTCTATTGAGCAGACTGAGCTGGCTGTTGGGTCAGTTGAGTAGGTTTCCCCTGTGGAGTAGATTGAACTGGATGTTGAGAGCTACCAGGTTGCCCTGGCTGAGTAGGTTGGCTTGATGGATGCGATGAACCAGGTTGTCCCGGAGGAGGACCAGAGGGTTGTTCTTGTTGCCCAACATTCAGACTAGTTTGAGGATATGATACCGGTTGTTGGACAAAAGGTTTTCCCTGAGATGAATATATTTCCCCCCCAGGACCATAAGAAGGTCCTGGTTGATACAAAGGTTGACCAGAAGGCCCTTGAGGTTGTCCTTGTTGGACCATGGGCTGGCCTTGTAAAGGTTGGCCCTGTGGACTGTAAGGTTGTCCTTGTGGACCGTATGAAAATCCGGACTGAGCTAAAGGTTGTCCCTGAAAGGGTTTTCCTTGTGGGCCAGGGGGTTGCACCTGATAATTCATCCATATTTCGGGAATGATTTCATAAGGGTCATAAACAAGAACACCGTTCTCATCATAATAATGGGGAGTAGGAAACGCATAGATGGGGTTACCGACAGCATCATAGTGATGAGGAGTAAGATAGGAAAAATAAATAGGATTACCATATTCGTCATAATGGTGTAGCGGATTAACAGGAGCATGAGGCTGTTGAGAAACTTGAGAGTTTTGTTGATGAATAGACAATAGATACTCTTCAAAAGTGAGGCCACCAAGGATCTCAGTCGAGGCCACTGGTGCCTGAGTGACTGGTGCAGATGCAACCACACAGACAGTAGGTTGAACTGGGATAGATGTAACCACAATCGATGAAGTAGGTGTTGTTAATGACGATCCTAACGATGGAAGGACCGGACTCCTGGATGGAGTAGATGCTGCCATGGAGAAAATACCAGCAACAATCTGACCCAAAGACCTATATCCGGCTGGAAGTGACACTGATGGTGAACATTGAGCATACACCTGAGTGGTGTTTTCAGGGAAAATTTGATACTCTTCTGTAGAAACAGGAATTCCATCACTGCCAATAGGACCTGATGTGTCCATGTCTGACTCCTCCGTAAGATCTTCGAAAAGGATATGGGGACTAGGAGGTAT
The DNA here is from genome assembly GCA_034641835.2 of Pinus albicaulis. NCBI lineage: Eukaryota > Viridiplantae > Streptophyta > Pinopsida > Pinales > Pinaceae > Pinus > Pinus albicaulis. The sequence continues at coordinate 784,706,019 of CM076584.1, forward strand.
AACAGCAGATAAAAATTGTGATCTTGACATAAGAGGAGGGAATTATTCCTCGTCTATAAAACTAGACCAAGCACCCGAGGGAGGCCAATTGAACTCAACTGGCTCGTCAGCGGGAGACTAGGTAGTAAGGGGTAAGACTGACGAGAGAATAGGCTACTGAAGCTCGATAGACCTAGAGGATTGAGGAGTTTCAAATGAACTGTCCAGTAAATGAATACCTTTAGAAGGGAGCGAGGATGACGAAACTGGTGGTTTCGCCACCGTGACTGCTTCTCAACAAGAAGGAAAAAGAAATATCCGAGTAAAGAATTAAAAAACCAAGGCAAACAAAAACAATCCAAGTGCTAAAACTTTTATGTGCGTGTGATCGTAGGTATTTTATTTTACAACACTGAAACCAAACTTTATTGTTTCATGTTTTAATAGTCAAGAAATAGGAAAAATATGACTAATCACTTTCAATGTTAAATGAGCGTGAAAGGACAAGTGCTCGATGATATTTTTCAAATTTAAGGAGTCAGTAAAGATAAAAAATGACTGCTCAGGGAATCTAAGCAAGAGCGTATGCCAGGTTTCTGTGAACTGCCATATACAACTTGGTGATGAAATGAAAGATAAATGACCAAGGACTTAACGTGTGTGTAGGTAGTCTCCCATAATGTTATGTTCGGTGTATCACGGTTACAGGGTGACAGACTCGACTTCCTATGGATAAAACGATTGCAACCTAGAGGGGTCTCCCTTTATATACTCGACGGTACGGGGAGCACAAGTTTGTACTAGCACTGTTTGAAGCCATATGGCGAACGAAAACTACTAGGTTTTAATATGCTGGAACACGTCTCTAAATTAGACCACTAGAATATTTCGTTAGGTTTCAATGTTGCCTTAGGTTAATTGAAATAAATTTTAACGTTGATCTTGGATTAAGTTTCAATTTCCAGGCCTTAACGTATGTCGGATTTGAAATCTTCCTAAATGAAAAACTATATCCATAAGAATACCATTTTCGTTCAATGAAAGCTATCTACGAGAAGGAAAGAAAACTTTCAAGCAATAGTGAATACTGAAATCATGCGAAAACATCCATTAATGCATCTAATGCAATCGACGGAAAACAAAAAACTCTTTCCTAGGTGATGCAATGCTAGTTATGTGAAAGAACGTTTTATTTTCAAAGCAGAAGAAATGCAATATTTTTGTTTTTTCAATGCAATAGAGCAAACAATGCACTAAATGATACAAAAAACAAAACTAAACACTAGTTTGAGAGAGTGAATGCAAAAGTTGAAACGGAATGACTCCTCCAACATAAAACAAACACAACAAGACCCAAACCAATGCTACAAACTTTTCAAATCAAAGAGAAATATTGAAAATGACCCATGCAAGTAGTGTAATTGGTGCTTGGAGTAAGAGGAAGAAAAATCAAACAAGCAAGGCAATGATCATTCAACCAACGAACATACTCAACAGGATCAAAGAGACGAAGAGAAATTAAACAAGGAATGAATTCAACAACTATCAAGAAACTCGATCTCCAAACGGAAGGCTCAATGCACCAAGGCACTCAGAAACCCTAAGACCTCAAGTCACACTGATAAGAAATGGACAAAAAACTGAAGAAAATGAGCTTCCAGCAATCAAAGAAAACCCAAAACACTTCAATTACTCTCAAGAATAACCCAGAAACAAGTACAATCAACCAAAAACTCATGCAAAGCTCACACCCAAAAACTCACAGGGGTCGGCACGACTGTGAGGCAGTATTCAGTGCCAAACAGGTGATGGCGCGAGTGCTACAAAAGCAAAATGTGCTAATCGGCGCGATTATTCAGGGGAAAACCATGCCAAGCCAGTTAACCAATGAAAAGGGAAAAAACTCAATAGAGCAGAGGTCAATATTAACACTCTGGGGCTGAACAAGGGTTTGAAGCACTGTTAAACAACCAGAAAGGTGAACAACAAGACAAAAAAACCCAAAAATGACCCAACAAGATCAAAGACAAACTCACACTGATCCCCAGTGGAGTCGCCAACTTGTTATGTAGGTAAATCCTCTCTGCGGATAGAGACAATCCCTCTAGCCCTAAGGTGGGTCTAGTAACAAGGAATCATGCTAAGGTGTAGGTTCCTAGATATTCGAATGAAAAAGGACGCGATAAGATAGCCTACCTGTGGTCCAATGCTGTTGTCGGAAATCGTAGTGGTGATGTGAACTGCTCACTCCCGATTCGGAAAGTCACAATCCCTTCGCTTATCGCACTTGGACACTTGCACAAAGATCAAAAAATGACAACCAAGTTACACATACTAATTTCATCCAAAATCTACTAGTCAGTCAGAGAAGACTAGCATATTGAATTCGATAAAGATAAAACACAATATGGGAACTAGACAATAGTCACTTATATTAAAAGGTAGAAAGAAGAGATACAACCATGCTCTGACATTGTGGTCTCCTCCAGCGGGGCTCGGGTGAAGCATGTCTCAAATCTCGTCGGGGAATTTAGACGGGATAAGGGACCTCTTGATGGATTTATCCTTGTTCTACCTTTTCATAACTCAGTTATTCAACTATAGCTTAGTCTCTCAAGTTCAACACTTCAGCTGTATAATTCTCTTTGTTTAGCTTTAGCTATTCAGATAGTTTTCATAAAGAGAGAAGGCTTGTTTATATAGAGGTAAAGGAGGAGGTTGGGATCCCTAAAAATGTGGAAGGGAGGCCTATCCTTTAGGAGTGTTCCAAGGGAGGTGGAAAATACTAGCTAAAGGAGGAGGCTCGTGGTTGTTTCAGTTAAAACACTCCCAATGACTCATCCCCGAGGTGGTTGGAATGGAACCTCTGCCTCTATTTTTAAAAAACATCTCATAAATATCTTGGTGCAGGCATAACACTAGGACAGAGCACTAAGTGGTGCAGGCTTAGTGTAAAATTCCCAGGTCAACGTGAGGAGGTAAAGGGCTACTCGGGCCAAGGAAAAAATAGGGATTGTCATAGCTCTGCTTAGGGAAATGTCAACAAGAATAATGTTGCCTTCATCAAAAGGGATGCAAGGATGTAATTTTCAAAGCATGACACTGTGCATTGGTCATAGAAATTACCCTCCAATGTGCAAGTTGAGGATTGCAGGCACAGTGACAAAATACTGTGTAACAAGGGTACCTTAATTTTACACTAAATGCTGGAGAGTGTTGGGGAAACAAAGAAAATTCAAACCCCTTAATTGGTTTTTTCTCAAGGCTCCTCGATAGAAATTTTCTCTATGACATCATCCCTGTACCTTTGGGGCTTACATGGAACAATGGGAGTTTGGGGAGGGAGAGTATCGCCAAAAGAATTGAAAAATTCTTGGTGGATTCTTTTTTGTTTGAGAGATTGAAACATATAAAATCCTAGTCCTTATATTTAGAAATATCACACCACGAGGCCATTTTCATGGAATGGACAGATTTACTGGGGAATGTTAATATCCCATTCAAGTTCAATATGAATTTGGTCAGAGAGCCTGATTTTCAGGATCTCGTATACCAGTCATGGTCTCAACTGGTTTTTTCTATTTCAAATGATCCCACAACGACTTTATTGGAGAAACTAAAGCATCTCAAAACATTGGTCAAATAATGAGTTAAAAATAAGAGAGTTGAGCTTAGAAAGGAACTATTACAAATTGATACGGAAATTGAAATTATGTTCGACCTAATCGCCCGAGGCCTCTTCTCTGAACAACAACCCTGGGCCATCTTAGAACTAGTATCTAGAAAAGAAAATTTTTTAAAGGTGTAGGAGGAAGAATGGTGACAGAAAAGAATATTAGCATGGATTAATGGTGGAGATCGTAACACCAAAATTTTCCATCGAGCAACATCTAAAAGAAGAAAAATTAACTCAATATGGACCATTGAAGATTATACAGACAAATTTTTTCAACAACGGAGAATATTAAAGAGGCATCTTTTTGTTTTTTCAAAAATCAATTCTAGGATAGGGGGTAGACTATTTGGATGAAAAAATGTATTTTTCTAAAAGATTCTCCAACTGGATCAGTTATATGAACACAATATTGATGGACACACATATTTCAGATGAGGGGTTACACCAAACCCTCAAGGAGATGCCAAAGGACAAAATCCCTAGTCCCGATGGTTGTCCAAGCGATTTCCTCCTTCATTATTACGACTTGGTGGGGTCGGATGTGGTGAGGATGGTGGAAGAAGTCAGAATTTCTGGACATATTCCAGGTGCAATCAACTCGAAATTCCTAAATCTAATTCCTAAGATGTTGAATCCTAATTCTCTTTCAAATTATAGGCCAATATCTTTATGTAATTCTGTCTATAAAATGATGTCAAAAATTACTACTAATCATGTCAAAAAGATCATTTCCCCACACATTGTTTTGGAGGAGTTCGTTTTTTTTTCCAACGGGAGAATACATGACACATTGGCTATTGCTCAAGAATGTATCCACATGATAAAATCGAGGAAGTAGAAATCATGCATTATGAAAATTGATCTGATTTGATATTATGAATGATTTGATTGGGATTTCCTCACAATAATTCTCTACAAAATCAATTTCAAACACAGGCATGTTTGATGGATAATTACATGTGTTTCGTTGGCTTCAATGGTGATTCTTATAAGTTGGGAGCCCACAAATTTCTTCAAAATGGGCAGAGAGTTGAAGCAAGGATGTGCATTGTCCCTGTTTTTATTTATATTAATCATGGATTATTTCAACAGAGGACTACAGGAAATGAAGGAAACATGTGCTATTAAGGGATGCATGATTTCTAGAAATAAAGTTCAGTTATCACACCTACTATTCATAGATGATATTCTTTGTGTAGGTGAGGCAACAATTTTTGAATGGGAATCATTTCACAAGACTTTTCATAACTTTCACAGGGCTTCTGGCCTTTGTATAAACAACACAAAATGTGATTTTATTTCGGATGGGAGAGACTCACTAGAGATAAAAAAGCATAGAGTCCTTGTTTGGGGTGAGGATTCAAACTTTATCTCCGTGATTTAGATATTTGGGATGCATGTTGAAACTAAACAATCATAAAATATATGATTAGGAATGGCTCATTGAAAAATTTGAGAGGAATTTCCTCAAGTCGGATCATAGGTGGCTATCACTGGGAGGAAGGTTAATTATGGTCTGAGATATTTTTCAAGGAATTCTTGTGTTTTGGATGCACATTTCTAAATTCATTAGGCTATCATAAAAAATATTGAGTCCACTATAGAAATTTTTCTATGGTCTAGATCTGGTCCCCATAAAAGTGTTCCTCTTGTAGGACTACACCACATTTCCAGACTTGAAAATAAGGGTGGTTGGGGTATCTAGAATATCAAAAGCTTCAATCAGACGCACCTGACATCCTGCCTATGGTGAATGTTTGGGGATCGAGGTCTTTGAATTCCATAATGATGGACAAGTATATTCCCAAGGGTGATATGGAGGCTTGTATATTAGCAAGAATGCCATCGAAATATTGTACATCAGTCATCTGGAGAAGTCTTAGGACTGTGGTTCCATGGTTATGTAGAAATATACACTGGGTCATTGGGGATGGCCAGAAAATTCAAGTGGGTTTGGATTCCATCAAAGGTATGTTGGGAAGTCATCTTCTATCTGTCCCATTAATCAACTTCCTCATCTAGCGAGGGTTTAATGATATGGCCAGTATTGGGAGGAGACAGTCATTGCCTCAATCCTCCATTATGTGGCCACATGCAAGTGAACTTGGGATTCTAGTGTATATGGTGGCCAAATGGGAAGCCTACAAAAGTAATCATAGAAAATTTTAAGGGAGAAATTTCGCAAATGAGCTATTTTTTGGACATTTTCTAAAAAAAATTATTCGCCAATTTGTTTAAAAAAATGCCTATTTTTTACATATATATGGTTAAATGGATAGTATTCACTGAAAATTTACCAATTTCAATAGTAAATTACATACTTTTCATTAAATATTCGTCAACATTCTATATGTATGAATTTTCGAACAAGGATAGTCGCCTACAATACTACATATAGGAAAATATTTAAATCTTAAAAAATACCATGGAAGTAATCTTTGTCAGTCTGAGATTTCTTTGTCCACACATCCAGATAGACTAGTATGGGGTGGAAAAATATTTGAAGGTTGCATTGGAGTTGCAGAAGCATACAAATACATCATTTCTTGTTCTTTCTCCCTCCCCTTTGCTGATCTAATTGATCTTATGTAGATTTGGGGAGTCCCACTTAATATCATGTGCTTTACATGGCTAATCCTCCACAACTGTATTCTCACATGGGAATCTATTTTGAAGAAATGTTTTATAGGTCTTGGTAGTTGTTCGCTTTGTGAGTTAGCAATGGAGGATTGCTTACATATATTCATTCTTTTCCCTTTTTCCCGTGACATTTGGAATCAGGTGATTTCACTCTTGAATTTATAGAATGATATGGATCTTACTTGCATGGTTTCCTACATCAGCAATTGGGCTCGACAAAACTAGGCATATAAAGCACTTCCTCTCTATGTATTATGGGGTATTTAGTGTGCCTGTAATGCATATATATTTGAAAGATCCTCCCCTAATGTTTTTTTGATTTCTCTCCATATTGTGTCATATTTCATGGAGGCAGGGCCATGGTTCCATAAGGTTTCATCTTTGTATGCTATTTTTGTTGATCGGGCTAACATATTTCCGATTTGTTTCTCTTATGGGGCCTCTACTAACAGGCATTGAGGGTGTGCATTCTCTTTCAACATTGAGTCTCTTTTATCCTTTCCCTTTAGATGGTTCAGGGGTCCGGGAAACAACATTAAGGATGAAATGTTGGCATTGTGGGGAGCACTTCAAGTGGCTCATTGGCTCGACATTGAAAATATTTTGTTTGTCGAGGAATCCCTTTCCACGATTCGTTGGATACAAGGTTGTTTTGTTTTACATGTTCCAATCCTATTCAATTGGATGCAATGTATTTTAGACCTCAAGGAACACTTCTCGGAGGGTTATTTTCAAAATATCTACAAAGAGAAGAATGTCGAAGCAAATGTCCTCTCCAAGCATGCTCACTCACTTCTGGCAGGGAATATGTTTTTTGAATAGATAGTGGACAGATCCATTTGTAGTGAGGGATCTTATGCCTTCTTTTGAACATACTCTATTTTTTTATCGGGCTTTCATTGCCTATTTTAGCGTGGTATTATGTTTCTTCTACTACTTTTATTATTGTTTCCTTTGAGGGTTTGTACTATGGAGCATAATCTTGTTTCTTAATGATGTGTTTGGAGAATTATACTTTCTCTATTTATTTAGGAAGTGAATCAGGGGTTTATTTTCCTGGGTCCACCGATAGATGAATGATTGCAATATTATTCATTTCTCAAAGTGTTTTTTGGACATTTGAATATGTAAAACATCTCTATTATAATGAAAATGTTTCATTTTTTCTTCTTGAAAATAAAAGAGAAGGATTTTTTATGAAATCAATGAAGGATCCATAATAATGGTTGTCTATGAAGAGGTTTTGTAATAAAAAACCAATATATTTGAAAACATTGAAGAAATTGTTGAATTGTAAGCGAGATATGGCACCACTACGAGAAAATACAGTAAGTATTAGTTTCAAAATCCTGTAATAAGCTTGATTATTTTATAAGATTCAGATAATTGGGATTATTTGAGTAAAAAAAATGTTTTATTAAAGTGGTCTATTTTAAGGAAAGCTTTATTTAATTACAAAAATAGGTAAAAGAGCAAGGTTGAATAAATTAAAGAGGAGTGTTGAAATTTGTGAATGGTGTGTGCCTTTACGACACTTAATATTAAGAAAATCAAAGATCCATATGAATTAGTTAGAGGTGGAAGCCTTATTGACAAGGATGAAAAAAGAAGAAAACGATACATGTAGAAATTATATGCACTAAGCATGCATATGTCCTAGATCCACCTGATCTCACACTATTTAACTTTATGCAAGATACTGAATCATTCCACTTGTTAATATTTTGCGGAAAATTAATTGCACACATATGTAAAGCATAAATAAAAATAATCGCACATAACACAATTGTTTTTAACCGGGAAAGCCTGAAGCTGAAAACCCCAACTATATATTATGTATGATGGAATCATATGAAAATCCTCATACAAAGCTTATCAAGCTCTCAGTACAGTACAATCGTCATACACTAATCAGGAACAATATTGTGAATCCATTCACCGATCTCTGCCTCCTGCTAGCTTGCCTCCACTGCGCAATCCCTGCTGAAGAATAGCTCTGAATGAATTCGAATTACTCTTGCCTTGTCTGTGCAATCCTCATTGGCAACTATAATGTGTGTGTGATGCAATCAATTCATAACTATAGTCACAACAGATAGTCTATCTTGCCCTTTCATCTACCTCTCCACTAGGTCTCCACTGAAACTGCCATGCACTTTAGTTAAATGTTGTATTGTTCAGTTTATTAATGAGTTATTATTTGTGAATTAATTAAATAATTAATTCACTCCACACTCACCAGTGTATCAATCAGTTGGACTAGATACAACTAGCTCAACTGAGTCTAACTGAGTTAAACTAAATACAAATCCATAACTACTTCTTCCAACTATGTCATAACTCTGCCACTTGAGTTCTAACTAAGTCCTCCATGCATTAGCTCCAGTAAACCCTTGGGAATTGCTTAATTCCCTCAGTCCACTGATGTGCCACATATGTGCACTGAAAAAAAGTGCTCCAAGAGAATAAGTTTTTGTTTAGTGTCTGATTATTATTAAGAGCTAATAATAATAGACATGCATCTATTTTTAGTTCAGCAATCTATAAATAGACTTCGCCCAATACTCTAAAAATATAATTTCATGTATTTTTCCAACTTGATCAACCATCCACAAATAGCATCTTGAAACTTCTGAAATATGATCACCATGTCTAAAAATAGACTTGCACCAAAAATAGCCTGTGGGACCACTTAGTGAAGGCGACTCTTTTCACTAACCTCATCATCTTGTTGAATCTCAACACTCCCTCTCAACAAGATAGGGATTATCCTTCAGCCCGATCCTGCCTCTATGGTATTCGAATTTACTCCTGGTGAGCGCCTTCATCAGAATATTTGCATCCTGATCCTCCGTAGGAATGTACTGAAACAACATGATCTTTTGCTGCACACAATCTTTGATATGATGATACCGGATATCAATATGTTTAGATCTATCATGAAACAAAGGATTAACCGAGAGTTTAATGCAACTCTGATTATCACAATGTATCACAGTGGGATCTAAATGTGAACCGAACAAACCAACCAGAATCTTCCTCATCTAGATAGCCTCACATGCAGCTTGACTTGCTGCCATGTATTCTGCTTCAGTTGAACTGAGTGCCACAGATATTTGTTTCCTGCTGTACCAAGAAACTGTCGTAGATCCGATACTGAAAATCCCCCCTGATGTGCTCTTTCTGTTTATTGGGCTTCCTGCCTAATCTGCATCCGTGAAGCCATGCAACCTCACCTCATCTGTCTGTCTTTACCATAAACCATACTCAGATGTGCCCCTAAGATATCTCAGGACATGCTTTCCTGCCTTCCAAAAGAGCTTGGTAGGCTTACCCATCGCTTGTGAAAGTTGGTTCACCGCATAACATATGTCCGGTCTTGTATTGACCAAATACATGAGCGAACCCACCAACTGTCGATAAACAGTAGCATACACTACCTCTGCCGATGTAGCATCCTCTTTCTTCCAATTTCCTAGAAGAGGAGTGTCGATAGGCTTGCAGCCTTGCATGTGAAACTTCTCCGATATCTCCCGGGCATACTTGCCTTGAGACAAAAATAGTTCACCTTCCCACTGCCATATTTCCAATCCAAGGAAATAATGAAGGAGGCCCAAATCCTTCATCTCAAACTCCTTTGCAAGATCTGCCTAGCATGAGTGTATCAATTGCTCATCACTTGTTAGTATTAAATCATCAACATAAAGTACAATGATTAAAAGCTTACCCTCCACCACAATATAGTACAGGTTTGCATCCGCCTCACTCTTGGTGAAGCCAAGTCCAGTGAAATAGCTGTCGATCCGAGTGTACCAAGCATGGGGTGCTTGTTTCAGCTCATACAACGCTCTTTTGAGCCTGCACACATGCAACTCGCTGCTGAAGATCTCAAATCCTTCAGGCTGCTCAATGTACACCTCTTCCTCAATGATCCCATTAAATAATGTAGTATTCACATCCATCTAATGAATGTGCCAACCCATCTGCGCTGAGAGAGCAAGGATGGTACGTATGGAAGAATACCATGCAACATGTGCAAAGGTTTCTTCATAGTCAATCCCCTCAATCTGTGAGAAGCCCCGAGCAACAAATATTGCCTTATACTTCTCGACGCTCCCATCAGTAGCTTGTTTTACCTTGTAGATCCATCTTGATCCTACAACCGATTTTCCCACTAGCCTTGGAACAATCTCCCAAGCACTATTTCTGACAATGGAGTCATACTCCTCCACCATGGCATCTACCCATGTGGGCTCCTACATTGCTTCTTCGAAAGAAGATGGCTCTGTCATGGTACACTTGCTCATAAGAGCCATGTATCCAGTAAATCGGCCAGGTGATTGCCTCTGTCTATGCTGTGATGTAGGGATTCCTATATTCTTGCCGCATCAAGCTTCAGTCTCTCAGTTTTTGTGGTACGCTTTATGCCTTGTCTGATGTTTGGTTCTGAATGAGTGGACTCCTCCACTCCATGAATCTCCTCCTATGGCTGATCCACATCCAGAGGCTCATCTTTGGGAACAAGAAGTTCCTCCTTCGCATGAAAGTAGCTCCCTCTCAAGTGACAACTTCATGGATTTCACCTCATTGAATTTTATACCTCGTCACACAACAGTCATCCAACTGTTTGGAAAATACACACGATAGTTATGGGGTGTTTTTGTGTACCCCTAAAATATCCCAACTTCTACAGTCGGCTCCAGATTCTTCCTGGCGTCCTTCATCACATGAATGTAAATAGGTGAGCCAAAAATCTTCAAATGAGAAATATTAGGCTTCTTACCAGTAAAAGCTTCTTCAGGTGTACTCATGCCAAGTACTCTATGAGGACAGCGGTTTTGTACATAAACCGCAGTGTTGCATGCTTCTGCCCACAAGTGCATCGGTAGGCCCTGGTCATGTAGCATCACTCATGTAGCACCCACGATCGTTCTGTTCTTCCTCTCCGTGACCCCATTCTGCTGTGGGTTATGAGGCACTATGAGTTCTCTTTGAATTCCTTCTTTGCTACAAAGTCTTTGAACTCGCCCGAGATGTATTCACCACCATTATCGCTCTGTAGAGCTTTCACTTGCGTCCCTGACTCCTTCTCCACCAATGCCTTGAACTCATATAACTTTGAGAACGTTTCACTCTTATTCTGCATGAAGAAGATCCAGCATCTACGAGAATAGTCATCAACAAATATAACATAATACCTATGTTTTTCTATTGAAGCAACCGAGAAAGGTCCACACACGTCTGTGTGAATTCTCTCCAGGATCACCGAAACATGGTTCTCCTTCTCATGAAAGGTGGTCTTCACAAACTTAACCATAGTAAATCCCTTACACTGATCTGACTGTGCAAGAGTACCCTTGGGAAGTCTAGTAGAAATTTTTTTCAAAATCTTCAAAGCGCCATGGTGAAGATGGCCTAATCTCCTGTGCCATAATTCTCCCTCATCCTGGCTCACCACTTCTTTTGATTTTCCCACCATTGTAGCACAGCCATCTGCCTCCAGCTTATAGAGATTCTTAATTTGAACCCCTATCTTCTTGGTTTGACCCATTGGTTTATGTCGAAGGAAGACTTTTCCCTCACTGAAAACAACATCATAACCCTTGTCTTCCAACATTGCGACTGAGACCAAGTTCTTCTTCAGACCTAGAACATGCATAACATTCTTCAACAATAATGGATTATCAGACTCCCTCTCAAAGGTAATGGTCCCAATGCTAGTTGCACTATACCGAACGTCGTCGCCCATCTCTATATGCATCTGGAGGTCCTTCTCCTCCAAGTCACTAAACAAATCTTTGTCTCCCGTCATATGGAAATACGCACCACTATCAAGATACCACACTGATCCCATACAACTTGAAACCAAGCATGCGATCAAGGAGAAATAAAGTTAAAATTGTGAGGCTAAGGCCTCTCCAGCTGTAGATCCATCAGCCTTCTTGTTGTTCTTCTTCTCTGGACAGTTAGTGGCGAAATGTCCATGTTCGTGATAGTGAAAACACTTCACTTTGGAAAAATCTTGCTTCTTGCCTTTAGCATCGGATTTTGAAGGATATTTCTTCCCCTTCCATTTCCTTTCTTTGGAAACCAAAGCACAATTCTCTTCATCTTCATTCTTTGATGAAGATCCATCCCTGGTACCCTGCCTTATCTTCTCCTGCACAAGATCCGACCAAAGTCGCTCCCATCCCGAAAATTTTTCCCGTCCATTGACAGAGTCTTCGTAGCTATGCCAACTCTTTGAAAGCCCAAGGAGAGCCAAGATCAACAAGTATTCATCATCAACAGTAACCCCCAAACTTCCCAGTTCATCCTTGCAGTGGAAAAACTTCGTGAGGTATTTTGGAAGACTGTCGCCTTTCTTCATTTTTATTTTTCTGAGCTTGTCTTTAAGCGCCAACTTCCTCTGGTCACTTCTACTTTGGAATAAATCTATCAAAGTATTCCACGTTAAGAATGGAGTGGCTTTCCCATGAAGGCTAGACACAGTATGGTCCTTCACACCTTCGAATAGAATCCTCCTCGTCTTTTTTGTCTTCTTTTGCCATGCGTCAAGTAATGCAGCATCGCTAGATCCCGGCTTAGGAACATCGCTATCGATGAACTCCTTCAGTCCATTATCCTCTAGAACTGCTTCCATCTTATCCTTACAGGCTATGTAATTCGAGCTCCCATCAAGGGCATACTCCAATCGCAACCCATTGAAAGCCATTTCAATGTATACTCAACTTCTGCACCAAGAATCTTCTGTAGCAAATTCAAATTGTCCACCAGCACAAACTCACTTTACAATTGCAATCTTCATAAAAAATGCTCCAATACCATGTAGAAATTATATGCACTAAGCATGCATATTTCCTAGATCCACCTAATCTCACACTATTTAACTTTATGCAAGATACTGAAGCATTCCACTTGTTAATATTTTGTGGAAAATTAATTGCACACACATGTAAAGCATAAATAAAAATAATCGCACATAACACAGTTGTTTTTAACTGGGAAATCCTGAAGCTGAAAACCCCAACTATATATTATGTATCATGGAATCATATGAAAATCCTCATACAAAGCTTATCAAGCTCTCAGTACAATACAATCATCATACACTAATCAGGAACAATCTTGCAAATCCATGCACCGATCTCTGCCTCCTACTAGCATGCCTCCAATGCGCAATCCTTGAAAAATAATAGCTTTGAATGAATTCAAATTACTCTTGCCTTGACTGCGCAATACTCATTGGCAACTCCAATGTGTGTGTGATGCAATCAATGCATCACTATAGTCATAATAGATAGTCTATCTTTCCCTTTCACCTACCTCTCCATTGGGTCTCCACTAAAACTGCCATGCACTGTAGTTAATTGTTGTATTGTTCAATTGATTAATGAGTTATTATTTGTGAATTAATTAACTAATTAATTCACTCCACTCTCACTAGTGTATCATTCAGTTAGACTAGATACAACTAGCTCAACTAAGTCTAACTGAGTTAAACTGAATACAACTCCATAACTACTTCTTCCAACTATGTCATAACTCTGCCACTTGAGTTCTAACTGAGTCCTCCATGCATTAGCTCCAATAAACCCTTAGGAATTGCGTAATTCCTTCTGTCAGCTGATGTGCCACATCTGTGCACTGAACTGAAGTGCTCCAAGAGAATAAGTTGTTGTTTAGAGTCCGATTATTATTAAGAGCTAATAATAATCGACATGCATCTATTTTTAGATTGATGATCTATAAATAGACTTCGCCCAATATTCTAAAAATAGAATTTCATCTATTTTTCCAACTTGATCAACCATCCACAAATAGCATCCTGCAACTTCTGAAATATGATCACCATGTCTAAAAATAGACATAGTTTAAAAATAGACTTGCACCAAAAATAGCCTGCGGGCCCACTTAGTGAAGGCGACTCTTTTCACTAAGCTCATCATCTTGTTGAATCTCAACAATACATACTTTTTTTGAGTAATTGAGCTTGGCAAATCCCACATTGAAGTGGATGAAAATCACAATGAATATGTTTGTGATTTGGTGAATCTGGCAACATAGATTGTTGACGAAGACAAGGGTGAAACAACCCATGAAGACAAAAGCCTTGTGCAAGAGAGTTTCTTTGAAGCAAAAACATATGATGTAAAATTAAATGAAGACCACCTAAATCATGAAGAGTGGTTGTGGATGATGCATAAGAAGCATCTTATTGATTAATTGTTGTTTGGTGAGAGCCCACTGTTATGTGGATAAAATCCTTCTTGCTAACAAGAACAATCTCCCTAGTATCCTAAGGATATCTAGAAACAAACAACCAAATGAAAACCATTTTCTCTAGACTATTGTGATTTAGAATTATTAATTAACTAAGTAGGAGGAGATTCTCCTACCTAAAGTCCAACGCTTGCTGTAATCTTCAATCTAGTCACTCCAAAAGAGGTCAATTCAGCATGTAAGACCTGCATTTAAAGACAGGAAAAATGACTAAAAGCACCTGCAAGATATAATAATTCAGAAACAATAATCTATCGCAGTGATCAAGGAATCCAATAATTAAATTACTCAAATAGATACATGAACAACTTAATGAGAAAATAGAATCCATTTGTATTAATTTGTATGATAAGAAGTAACCTTACAACCTTGTCGCCTTGATGTCATACAGGTTCTTCCGGGGTCCTGAACAACTGTTTTCCATTGATTTTACAAGCCTTCTCCTCTCTGAACTAGCATAAAACTATAGATATTGAGTATGTGATCGTTCTCATACCAATGATACTAGGTATAGAGAGTATGCTCTCTTGGGAATTTCTTCAGCAATTACCTTCTGCAAGCTACAATCTACAATCTACCCTTGATACTAAAACATGAGTTCAATTTATAGGAGAATTAAGGAGGTTTTAGTTCCCTAAAGAGGGGGATAAAGTCCTCTCATAAAGGGATTTTAGCTCCAAATACCAAGGGATAATCTCCATTAATGAAGGGATAGAGGTTCATGAATGAAGGGGCGAAGCTCGACTTGATCACGCTTCTAGAAGCCTCCAGCTGGGAGAATATTCGACCAGCTAGGCTTCTAGAACTTACTTCTTCCTTTATTTTACCCTTTACGGGGGTCTGTAGTTTTAGTAAGCAAAACGTGCGAGATGTGCCGCAAGTATAGATAAAGAAACTGCGGTACCGTAGATAAGAACTAGGAAAAGTGCGGAGTTAGGATTTTAAGGGTTTTAATAAGCTTTTTCCCAATTCCAGGACTTGATTTAGGAACTTTATGATTTTGGACCTCTAAGGGAGAAATAAATAGGTAATGATGAACCCATATAGACAGCTAAATGTCATGGTGACAAATTTTAGTGTAACATATTGCCCCCTAAAGTGTGAAGTCTGAAAGGTTCTGAAGAATTATGAAGAGTGAAGTGCTTTATAATTCTGAGGATTGGGCTACAGGCACATACCTATCGAAACCTATAAAAAAATTCAATGCAAACATATATATGTATATCATCGCTAAGGTAGGCACTCCCATACTCAGATCAAAACTAACTACATGTTCTGATACATAAATTATTTTAGAATTACATCAATAGTAGACACATCATGGATGCAACCATTTGTCATAAGTAGTCTACTGTATCATGAATAATAAAACTCCTCGCAGCCTAGATGGTAGAAACTAGACCCAGGGTCTTGATTTCCACTTCCTGAACTAGTACGATTCTATCCATGTGATTGATTAAGTCGAAGTCGAACATGGTAGAAACCACTTGATTACCAGTCAATGATGTGAACTGTTAACAACTGTGAGAGAAACCACCAATAATGACAATGGTTCTCAAAGTACTAAGTACAATCCATGAGGTGTGAATGAATGATTTGCAGTCAAACACTTCACAGATGATCTGAATGGAAAATGGCATCAACCCATGGTATTCATTTACCCATGTTATGCATCCACCCATGGAATTTACCCATGGTATTGTAAATGGCATCGACCCATGGTATTCATCCAACCATGATATTTATTCGCCCATGGTATGTATCCACCCATGGTATTCATCCACACATGGGATTTACCCATGGTATTGTAAGTGGTATCTACCCATGGTATTTGCCTATGGTTCTACACATGGTATTGTAACTCAAAAAAGGCTATAAATAACAAGCCTCAGTTTGTAAAATGACAGATTATCTGCCACAATGTAGCTTCTACAGTTATTCTCTGTTTTAAATAAACAAGTTTCTTTCTGGTTTTATTTGCTTTGTGTTCTCTTTTTTTTTCTGGCATTCTAATTTTGCAGATCTTGTCAGATCTGTTGTAACTCCTAGAGACAGCCTAGAGTTGACATAGACCAGTGCTTAGGACATCTTGTAATGTATGGAGAGCAGAGGACACATAACAGCGTTTGACGTTTGAATAGGGCAGGGCTCTCATACTACTTTTTTACAAACATAAATTAATATTTGAGTGGAAACAAAACTTTAGACAGCTTGATGCTTAAAGAGTAATACTGGATGAATGTAATGCTGAACTCAAACACTGCTATATCAGACAACTTTAAGATAGTTCACAGTTAAACAGGGCCGGATTCATGATATATGGCAGAAAAATAAGATGTATAGAGGTGGCTACTGAGCTGCAAAGAAAGAAGGATATATTAACTGTTATGAAGACGACACCAAGGAGAGTTTCCTAGCATATGGTGGGCTTATATGACTAAGAATCCATACATGCTGGTAACTTTCGTCAATAGCGCTTCGTAATGGCCAATATAGTAGTATTATGTGTGAAGTGAAGATGAAACATCGTATTATACCTGAGCCATTTTTAAAGTACCAGGAAGCTTATGATATAAGTATCAGAAAGATAAATTCATATCAGAAACAACGGGACACTCGCATTCCAGAATATAATATCAGAGATATGGATGTAAATGAAATGAACAATGATTTTGCAATAAACAAGAGAGAATTACACACTACCATAAACCAAGGCCAGAATCCTTATTAAGGTATAACTCCTTTTCATTGAAGCCCAACGGGCTCTTCACATTAGCATTTGAGTCTTCACAAAACACATACAGCAAAATCCTTACACAGTCAATTTCTTCTGAAGAATTGGAACCTTTCTTTCTTCTTTGATCTACCTTATATAGGATTCCTCTCATTTCAGCGAGAAGATATTTCGGGGAAATATCTTCTTCGCATGAACAAAATTTGTTACAAAACATTTTCATAACAGCAAAATTTCATGATGGGGAATCAGCCCTCCCATCATGCGTAAACAGGCCCCGGGCAAATTTCAAAACGGAAACTTAAACAACTGTTTGATGTAAAAAGTAAAATGCAAGAGTGGGGGAAAAACAACCCACTCGGAACTTTGAAAGAAAATAAACTAAATGAAAGTGAAATAGGCCATTTAGACCATATCATGAGTTAACTGAAAAGTCAGGGATGAAGTTGAGTGGAAGCCGTTGCAGATTCTGGCAGAGGCACGTTTGCAGAGGAACTAGTATGCTGACTCATGAACTGTGTCAGTCTCTGCTGACTCTCGGAGGTTGGTTCTGGCATCGCTGAGAGCTTCTCCACTTTGATAAACGCTTCTCCGAGAGCGTGAATACTTGCTTCAGTAGGGAGCCGATATCTGATCATGTAAAGGAGATTAAACTCCATTTTGAGGACGGTGACAATGGTACTAGCTTTGAGCTGGGTAGCTTTCCCCATTTGGAGGTCAGTCCGATCTCTTTCCGTTTGTAAACGTGCTGTGTATTGGTCAAGAAGCACAAGCACGATAGGAGCAGTGGGTTCCCAACAGGAAGGGAGTCCGGCTGTGGTGATCTCATTCCATACCTCGTCAAACTGTTCTACACTGTCGGCCACCTGTTGAAGGGCCCTTGAAGCCGTTGCTCGAGCTTCCTCTTTATCGATGATCTTTTGACACTCGATGATTTATGTAAATCGACTGGGGATGCCATGTTTCCCCAAGTCGTTCGCCCTTAGTGCATAAAGAAATGAGATGTAATCCCCGGCGTGTTGAGCTCTGTTAGGCAGATCACCCCCTGCCTCCTGCAACTTTCTGTTGAGATAAGGAATAGTGGACTTCAGCTCCCCTATCATTGTCAAGAATTCCCATTGCTCGGTTATCGCCGTGATTATGTCTGACCAGATTAAGTTTCTGGCCTCGAGAAGGGTGAGGTTCCCCTTTGCTCGACTCCTCATATCAGCAATGGTTTGGTGTTGCTCAGCCGTGACCTTTTTCTCTTCCTCGACTTCCCTTTGTAGCTCTTCAACTGTTCTGGCCTTTTCGGCCAGGGCGCCCTCCAATTCTGCGACCTTTTGCCTGGTCGTGGATGCTTGTTTCTCCAACACTTCGATCTCAGCTTTAGCTGTGGATAGTTGTGCTGACATTGAGTCGGTTCCGCTTGATGCTTCAGCCGTATGACAATTGTGCGAATCCCACCGGGTTTGTAGCTCCGTTGCTCTATTTTCTAACTCGCCGATCCTCTTGGCCATCTTTTCCTTCTCTTCTCTCTCCCTGAAAAGCCTAGCAGATAGTTCCTTTTTCTCTTCCTCCGCTTGTACCAATTCAGCAGTCTGTACAGGATGCGAAGCCGGTATGCGAGCCTATTTCTTTGCAGCTGTGATATCCTTCTGCAACTTAGTTATAAGTGCTGCTTGTGTACCTTTCCCTCCTTCATCTGATTTTTTGATTTGATCCTGGAGATCACGCACCTGATGTGCGTTGGCACGACAAGCGGTCTGTTCCGCGACAAAAGAGTCCCTCAGCTGGTCATATTTCTGTTCCGTCTTTTTTAACGTGAGGGTAATCTGCGATAGTTTGTCCTTCATCATGTCGCAGATCGTTTGGAACAGGTCGTTCATGTCGTGGACCGTACTTTCTTCATATCAATGGCCAATTCGAGCACCTTATAACTAGGAACATCAGAATTTGGGTCCAGGATGGCCTCCGCCATAGACAGTACCAGGCTTTCAGTATCTGCATTGATAGAAGCGGAGAGCCTGGTATGGTATTTTTCAACGTACCCTCCTAATTCGGCCTTGTATCTGTCTCGGATAGTTTTATTTGTCCGCTCCTTCTCGCTTGTCTTGGATGAAGTGGGCTCGACGATGGCTTGCGTAACTTCAGTGTAATCGGAGGAGGCGACACTGTCCCTCAACACTGTTATACCCGCCTTGCCCTTATCGAATTGACCAAATTTCGTGAAGGGCTCCACCTCTCTCTCCTTTCATTACCTCTCGCTTCATCGGTGGCCACCGCCTCTTGCCAGTGGCAGCCCTCCCAGGTGCCTCGCCCCTCCACCGCGCCCTCGTTCACTTCCTCTTTTCCCTCGCGTTAGGCGAGTCCGTCTCATCCTGCCAAAACATGGGCCACCCCCTCGGGAGAACAGCCTCCACTCCAGAAATGGCCTGGACTCATGAATGTAGGGCGTAGACCTATTTATTTTTCTTTTATTTGAAATGATTTCCCGTGGGTCATAAGCCCAACTTTCCCCCAACTTCAGGTCCATGTTCTGCAACATTTTTTCGGCAATTGGGAGGGCATATCTAGAGTTTACCACAAAGGGGCCGATTTGGATAGGAAGCCTTAAGATGTAGCCTTTCTTAGCAGGAAAAAAATGGAGCTGGTCGGCTTTGAGGGCTTGCTGGATGTACTCGAGGGCGTAAAATCGTCGGACGGGGAAAACTGGTAGCCGGTATGGGGCAACTTCGGCTCCGTAGACCCGAATTTCAGTACAATCTTCAGACAGGAACCAATCTCCATAATCGGTATTTCTCACCGTAGCCAAATAAGCCATCTTCTCGGGGAAAACTCAGTGAAGGCGTGTCGTGAATGATGGTGTAGGCGATGGACATGAAAGTGTTCACGAAGTTTGCATAACCCTCTCCCCTAGGTAAATGACAGACGGAGAAATTCCAGTCGAAGACTGGTCTGGGTTGGGAATTCTCAGAATAGACCCTATCTAACCCAAAATGGTCGAACTTATCTGCATGCTGGAACAAGAAGAGGTAGAACACCATTGAGCAGAAGCGAAACTTGCGGGCTTGTGCGAGCTCTTGGAATTGGGTTAGGATGGTTGAGGAGAGGAAACCCGGAATGTCCAATACAACCCCATTCTGTGACATGAGCCATAAAAAGCGAATGCATACCATAGAAATGTCTTCCGGGCTCCCTATCCCCAAAAGGCCGGCGATGAGAGACAGAACAGGTCGAACCTCTTCGACGAACAAACTTAGTGAAAACGACTCTAATGTAGGCAGGGCAGTTGCCTGGTCGATGGTTATGGAGGATATGAAGGCACGGCGGGCTTCCTTTGACTGCTTATTGAACTGGGCTAGCAAGGTTTCACCTTTGAAACTGAAGTATGTGTCGCTGGGAGGGAAACGAAGGGCCTGTCTGATAACATCGGGAGAGAGGGAAAAAATCACATTCCCCTGAGGAGAGACAAAAGCTTCCCGATGTACATCATAGGCATCTCTGAGCCAGATGATAAAATCAATACAAGAATGGACCCGAGTGATATGGCAGAAGCCAGACACACGACAACCCTGGGGTAACCACACACTCTTGCAATGGCGGCCAAAAAGCAGGGGTTTGATACTGCGTATGTCAAAAGGATATTTTGGGTCGCAGATACCGGATTGCAAATCGTAGAGGGGTTCAAAACCAGGAGGGTTCCTAGACTCACGGACCTGGGGAGTTTCTGGTTCGTTCTTCTTGGGCGTTCCCATTCCCATGGCTGTCATTTTAAGAATCCGAAAAAGAGAAAGGAAACAGAGGGAAAATAGAGAATGGAATACCTGGACGAAGGGTGACACTGCTCGGGAAAGCGATGCGGGGGACTCTGACAGTGATTGGGGTAGACCAGGCGCTCTTCCCTACTCAGTATTTGCCATAGAAAGTAACCTGTGTCTTTTACCAGAGAGAAATACGGGAGTTTGTTACCACTGGAGCGGGCTATTTGGGTTAAAAAAAGCGGATGAGGAATATGACAGAAGGCAAGTGTCGTAAGGACACTGACAATGAGACACGTGGCGCGTGGGGATTGGGGATATCAAGGTGTAGGTGCGCGCCTCGTGTCGGGTTAAAGGCTGGTACGGGTCTCAGTACCAGCTGATCTAAATGAACTTACCTTACCTTTTATCCAGATATGTTGTCCCACCTTCACTGCGCATGCTTTCCCACGCCGAATTAACACCTGTGCTTTCCCCTTTGCACGGGTCCACCTTAACTCTGCCATGTAATCACATCCTGTGGCCTATTCTTACCATACCCTTTTAACTTTAAGTCTTTACCATGCCACGTGTCGTCAGTCCGCGGGGGTATGGACCTCGTCCTTTCCCCGCGGCTCGACCCCCTCGGACTTTCTCCACATGTTTTCGTACGTAATCGGCAGCTCTTTTTAATACATCGTTCATGTGTTTAGCTGACGTCCCCTTTACCTTTTATACCTCCTTTTTATTTATAATTTTTACACTCCGCCCGTTGCTTTAATTACTCTATTGGCTTTCATACATGCGGATTTCACTACCTTTTTGCTTTACAGCCCACCCTTGGAATATTTTCCATTTGATATAAAGCTTTAATGTGTAGCTTGTCCATCCTTTTGGTACTCCTGTGGCTAGTGCTAAAGTTTGAACAACATTGGCTCCACCTGGGACGGCACGTTTGTCCCTGAACGTGTCGAGAACTACGCAGACCGCCTGTATATCGTATTTGAACACCACTTTTCCAGCTCTTGAAGCTTCTCCCTGGACAGATCATCATGACTCATGCATAACTGGGTAAGAAAAACAAAAACAACAGCTAATGTACAATATAATACATTCAGGATTTTTCAGCCTGCTTCAGAATTGAAAATATGGTTTGAGGAATTGCCCATTTACAGGGGCTTCCAGCACATCTCCCTGTAAATTTTCCAGTTTAAAGGTATTATTTCCCCCCTGCTCTGAAATCTTGAAGGGGCCGAACCAAAGGGGGTCAAATTTACCATGCTTACCTTTATCGGCCCTTCGCACATCCCACCTGAGAACTAAGTCTCCCACCTGCAGCTTTCTATCCTTTGTATGCTGATCAAACAACTCTTTCATCTTTTCCTGGTAATCCACAAGTTTCTGGTTTACCTGACTACGAGTTTCTTCAAGCTCTACCAGCTGATTGATTCTTCTGGTCATACCATCCGGTTCTTCCTGAGTCTCCTGCATGAAACGAGCAACAGGAAAAGCTAACTGTATAGGGAATACGGCTGCCCGTCCGTATACTAGTTCATAAGGAGATTTTCCAGTTGCCCTCTTACTGGCTATCCTGTTTGCCCACAGAGCAAACTTCAGTTGGGAGTCCCAGTTCCGTTGATTTTCATTTATTGTCTTCTTTAGGGCTCTAACCAACGTTTTGTTTGATGATTCTGCCAGACCATTTCCCTGTGGGTAGTACGCTGTAGAATGGCCTAAAGTGATGTTATATTTATGACAAAAATTCACAAATTTAGCAGACTTGAAAGCTTGGGCATTGTCAGTTACTATTCTAGCAGGACATCCAAACCTGGAGATAATGTTCTCTTCCATGAATTTGATGATTACCGTGTCTGTGGCGTTTCGTGCAGGAATGGCCTCTACCCACTTTGTGAAGTAATCTGTAGCAGTCAAGATCCATTTGTGCTGCCCACTTGAGGGTGGATGAATCTCACCTATGAAGTCAATTCCCCATTGTTTGAAAGGTTCATCAATATGTACAGGAATCAGGGGTAGAGCTGCTAGCTTCTGTTTTTCAGCAAACTTCTGGCATTTGTCACATGCTCTGACCCAAGTGAAAACATCTCCAAACAATTTAGGCCAGTAAAAACCAGCCTTCAGGATTTTCTGAGCCGTGCTCCTCCAGCCATAATGCCCTCCACAAATTCCCTCATGGAATTCAGTTATTATGTTATTTACCTCACCTTCTATAAGGCATAACAACAGTATCCCTGAAGGATCTCTCCAGTACAACTGACCATTTTCTACTGCATACTTCTGTGATTTCAGCCTTAAGGCTCTGTATTTGGACTTATCACAGCTGGGTGGGCAGCTGAGTGTCAGGAGGTACTCGACTATTTCTTTGTACCAGGAGCTAGTGAGATACTTCATCTGTATTTTCTGCGTAGCCATTTCCACCTCTTGCCTTCCTGTCGGCTCCTCGGCTTCATCAGTTGCAATCATGGATAAGTGGATGCCCAAAGCTTGGTGATTTGATTCTGACAAAATCTTTGCTAGCCCCTGTCCTTTGATTAACTTGGTGGGTCTGATATCCAGATCGTATTCCTGTATCTTTGCGATCCATCTGCCCCTTCTACCTTCACTGTCTCCCTGAACGAGGATATCCTTAACTGCTGCTGTGGGTACGAAAGCAGTAATGTGGGACTGCAATATGTACATGCGGAAGGCCTTGAGGGACTTTACCAGAGCGTAAGCCTGCTTCTCAAGAATGTTGTATTTTAGCTCTGCATCATGAAGTACTTGACTGAAAAAGGCAATGGGTTGCTCATACCCATCCCCGTTCTTTTGTAAGAGAACCCCTGCTACCGTGTGAGGTGATGCAAAAGAGAAAATCATAAAAGGTTCAGTGAAGTCAGGCTTTTCCAGCATGGGGGATTCAGCAAATGCATTCTTGATCCTGGCAAAGGCCTGTCTTCATTCTGGTGCACATTTTACCTCATTATCCTTCTTTAACATATCTGTGATGTGTCTAAATATTTCAGCATAGTTAGGAATAAGTCTTCTGAGAAAATTGATACACCCTAAGAATACCTGGACCTCTTTCTTATTTCTGGGGAGGGAGATACCGTTTATAGCTTCCACCCTTTTAGGATCGATTTTGACCCCATATTTAGTTACTATGTGTCCTAGGAGCTTACCCTCTTCTAATGCAAAGAAAGATTTTTGAGGGTTAAGGGACAATCCATACCTCCTGCATTTCTCAAAAGTCTTCTGCAAATGCTGAATGTGTTCGGCATCATCCTTCGAAAAGACTGTTATATCATCTAGGTACACTACCAGAAACTTATCCTGTTCTCCAACAAAGGTTATATCCATAGCTCTCTAAAACGTGGCCCCTGCATTAATCAGTCTGAATGGCATCCTAGCATACATAAATGTCCCCCAGGGCGTGGTGAAAGCTGTCTTTTTCTGGTCCTCCGGGAATACAGCCACTTGATTATAGCCCGAGAACCCATCCATCATGGACATTCTAGAGGCCCCTACCACCTTTTGCAGAATGTGATCCATCTTCGGTAGTGGGTAGTTATCTTTTAGAGACGCCCCGTTCAGGTTTCTGAAATCCACACACAACCTGATTTCGCCATTCTTCTTTCGTATTGGGACTAAATTGGCCACCCACTCAGAATACCTTAGTGGCACTATAATTTTAGCCTTCAGCAGCTTTTTTATTTCTTGCTCAATCGAGGGTAGCAACAGGGGATTAATCTGTCTGAGTTTTTGCTTGTGGGGTTTTGCATCTCCCTTCAGTGGAATTTTATGCTGCATCACACTGACATCAAAGTTTTTCAAGTCTTGATACGACCAGGCAAATACATCTTTGTAGGTTTGAAACAGCTTTTGGTACAATTGTTTGTATTCATCTGGGACTTTCTTGGACAGCTTCACAATCTTTGGATCTTCTTTTGTGCCCAGATTTAGATCGTCGACCTGGTCCTCAGTCACCACTTTGTTTGGCTGTAACGGAACATCGTTTTTATTGAACAGCCTCTCCAAAGGTACCAGCCCTCGGGGAATGACATTCCCTTTCAGCTGCAGGAATCTGTGACCGGCTATTTTCTCTTCCAGCTTGTCTTCTGGACTGTCCCCGATTTCTTCTTCTTCACAACTGTCAATCTCTAGGTTGGAAAACTCCCCAACAGTCTCTAAGAACCTCTTCACCTGCTCCTCATCTTCAAAGACCTGCCAGTGCTTGACATTATCAAGGATTGAAGGCCGGTATCTTACTTCTATTTCATATCTCAGAAGAGGGTTCTGAGGTGGGCGGAATGTACTAATAGCCATAGCTAAGGAGTCTGCCATTCTGTTCTGTTCACGGGGCATGAATTGAATGTTAAACGCCAAGAAAGAGTTCTCTACCAGGTCCCAAACTTCATTTCTATAGGCCTTTAGCCTAGGGTGTTTCGCTTGACACTGGTTCTTCACTTGCCTAACCACCAATTCGGAGTCTCCCATCACTTTTAGCTTCTGTATTTTCATACTCCTTGCTGTCTGCAACCCCAATATGAGTGCTTCGTATTCAGCCACATTGTTTGTGGCCTCATATCCAATTTGAATGACAGGGGGACCCATTGACCATTAGGTGAAATAAGCAACACTCCAGCCCCATTTCCTTCCCAGGAATTTGCTCCATCAAAGTGGAGTGTCCAGATTTCAGATCCACAGTCCTGCACTGATGATTCAGTCTTTATCTGACAGAATGAGGGCTAGTGGGCATATTCCTGATCTTCTTCCAACATCAGACAGGAGAAATCTCCATCTCTCCTATAGACTGGGGAATTTACTGAATCACCTGCCTTGGTGACTGTTTTAACGAATCTGGTCTCTCGGTACAATCTCCTCTCTTGGCCACCGAAGACAGGGATGGTGGCATAGGACAGGTCCAGCTTAATTGATCCTCCAATTCTGGTCCCCCAAGACCTTGACAGTAGCATGCCGAAGCGAGCTGGGATGTCAGCCACCACGATATCCATCACAACACTTTTGGCCGGGATCTGTGCCAGGGTGACTGCTAGATCTTTAATCATACCCAAACACTTCACCCTTTTGGAGTCAAACGAGTAGAGGTCTTTATATGGGCGAGTGATTTGGAGTCCCAATTGCTCCATGACAGACAGGGGCATGAGGTTGTGAGATGCTCCTGAGTCTAGCATACAATTATGCAACAGTAGATCATGGATTACTAAAGATACATAAAAGGGAGGGGTGGAGGGATCTAATTCTTCGACGTGTGGGCCGAACACTACCATAGGCCTTTCTTCTTGCAGGTTAAGACTGTCTGGAATGTGTGGTACCTCAGGAGTGGAAATGAATGAGGAGACTTGTGACTGATAGGCAGGCTGTCTCAATAATTCAGACAGAGGAACTGGTATTTTTACTTTTTCGAGTTCTTTTTTCAAACTGAAGGCAGATGAAGGCTTATCTATTGACACTTCCTTTTCTTTTGACTCTTTGTTTAGCAGAGGGAGCTTGACTTCTTTAACTGGAGGTTTATTTTCAGGAGGAACGTATACTTGTGAAGAAGAAGGCATTTGACTATCAGATTGCAGAGATGAGTTAAGGGGCCTCTTACCTTTTTCTGGGGACTCTTGAGTGTTGGCCTCTTTCTGTGCAGGTGCTAACTTCTGGGGTGTGTCCTCCTCTTCATCTTGAGTACGGGTTCTTTTTCTAGATGACCTGAGGTCATATTTTCTGTTAAACTGGGCTTGCATGAAATCAACAAACTGTTTACAGTAGTCATCGATCTCTGGCTCTTCAGTATCTCCTTTATCCCTTGCCTCTGAGTGAGCTTGTGGCTCCCCTTCCTCGCTTTCTTGCACAGGGCATTCTATGTCATCATTGTCTGAGAAGACGGGGCATGCTTCATCTTGCTCGTAGGCAGAATCTTCAGGAGAAACCTCCACTTGTCCCTCCAAGTATAACGGATGTGGGACCTGATCTTGTTGCTCCTTCTGTCCCCTCTGCAGTATCTGCAAGGGTGGCTTCCTGTACTGAGTATTTAATCCTCTGTTTGGAGCATTCTGGAAGTTCTTTGGGGGTGAATTCTTGGCCTCCATCTCCATCTTGACCAGCTTATTCAAGAGATTCTTGATCATTCTATTCATCTCTTCAATCTTGTCATTTGTTGAATCTCTATCTTGGCTTGAAGTGGATACTCTTTCTTTGCCTCTTCTTCTAGTATCATGTTCTTGTTTCCCTTTGGACTTGCCAGTTGAGACAAAGTTTTCTTCTATTTCTAATGCATCCGTCTGTGCATCGTCTAGAGTGGCTGGCTTCCTCTCCCTTAGTGAAAAAACAAAGTCAGAATCGAATGCTGCCACAAAAATGACCTTGGCAGCAGTCTGATGGGGCTTCATTTCAGCTGGGAGGCTTAGGTACAATTTGTTAAACCTTCTGATGAACTCTGATACCCCTTCATTGTGCTTCTTTTTTAGAGTGTTAAACTCGGTAAGGACATCCTCGTGATCCTTTCTATCCCCCCATTTTTTAACAAAAGCATCTTCCATAGCCTCCCCGGTATTGATGGAAATGGCTCTGAGGGTTTTAAACCATTTTCTGGCTTCCCCATCTAGGGATTGCACGAACAATCTTAGAACCACATCCAAATGTTCAACATTAAGGTTCTCTGCGAAAGAGCAGAAAATTTCCACATGCTTCTGTGCTTCAATGCCATTCTCCCCATTGAATCTGGGTAGAATCTTTAAATAATCCTATGGCAGGTCATTTAAAACTGCAGGTAGCTGTAAAGGAGCATACCTATTTTGTAAGAAACCAGGGATATTCGCCATTGGGGGAGGCGGAGGTAGAATGAGAGTCTGAGCAGTGAGTGGTGGAGGAGGGGGTGGAAGTGAAGTATGAATAATGATGGGGATGTAGTGAACAGCAGCTTGGGGGGTTGATGAGAATGTGGGGTTGTCAACAGCAGATACCTCGGTAACTTCCTTGACCTCTTCAACTTCAGGAGTAGGGTGAAAAGAGTAATGTGGAGTATAACTAGACTCAACTTCGTCTTTGATATGGACACCTCCCCGAGGAGGGCTCTCTGAATAGTAACCAGTATCCCTTATAAAAGGGTTAGGGCCTTGTATTTGGGCGACTTGAGAAGAAGAGGGCTGAAGATAGGGGAAGTTTTCAAGGGAGAATTCAGGAATTTTGGTATGAACTGATTGCCTTTCCCTCCAGCCTCTTCTATGTAGGATTCTCTCTGGGTCAGACACAGAAGGTGTCCTTGACTGAGATGTATCTGACCTTAGGTGTGGCTTACGAGGAGCCAGGACTGCAAATAGGTTTATCTATAATATGAATGTGGAGTCGCCAAGGTGAGGGGTGCACAACTCTCAACTCTTCGTGCTCACCTAACTGAAGAGTGGATAGGTTTTTTCGAGGCCCAGGGATTTAAATTTCTTCAACTTCGTCCCCGGAAACAGCGCCAAAAAGATGTTGTAACTCCTAGAGACAGCCTAGAGTTGACATAGACCAGTGCCTAGGACATCTTGTAATGTATGGAGAGCAGAGGACGCATAACAGCGTTTGACGTTTGAATAGGGCAGGGCTCTCATACTACTTTTTTACAAAAAGAAATTAATATTTGAGTGGAAACAAAAATTTAGACAGCTTGATGCTTAAAGAGTAATACTGGATGAATGTAATGCTGAACTCAAACACTGCTGTATCAGACAACTTTAAGACAGTTCACAGTTAAACAGGGCCGGATTCATGATATATGGCAGAAAAAGAAGATGTATAGAGGTGGCTACTGAGCTGCAAAGAAAGAAGGAGATATTAACTGTTATAAAGATGACACCAAGGAGAGTTTCCTAGCATATGGTGGGCTTATATGACTAAGAATCCATACATGCTAGTAACTTTCGTCAATAGCGCTTCGTAATGGCCAATATAGTAGTATTATGTGTGAAGTGAAGATGAAACATCGTATTATACCTGAGCCATTTTTAAAGTACCAGGAAGCTTATGATATAAGTATCAGAAAGATAAATTCATATTAGAAACAACGGGACACTCGCATTCCAGAATATAATATCAGAGATATGGATGTAAATGAAATGAACAACGATTTTGCAATAAACAAGAGAGAATTACACACTACCATAAACCAAGGCCAGAATCCTTATTAAGGTATAACTCCTTTTCATTGAAGCCCAATGGGCTCTTCACATTAGCATTTGAGTCTTCAGAAAACACATACAGCAAAATCCTTACACAGTCAATTTCTTCTGAAGAATTGGAACCTTTCTTTCTTCTTTGATCTACCTTATATAGGATTCCTCTCATTTCAGCAAGAAGATATTTCGGGGAAATATCTTCTTCGCATGAACAAAATTTGTTACAAGTCATTTTCATAACAGAAAAATTTCATGATGGGGAATCAGCCCTCCCATCATGCATAAACAGGCCCCGAGCCAATTTCAAAACGGAAACTTAAACAACTGTTTGATGTAAAAAGTAAAATGCAAGAGTGGGGGAAAAACAACCCACTCGGAACTTTGAAAGAAAATAAACTAAATGAAAGTGAAATAGGCCGTTTAGACCATATCATGAGTTAACTGAAAAGTCAGGGACGAAGTTGAGTGGAAGCCGTTGCAGATTCTGGCGGAGGCACGTTTGCAGAGGAACTAGTATGCAGACTCATGAACTGTGTCAGTCTCTGCTGACTCTCGGAGGTTGGTTCTGGCATCGCTGAGAGCTTCTCCACTTTGATAAACGCTTCTCCGAGAGCGTGAATACTTGCTTCAGTAGGGAGCCGATATCTGATCATGTAAAGGAGATTAAACTCCTTTTTGAGGACGGTGACAATGGTACTGGCTTTGAGCTGGGTAGCTTTCCCCATTTGGAGGTCAATCCGATCTCTTTCCGTTTGTAAACGCGCTGTGTATTGGTCAAGAAGCACAAGCACGACAGGAGTAGTGGGTTCCCAACAGGAAGGGAGTCCGGCTGTGGTGATCTCATTCCATACCTCGTCAAACTGTTCTACACTGTCGGCCACCTGTTGAAGGGCCCTTGAAGCCGCTGCTCGAGCTTCCTCTTTATCGATGATCTTTTGACACTCGATGATTTCTGTAAATCGACTGGGGATGCCATGTTTCCCCAAGTCGTTCGCCCTTAGTGCATAAAGAAATGAGATGTAATCCCCGGCGTGTTGAGCTCTGTTAGGCAGATCACCCCCTGCCTCCTGCAACTTTCTGTTGAGATAAGGAATAGTGGACTTCAGCTCCCCTATCATTGTCAAGAATTCCCATTGCTCGGTTATCGCCGTGATTATGTCTGACCAGATTAAGTTTCTGGCCTCGAGAAGGGTGAGGTTCCCCTTTGCTCGACTCCTCATATCAGCAATGGTTTGGTGTTGCTCAGCCATGACCTTTTTCTCTTCCTTGACTTCCCTTTGTAGCTCTTCAACTGTTCTGGCCTTTTCGGCCAGGGCGCCCTCCAATTCTGCGACCTTATGCCTGGTCGTGGATGCTTGTTTCTCCAACACTTCGATCTCAGCTTTAGCTATGGATAGTTGTGCTGACACTGAGCCGGTTCCGCTTGATTCTTCAGCCGTATGACAACTGTGCGAATCCCACCAGGTTTGTAGCTTCGTTGCTCTGTTTTCTAACTCGCCCATCCTCTTGGCCATCTTTTCCTTCTCTTCTCTCTCCCTGAAAAGCCTAGCAGACAGTTCCTCTTTCTCTTTCTCCACTTGTACCAATTCAGCAGTTTGTACAGGATGCGAAGCTGGTATGCGAGCCTATTTCTTGGCGGCTGTGATATCCCTCTGCAACTTATTTATAAGTGCTGCTTGTGTACCTTTCCCTCCTTCATCTTGGTTTCTGATTTGATCCTGGAGATCACGCACCTAATGTGCGTTGGCACGACAAGCATTCTGTTCCGCGACAAAGGAATCCCTCAGCTGGTCATATTTTTGTTCCGTCTTTCTCAATGCGAGGGTAATATGCGATAGTTTGTCCTTCATCATGTCGCAGATTGTTTGGAACAGGTCGTTCATGTCGTGGACCGGTACCTTCTTCATATCAATGGCCAATTCGAGCACCTTATAACTAGGAACATCAGAATTTGGGTCCAGGATGGCCTCCGCCATAGACAGTACTAGGCTTTCAGTGTCTGCATTGATAGAAGCGGAGAGCCTGGTATGGTATTTTTCAACAAACCCCTCTAACTCAGCCTTGTATTTGTCTCGGATGGTTTTATTCGTCCACTCCCTTTCGCTCGCCTTGGACGAAGTGGGCTCGATGATGGCTTGTGTAACTTCTGTGTAATCGGAGGAGGCGACGTTGTCTCTCAGCATTGTTATCCCTGCCTTGCCTTTATCGAATTCGCCAAATTTAGTGAAGGGTTCCAATTTCCCTTCTCCTATTACCTCTGCTTCACTGGTGGCCACTCTCTGCCTCTTGGGCGGTGGTGCTCCTCCGGAGGTGCCTGCCTCCTCTCCACCTGCGCCCCTGTTCACTTCCTCCTCTTCCCTTGCAGCAGATGAGTCTGTCTCCATCTGCGAAAACATGGGCCAAATTTCGAGGTTAGCCCTCCACCCCATAAATGGCCTCGACTCATGTATGTAGGGCGTAGACCTATTTCTTTTTCTTTTATTTGAAATGATTTCTCGTGGGTCATAAGCCCAACTTGTCCCCAACCTCAGGTCCATGTTTTGGAGCATTTTTTCAGCAATTGAGAGGGCATATCTAGAGTTTACCACGAATGGGCCAATTTGGATAGGAAGCCTTAGGATGTAGCCCTTCTTAGCAGGGAAAAAATGAAGCTGGTCGGCTTTGAGAGCTTGCCAGATGTACTCGAGGGCGTAAACTCGTCGGACGGGGAAAACTGGCAACTGGTATGGAGCAACTTCGGCTCCATAGACCCGAATTTCAGTGTATTCTTCTTCAAGGAACCAATCTCCGGTACACTAGTATTTCCCAGCCTGTAGCCAGTGTTTCATCTCTGGGAAAACCCTAGGTGAAGGCATGTCGTGAATGATGGTGTAGGCGATGGACATGAAATTGTTCACGAAGTTTGCATAACCCTCTCCCCTAGGTAAATGACGGACGGAGCAATTCCAGTCGAAGACTGGTCTGGGTTGAGAATTCTCAGAGTAGACTCTATCTAACCCCAAATGGGCGAACTTATCTGCATGCTGGAACAGGAAGAGGTAGAACACCATTGAGAAAAAACGAAACTTGCGAGCTTGTGCGAACTCCCGGAATTGGGTTAGGATAGCTGAGGAGAGGAAACCCGGGATTTCCAACATAACCCCGTCCCGTGACATGAGCCATAGAAAGTGAATTCATACCATAGAAATGTCCTCTGGGCTCCCTATCCCCAAAAGGCCGGCAATGAGTGACAGAACAGGTCGAACCTCTTCGACGAACAGACTTAGTGAAAACGGCTCCAATGTAGGCAGGGCAGTTGCCTGGTCGATGGTTATGGAGGATATGAAGGCATGGCAGGCTTCCTTTGACAGCTTATTGAACTGGGCTAGCAAGGTTTCATCTTTGAAACTGAATTATGTGTCACTGGGAGGGAAACGGAGGGCCTGCCTGATAACATCGGGGGAAAGGGAAAAAATTACATTCCCCTGAGGAGAAACAAAAGCGCCCCGATTTACATCATAGGCATCCCTGAGCCAGACGATGAAATCAATACAAGAATGGACCTAGGGAGTGATATGGTGGTATAAGCCAGACGTGACAACTCGGAAACTGTCTACACTCTTGCAATGGCGGCCAAAAAGCAGGGGTTTGATACTGCGTATGTCAAAAGGATATTTTGGGTCGCAGATACCGGACTGCAAATCGTAGAGGGGTTCAAATCCAGGAGGGTTCCTAGACTCACGGACCTGGGGAGTTTCTGGTTCGTTCTTCTTGGGCGTTCCCATTCCCATGGCTGTCATTTTAAGAATCCGAAAAAGAGAAAGGAAACAGAGGGAAAATAGAGAATGGAATACCTGGACGAAGGGTGACATTGCTTGGGAAAGCGATGCGGGGGCCTCTGACAGTGATTGGGGTAGACCAGGCGCTCTTCCCTACTCGGTATTTGCCATATAAAGTAACCTGTGTCTTTTACCAGAGAGAAATACGGGAGTTTGTTATCACTGGAGCGGGCTGTTTGGGTTAAAAAAAGCGGATGAGGAATATGAAAGAAGGCAAGTGTCGTAAGGACACTGACAATGAGACACGTGGCGCGTGGGGATCGGGGATATCAAGGTGTAGGTGCGCGCCTCGTGTCGGGTTAAAGGCTGGTACGGGTCTCAGTACCAGCTGATCTAAATGAACTTACCTTACCTTTTATCCACATATGCTGTCCCACCTTCACTGCGCATGCTTTCCCACGCCGAATTAACACCTGTGCTTTCCCCTTTGCGCGGGTCCACCTTAACTCTGCCATGTAATCACATCCTGTGGCCTATTCTTACCATACCCTTTTAACTTTAAGTCTTTACCATGCCATGTGTCGTCAGTCCGCGGGGGTATGGACCTCGTCCTTTCCTCGCGGCTCGACCCCCTCGGACTTTCTCCACATGTTTTCGTACGTAATCGGCAGCTCTTTTTAATACATCGTTCATGTGTTTAGCTGGTGTCCCCTTTACCTTTTATACCTCCTTTTTATTTATAATTTTTACACTCCGCCCGTTGCTTTACTTACTCTATTGGCTTTCATACATGCGGATTTCACTACCTTTTTGCTTTACGGCCCACCCTTGGAATATTTGCCATTTGATATAAAGCTTTAATGTGTAGCTTGTCCATCCTTTTGGTACTCCCGTGGCTAGTGCTAAAGTTTGAACAACAAGATCTATTTCAAATTTTTAGATCTTGGGGCCTCCCCACCAAGATCCAGATCAGTGGTATCATATTCAAGTTACGCCTCCATGGGAATGAGGGTTTTAAACATATTTCAGTTTCAATGTTTTGCAGCAATCTTCAGCAAAATCCATGACTTTTTTTGGGAGGCGAGTTTTCAAATCAGATCTGAAACTTTTTGTGAAAAATTTACAAAAGAAAAGACCAGATCTATATTTCTTG
Source organism: Pinus albicaulis (assembly GCA_034641835.2). NCBI lineage: Eukaryota > Viridiplantae > Streptophyta > Pinopsida > Pinales > Pinaceae > Pinus > Pinus albicaulis. The sequence continues at coordinate 784,740,120 of CM076584.1, forward strand.
CGGAAAAATACTCAAATTCAAAAAAAAATCGGCCAAATTGGAGTTCGGATGAGAGAGATACCGCTGATTCAAAATCAGCAATGTTGAAGCAATTTTTCTGACGACAATTCATGGACGGCGACTCTCCTGTCATTTTTCACAATTTTCAGTGCAAAATTTTAGAATAATTGATATAGATCTGAGCTCCACTTGAAAAATCACCCAAGCTAAAAAAAAAATCGGTCGAATCGGAGTCTGGATGTGGGAGTTATCATTGATTTAAAATCAACTATTTTTTCAGAAATTTTGTGACGATGAGATAGTTCCAGCATGAATCTGAGAGTCTAGAGTCTCCAAATAGTGGTTTCAAACACATGAGAAGATGTAGAATGATCATTCCATTTCCAAAAATAGGTTATAATAAACATTCTGAGTTATATTGACTGAGTTATGCTCATTTTAAATCTAGAGCAGCATTCAGAGCCGTTTCCCTTTGTAAATGTGCCCTCCCACTCCGCTTTAGTAGGCATCTGCTTCACATTCATCAGTTTCAGCATAGTAGTGTTTGGCTTGGGTTATTTGGAGACGTGCCCTCCCACCCCAAGCTATGTAGGCACCTTCTATTTCATCAACAATCAACATCACGGTTATGGGTCAACCGCACAAATTCTTTTTCATCGAAGTCCATTTGCTAGGCCGCACACTGTTAGTCACACAGTTGGTCACAAGAATTATAGGGTATATCTATCCTCGGATCTTTGTTTTTCATGGTTTTGGTTCATCCACAAACCCACACTTCATCGAAGTCCATTTTCTAGGCCGCAAACTGTCAATATCACAGTTGGTCACAAGCATTACAGGGTATATGTATCCTCAGATCTTCGTTCATCACGGTTATGGGTTAACTACACAAAAACCTTCTCTTCAGTGGCTCTTCATATTCAACAAAGGATTCTGAGGAGGGAAATTCACGCAATGGGGACCATTGCTTCTTAAGGAGGGAGGAATGATCCGAATGGAAAATGGCATCAACCCATGGTATTCATCTACCCATGTTATCCATCCACCCATGGTATTGTAAATGGCATCGACCCATGGTATTCATCGACCCATGATATTTATTCGCCCATGGTATTGTAAGTGACCCATGGTATGTATCCACCCATGGTATTCATCCACACATGGGATTTACCCATGGTATTGTAAGTGGTATGTACCCATGGTATTGGCCTATGGTATCTACCCATGGTATTGTAACTCAAAAAAGGCTATAAATAACAAGCCTCAGTTTGTAAAAGGACAGATTGTCCGCCACAATGTAGCTTCTACAGTTATTATCTATTTTAATAAAACAAGTTTCTTTCTGGTTTTATTTGCTTTGTGTTCTCTCTTTTTTTCTGGCATTTTAATTTTACAGATCTTGTCAGATCTATTTCAAATTTTTAGATCTTGGGGCCTCCCCCCAATATCTGGATCAACAGAGTCATTCGATCGAAGGTTAATGATGCAACATGTCGTCGAAGGTGAGAAACATACCATTAGAGCATGCAGTTCTCAATGTACTGATAGGATTCTAGATTAAATTTCTAGATGATGAGCTTTTGTCGATAGAAAGTGACCCATCGTAGGAAAGCCCACGACACAAAACAATTAGATCAATTTTTGAGGAAATTTTTAGCAAGGACTAACTCAGGGATGGTCAACGCGAATGGAGACAAATGTTTGCAATATGGTTTATTTAAACTGTCCTCTTGAATTCATAATGACACTGCAGATGGTTTGGTGAAAATTGACCTAAAGCTAATACCTAGAAACTGGCTAAAGACCTTCAATTTGGTTTGATTAACTTTTAGACAAAGGATTTTCTCAACCCAGGTATGAGTGTGACAAAAGTGTCGTGTTTAAAAGTGGTATACTACTTTTTGGAACAAAGTGTGACAACTGGATGCATTTTCTTTCTTTTCCCCCCACCATTTCTGGAAAGTTCCTCTTTATTTTTGACAAGCTTGAGGAGGATAACATTTTCTTGTTATATAAGCTCATCCTTCGGATGAGTCCAACTTAGTATTAAAATCGAACCCTAAGAAGGAGTGGTTCGTTCCTGTTTTTAATCGACATGTCCTTTATTGTTTATTTTTAACGAGTCCAACATAGGTGAAACTTGGTGTTTTTAAGTTTTAGGGAGTCAGAAGAAAACCTTAAGACAACTTCGTGGGTGTAATTTTTCATAAATTTAGTCTCTCAAACCCAAAAAAGGGTAAAATAATGCATGAGAGAACTCTATTGACTATGATTATTCAACGTATACCCTTTTCGTAAATAGTCCATTTCAGTCCGGAAAAGGGGTAAACTTATACTGAAAGGACGACTGTTCATTTAATTTAATGAGTTCGAATAGTCAAGTACTTTCATGTTTAGAGAGTTTGAAAAGGGCTTAAAAGTGAACTCCAAGGTTTCGCTGTGATAAAAGTATACTCGATGGTTTCGCTTTTTCATAAGTTTTAACAAGTTCGAAAAAGTGATAAAAATTATATTCAATGACCATCTTTCAATTTAATTAACAAGCAGGAAAAGACGAAAATAACTCAACATTTTCTTGTGTTTTACTAGAATGAAAGATAGCAAAATAATCTCAGGATTTTCATGAGTTTAATGAGTCTTGAAAATAATAACTGAAATGGACTCAAGATAGGTTTGATTTTTACACAAGCTTGAAACAAAGGAGAAATCATGCTTGAAAGTGGTTTCATTTTTACACAAGCTTGAAACAGAGAAAACTGTGCTTGAGATTGGTTTCGATGCCCCCCAAGCGTAACTTGCTAGAGAATATTCCCCCCAATCTTCATTTCATTCAACTAAGTAGACAATTGGTTACTAATAGGTGGATTTAATGAAGGTTTATTTACGAGATCAGATGAAAGAATCGACTTAACACTTACGAGATCTAATTAAAGACTCGACTCAATTAGGAGAGGATTTGTTTCATTTTTTAATGAGCTTGACACAGGAAAAGAACTATTCTCATGGAAATTTTTTTAATTTTTAAATGAGCTTGACACAAGAAAAGAAACTATGCTCAAGACTTGATTCATTTTTTAATGAGGTTGACATGGAAAAAGGAACTATCCTCATGACACCTTGTTTCATTTTTTAATGAAATTGACACAAGAAAAGGAACTATGCTCATTGGCATCTATTTCATTTTTTAACGAGGTTGACACAGGAAAAGAACTGTCCTCATGATGAACTAATTCATTTATTAACGAGGTTGACACAGTAAAAAGAACCATCCTCATAGAACCTTTTCATGGCTTCCAACTGGAAGAAGCACATGTCAAGGGACACACCTCGATCATGGCTTCCAAGAGGTCTTCATCAGAAGGAAGAAAAATTCTTTGGAAGGAAAACATGTCGAGGGACGAAATAGGGATAAGAACATCGCGTTCCACAGGAACTTGAAAATCACTAGTTGATGGATCAACAGTAAGTTGATGGGATTTTTCTGACCATACTTCCAAGACCTTAGGAATACCAGGACAATTGATAAGGAAGTGGTCACCTTTAAAAATATTGCAAAGGAATTTGGTTTTACGATGCATGTTGGAGGTTTCCTCAACACTACTAACACTTAAATCCGTGGTTGGTTGGTTGAATTCTTTCTTATCTTGCTTCCTCTTCTTCTTCCCTTTCTTCTTCTTCTTAGCCACCTGGTTACTAGCATCAAGGATTTTACCAAGCGAAGAGGAAGAAAGGGAGGAAGACATGTTGGGCGAAGAAGGTAAAGGTTCAACATGAGGTTGGTGATGTTGAGATGATGAACTCTGTTGCGGTGAAGCATCTAGTTGAGGTGGAACAATTTGAGTATTTGAGGTCAACGAGGTTGAAAATAACCATAATGGTAAACCTATTGTAAATCCAAGTAATGACAATGTAGCCATATAAGGAGGACCAACATTTCCAAAGCAAGGAAAAGTACTAGGATTCTCATTAAGAGAGGTTCCTTGGTTGGTAAATTCCTGAACAGTTGCCATTACATTCAACTTCAGTGAATTTTATTAACAATTTAAAAATATTCACAATTCACAATTCACACCTAACAATTAAAACACAATTTACACCTAAGGTCTCTAAAAAGTAAAAGCAAACAAATGAACAAGCGCTATCAAATATAGGAGTTAAACCACACACAAACAATAGATTCCCACACTAAAAATACTAGTTGGTGATGAAAACCAACATCGTATAATTTTAATGCAGAAATGGTGGTTGGAACAGTTACCCCGACAACCTACTTAATGAAACAGACCGGTGCAAGTTTCTCCACTTAAACCATCTCGAGTGAATAGAACCCTCTAGAGAGTCCAAGTGAGTCTAGTCGACGTCTGCTCCAGGTATAGTGGGACCTTCGCTCCACCGTCACCTTGGGAAATAATCCTAAATTTTATGGCCACGAAGGTTACCAACTGAGACAAATGCACCTGGGGGAACAATCTATGATCCGATATACACGCAAGGGTAGAGTAACAAGCTCAATCCCCTTGAAGGCTCATTGACATAATCCAAGGTTTACCAACAAGTGACCCCAGGCTCCTCAATAATGGTCTATCTGAGGTTTATCGTTTTTCATACGTGTACATCTGCTATCTTTCCCAATGAGATAGGTACAATTACCTCACTGGTTCTGACACTATCTCATTCTTGACTCTTTTAAGAAGAGCTTCCCAGAGTACAAATGCAAAAATTGGAATTTTTCCTACTGCAAGATGCTACTATTTGTTTTGTTTCTTTGGAAATTTAACTACAAACTATTCCAAAGCACTAGCCTAATCTAGATTGGTGGAAGAGCCCTAAAAATGTAAAAATTTCTAGATGAATTTTATTAAGCGCTGTGTTATTTGGGTTGTTATTACTCAAAGGGTAAATGGATATGAAACCAATGGTGTTATGACCTGACCCAAAACTTAATGCAATCGAATATGATAATGTAATATTTTCAATTCAATGAATCCTAATTAAAGTAAGGAAAGAGTTTCCATTCACTTCCACTAATGCAAAGATTGACAAATAAGAGAAAATATAACAAATTCTCTAATGCACTAATTTTAAGAAAAACTAATGCTTTTTCAATTCCAATTTTTATTTTTATGTTTTTAAAACAATCATAAAAACATGTAAATTCAAATCAAAGAAACTGATCTAAATCTACAATTGATTTTTCCCAAATGTAAACTATGTACTTGTAATCCATGCACAATTCACTTGAAAAGTATGCAAATGTAATCTATGCACATTTTTCATTCATATTGTGAAAATGAGAATTCTAATTATGCAAATGTGATCTATGAAAGAGAATTCTCAAACACAAGATGATTCCATTGTAATCTAAAGAACCAATCAAGTGTAAGTAAAGAAAATTGGGTGATAATTCCAAAGGTCTAAAAATAAAACTCTCAAAGGCGATTAACACTCAGACACAAAGAAAAAGGATGCAAGATTGTTAAGAGACTGAGACAAACCTCGAAGTAATGACCAAAGGAAATAAAATTAAGAGTTTCTCAAAAAAGAGACTCAAAACACCCAATCAGCTTAATAGAGACTGTCACAAATGTTGTTGAAAGAAACTCACACATAAGACTTTGATTGTCAATACAAGTTGGGGAAAACACAGAAAATCTAGTAATCTGGCTCCTAAAAAGAGAATTCTTAAATTTTCAAATTTTTTCCACAAGTCCGCAAGTTTCAATGGGGAACAATGTCGTACTGCACTGTTCTGAACTAAAAATTGTGGAGGCTACCGCACTGTCTTCAAATGAAAACCGCGGAGGCTAGGAAACATACAGAAAAAATAAAAATTCAGATATGCTTTTCAGGGATTCTAATAAGTTATCTACCCAACCCAGTTTTAGAATAATCAAAATCAGAAGACTCTTAAAATTAAAACTAAAAATAAAAAAGGAAAACTAAGTTCATAGTCCCTAGTGGAGTTGCCATTTTGTTATGCAGATAAATCCTTCTTGTGGACTAGAACGATCTCCCTAGTATCCTAAGGATATATAGAAACAAACAACCAAATTCAAACCATTTTCTCTAGACTATTGTGATTTAGAATTATTAACTAATTAAGTAAGAGGAGATGCTCCTACCTAAAGTCTAACGCTTGCCGTAATCTTCAATCCAGTCACTCCAAAAGAGGTCAATTCAGCATGTAAGACTTGCATTCAAAGACAAGAAAAAGGATTAAAAGCACCTGCAAGATATAATAATTCAGAAACACTAATCTATCTCAGTGATCAAGGAATCCAAGAATTAAATTACTCAAATAGATACATGAACAAATTAATGAGAAAATATAATCCATTTGTATTAACTTGTATGATAAGAAGTAATGTTACAACCTTATCACCTTGATGTCATACAGGTTCTTCCCAGGTCCTAAACAGTTGTTTTCCATTGGTTTGACAAGCCTTCTCCTCTATGAACTAGCATAAAACTATAGATATGAGTATGTGATCGTTCTCATACCAATGATGCTAGGTATAAAGAGTATGCTCTCTTGGGAATTTCTGCAGCAATTACCTTCTACAAGCTACAATCTACAGTCTACCCTTGAGACTGAAACATGAGTTCAATTTATAGGAGAATAAAGGAGGTTTTAGTTCCATAAAGAGGGGGATAAAGTCCTCTCATAAAGGGATTTTAGCTCCAAATACCAAGGGATAATCTCCATTAATGAAGGGATAGAGGTTCATGAATGAAGGGGCGAAGCTCGACCTGATCACGCTTCTAGAAGCCTCCAGCTGGGAGAATATTTGACTAGCTGGGCTTCTAGAACTTACTTCTTCCTTTATTTTACCTTTTACGGGGGTCCACAGTTTTAGTAAGTAGAACGTGTGGGATGTGCCGCAGGTTATAGAGAAAGAAACCACGGTACCGCAGGTAAGAACTAGGAAAAGTGCGGAGTTAGGCTTTTACAGGTTTTAATAAGCTTTTTCCCAATTCCAGGACTTGATTTAGGAAATTTATGATTTTGGACCTCCAAGGGAGAAATAAATAGGTAATGATGAACCCATATAGACAGCTAAATGTCATGGTGACAAATTTTAGTGTAACACCCACTTGTATGTGAAAATCAAGTGGATGAAAACTAGTTTGCACAAGCAAAAAACAATAAAGAAAAAGAACAAAAAGAACAAGTTCGATATGATTTTGCAGATTTTTTTAAACCTAAAAACGATTTTAAGTGTGCACATGATCAGGAAATTATTTATCCAGTTGTATTAAAATTTCATAAAAAAAATTACATGGAGGAAGCAAAAAAAAATGAAGAATTGAAGTTCCTTGAAGCATGGCTTGAAACACTATATTTTGATGAAGCTTGCATAGAAGCTTCATCGGTATATAATAGAAATGAAGAGTCTATGAATGATGGAAATGACAAAAAAGCTAATGGATATATCGTGCTAATAATCTTGAGTTGTTAGCTTTATGCGTAGATATGTTTCTGTGTCCATATTTATCCAAGTCTGTATTTTTATTGTGTGTTATTTTTCTCAAAGAAAAATTCGTTGGAGGGTCGAATCCTCGCAAAAAAATCCCAATTATCACATGAAATATCAGATAAACACCGACTAAAGGCTTAGGGCTTCTGAAGGATTAAAATGGAGAAATAATATAGGGTTTAAGAAGCCCTCCAAAAAGACTAGTAATATTTGTTTCATTAGTCTTGTTAAAGAAGGTTTTCAATGTGAGGAAAGGTGACCTCGACGGAAATCCTTGGAAATGGCATGAACCCTAATGTTGTGCCACTAATTAGATCATCATTGGAAATTTATGTGACCAAAAAAACGTTTATCATATTGCATTCCTGTTAGAAAATTTGGACATTAGGTGGAATTTTTACCTACTCTAGTGTATTAACACACTACATTGATAAGGGGATTTTGCAAGGCACTACACGACAAGGCAAATTTTAATGTTGTACTTTAATTGTATTATGCTTTTGGAGTTTTTTTGGTATATTTTGTGGTCTAGTTGTAAACTCTACATAATTAGGGTCTTTGAGGGTTTTTTTTAGGACGTTCAAAAATTCATTTATGAAAAATCACAATCATAAAATAGTTAGAGAACACACATTATATATATATTTTTTTCCATTTTAATAAGAGAAGTGAAGTTAGTTATATTAATATCCTTTTTTAACAATATGTTGAATTTTTTTTTAACTGATTAATTAAATGTTCTAAATATTTAAGAAAAGGGCCAAATATAATCTATATAAAAAATTTTAAACAAAACTTGACATGCATGCTAGGATTCATAGACCTCAATATTGCAATGAGGCTCTGATAGGATATGTAATGACCCAAACTTTTAAATTAATATACATAAATTTAATATCATTAATTGATAAACATAATTGTTTTTTGGTTTATGTGTACATAATCAATAAGCGTAGTGAGTGGCAAGAAGCTTACCTAGAAATGAAGAAACCAACTTATAATACCATGATTTGAAACCACTGAACTCCAATATCTAATCCATCTAAACAAAAAATGTGTGGGGGATTACTCTCCAATCAACCATGGTCTCAGTTCCACCATATCTCTTTGCAATTATCAATCCATTAGCCCTCAATCCACTGCTTATGCCAATGATTTCCCAATAATTATCTCGGGAAAATGATACCTCTGATTCTTCTCCTCATCCATTAAATATAACTTCTTTGGTATAAAAATAAGAGGAAATTTTTCATGCACACAATCCACTTGCCATCATGCATTTGCATATTTTTTATCTTAAACTTTTCTTAACTTAACTATTTACATAAATTTATTTTTATTTATTTTTAATCATTTACATTTTTTTTTTGTTTGCTAGTTTCTCTGTGATTTGTGGGACTCTCCTTTCGATAAGAAATCATGACCAAATGACATATACTTCGCCAAATTCACCTAAAGATCGAATTGGGCACAAATCCCACCAACCCTTAACATGGTTGGATTTTTTGTACCCATGAGATTTTGAACTGACAACCTTCACATAAGGAGTTTTTTAACATAACACCTTATCACCAACTATTCTACATCTCATGTTTTTTAAAAAGAATGACATGGGGTGGGCTATGATCCACTTATGTGTGCATTGGTCATGAGATCATTAATATAATATCTTTGGGTGTAACCACATGTTTGACCTCTACCTCAAGGTGTCCCCATGGGTTTAGGATAAGTGGCCTTACAATAATTAAGCTTTTCCTAGTAGTGAAAAGCTCCTCACTTTTTTACCATTGCATTCAACACCTTTTGGATACTCTTTTATTTTTATTAATAAAATAATTCCTTTATTTATTTATTATATTTTTAAACTCTTTTATTATTTTTATTCAATTATTATTATGATTAGTATTAATTATTAATCTAATAATATGGGGCATTACATCCTCATAGTCATGTCAACTTGAAAAATTCCACCTATGACTTGCATGTACTTCTTCAATTATATCATCCTTTTCATTCTCTAGGATGCATTATTTTAACACATTTTCTAGTCCTAGTTTATATGGGTATTCATTCATCAGTCTAAACGGGCCAGTCCTCATTGCTAAAACCTCATTTTCCTCTCTGCAATATTATCTATATAGTTTTCATCTTGCAAATATTGTCCTATGTCAACCAACGCTTTTGTGGTTGCTTCAAGTTGAAGAAAATGAGCATTGGGTAACTCATCGTCTATAATTGTGGGTCCTTCTATAGTTTCAAGTCAAGAGTATGTTGAGCACATACTTATACTAAGAGTGGTAGGGGGCAATGAATCAATATAAGAAAAATTTTAGTTATTCAAACATTTATGAAGCATAATAAAATAATCACATATGATATTTATCAACTATAAAATATGGAAAATAAGATTTACTTGGAAACCCTTTTGGGGGAAAACCATTTTTTTTTATAATTATATATAGGCACCAACCTACTATTCTAAATATTTGTAAGTACCAACTTATTGGAGGTGTCAATACCCACTGTTTAAAATATACGTAGGCACTAACCTACTGGATACACCAATCCAACATGTTCTAAATAGTCATAGGTACCAATCTACTTGAGACACCAATCCACAATGATGCAAATATTTGTAGGCACCAACCTATTTGAGACACCAATCCCCATTGTTGCAAATATTTTTGGGCACCAACCTACTTGAGATTCCAATCCCCACTATTGTAAATATTTATAAGCACCAAATTACTTTACTAAGAATGCTTGCTACTTCTACCTTTAGAAAGTATGTTCGTTTTTTATGTATTCACCGGTTCTACTTGTTGCTTCTTCCTTCACTAGATATGCTTCTACCAAAACTTATTAGTTTTGGCCTTTTCCAAAAATGAACTTGTACCACATGCCATATACACAATTTTTCAAAATTGATTCTGTAATTTTTACTTGAGAAACTTATGTATGTCTCCACAAATATTTGAAAATTGCATAGTTTGAAAAGTATGAGAAAGAAGTTACAACAAAATTTACAAGCTTACCTGTTTGAAACCGATTTAAGGATAATTTAGAAACTCGAACTTACACAAGGCATATCTCCAAAATTATGGCAAACCAAGTATAAATTTTTTACCATAGGTACATAGAGATCTCGTCAATGTCTCCTCAAGGTTTCATAATTTGAAACATCTCAAAAAATGAGTTAGAGTGAAAATTTAAAATTGACTTGTTTGAAGCTAATTTTGGGACTATTCAAAAATCCTAACTTCCACATTGCATATATCTGAAACAATAGCAAAGAAAAGTTTAATTTTTTTATTACAGTTACCCATAGATATCACTTGTCTCCTAAATATTTCACAGTTTGGAACATCTTAGAAGATAAGTTATAGAAAAAAATCCAAACCAATATGTTTGAAAAAAAATTCAGAAGCATTTAGGAATCCTAATTTCATCATATAATATATCTTAAATTATAGTGAAACAATGCTTGAAAATTTTAAAACATGATATGAATATCTTGTCTCTATCTCCTCAAAATTTCAAAATTCGAAACATCGACTTAGAAAAAACGTTATAGAAAAAATGTCAAGATGATTTGTTCACTCTGCAAATCACATTGTTGCTCTATATTTAAAACCACAAGAGTATTTTCCATCCTCTCTTGCATACCTCACATCTCTTCTTACTTGGATAATCTTCAAATGCTCCAATATATTTTTTATTTATAGTGTCTCTATGTTCACTTATGGGGCTGACTTGTGAAACTGGTTGGGTTGACATGTACTTTATGGCTAGGACAACTTGATGAAATATTTCATATCTCCTTATCCCTTTGGAGTTAGAGGGGCTTCCATATACCATTTAAGAGGTCTTGAAATAATATTTTCAACAATATATCATATTATCCCATTTAAGATATATATTTGGAGTAAAAGGGTTTCAAATATAGGGTATCCAATCTAGGCATTTAAAAAAATTTAAAAAACCGAGATATCCAAATAATATTTCTAACAATATTAATCTTGCAATATTTATTATGGGCATATGTAGTATTCCTTTTCCTTAATTTACATCAATGAAAAAAATATTTCCAATAGAGTGGTGGTTGGCTGACATTATTTTTCCTTGGTCAAAATATATTTTCAAAGTAAAGCTCCTAAAATAATAGTAGCGAGCTACAAATTTCATCTTGATGTATGGATTTATTGACAAAGCACTTTAGGGCTTGGTGATAGTATAGAATGTGAGCACCATTAAGTAAGTTAAAAGCTTTTGTTGGGTGAAAATCATTTGAAGTTTCTCTCTTTCCACAGTAAAATAATTTTAAAGTTTATATTGTTGAACTTTCAATTGGTATGGGTATTGATATAGTTGATAGTTTCATGTTTATATTGAGTGAGCACTACTTTAACTACCACATTTGGTTCATTGACATGTACTTAAAACTTCTTAGACCATTCAGGAAATATTAGAATGGGGGCTTCCACTAATTTTCATTTCAAGAGGTAAAATGTGATTGCATTCAACACTCCATATAAATTCAACTTCATTTTGTAGTATCTTTCTGATTGTAAATTTGATATCAAAATAATTTCTTGTGAAAGTTTGATAATATCGTGTATGTTCAAGAAACTTTTTCATATAATTTTGATTGATAGGAGGTTTGCGATGAAGAATTACTTTTATTTTTATCATATAAACTTGTATATCATCCTTGTATATGAAATGTCCTAGAAATATACTTACAAGTGTGGAAAATCACTCTTTATATTGTACAAGATATGCATTTGTAGAGACCTCTCAAGAATCATCCAGAGCCAGTGTATGTGGTGCTTGAGTAGGTTGTAGATAGTCCAATTATCATAATAGATATGCCATAGTCTTTGTGTGTGTGTGTGTGTGTTATAAAAATTTCTTAACCACAATCCACACAGATTCTATGGGATCTTTCTTGAGGTCAAAGGGCATTAACCTATAGTCAAAATATATAATTTTGATATGAAAGTAATTTTTGGTGTTCTTGGGTGATGGGAACTTGGTTATATCATTAGAATCCATTTCCTCCCTAATAATTCTGGGATCATCATCAATAATAGAAGAAGAAAAATTAAAACGAGAATCATGCAGAGTATATATTTCTAGTTTCCTTATTTCCCAATTTGATCTTCTCAATGCTAGAGTAAGAGGTTCTTAATCTTCTTAATCATGTTCCTCTAGTAGATTAGATTCTTCATCCTACAAATTGAACTCCAGTACCTTTGGTTATTTTTCCTTTAGTGGGAATTTTTATTTGGAAACATCTTTGACCTCTCTAAAGACAACATCTTGACTGCAAACAATCTTCCTAGTTTATGGGTTCTAAATTTTGTAATTTTTTAAACGATATTTATAACAAATAGACATGGAAATTTAAAATTTATTATTTAGCTTAATCCTGTTTTGCTTTCGAATTTGTACATGAGTACCAAAGTAAAAAAATTGAGATATTTAACAAAGGGTTTCTTAGCAGTCCATGCTTCATGTGAAGTCTTTCCAACCAATGTGGATGAGGGTGATTTATTTACCAAGTATATGGCACCATTGAGCATGCTCCCTAATTTTTCCATCAGATTCCTATCCATCATTTCTACAACCACATTCTATTGAGGTGTGTATAGTGTAGTATTCTACCTTGTTATACCACACTTTTACATATTTCCTTAGAATCTAATTCATAAATTGTTTTAGATATTACACTAGATATTTTGTCACAACAAATTTGAAGAAAAGTAAACTAAAAACTAAAATATTTACTTTGAGGGGTAAATTTATTTAGATTCCAAATATGTTATTATTGATTTTGTTACTTATGCATGCAATATATAAAATGCAAAAAATAAAGAACAAGTAAAACAAATCATTCACAAACCAAAATAACACCAAGATGTGACCAATTAAGCCCTCAAAATGAGTTACAATTCGACCTTTCTATAGTTTTATTCATCATCCCCATGTGACTAGCCCCTTTTACATGAGTAACAATGGCTAACATGGAATCCTTCCAAAATATAGTGGTTAAACATGATAGGTTAACTTTTGGGAGGCATAACGTTTGCATATGAACTCTCATTGATTTAATTCTTATACCATTGTAGATGTCTATATGTGTATAATATCATCAAGGGGTTCCATGATTAAGTGTAATTTTTTCAACCCTAATAAATATCATTGAGGTACAAAACTAGCCCCAAAAGTTTTCTTCCCCCAATTCTCCAAACTAGGTCTTGTCACTAAAACTACTCTTGTAAGACAATTTAGCATATTTTTGCACCTTAAAAGAATTAATATGGATGAAAGATAATATAATGATCTAATTAATATCACACCTCCCCATTTTGGGAGGATTTCAGTCCCCAAAATATTTTACTGAATGAGTTGAGGAAAATTTTCCTCTACCTTCTCCCTGAAGTGCCATTTAGCCTTTCATGGAAGTTATCCTTTCAACCCAATCTTCCAAATTTCATGTTTTCCCTACCTTCCAATTATGGAACTCTCTACAAAACTATATCCTCTATCAAATTTTCCTGAGCATATGGTGTTAAATCCTCTATAGAACGTAGGACCTACTCTTCTTCCTCATCCAACATGGAAGGCTCATAGAATTTGATATTTCCACATTTATCATCAAGGAAATACACATGTATGGAAGTAGAATAGTTCTATAGGTGTCATTTCCCATTTTTTCCAGTATATTGAAAGGAAAATATTGTGGAGCTTTTATTTTCTTAAGAGGACCTTGTAGCCTCTCATTTTTTTTTTGTAATCTATTCTACTTCTATTGATTAACAAAATATTTTACATTCCATTGTCTGAGATGAGGAATTTATCCAATTCCTACTCTCGATTGTATCCAAAATTTCAAAATGATGGGCTGCCCATGGCAGGGAAACCAACCCTTTGATTGTCTAGAAAATATTGAAGCATCTACATTCACTAAAACACTATATAAAACTGTAAAAAATATAGATAACAGTAATGTCTAGAAGTGAACTGAGGTGTAAAACCTTCAGTCTTTGCGTGCTTCCCCATGTTGGTATACATTAGGTGCCAGCAGTTCTTCCTCAGTCATTGGATACCCATAAATACGAGTGATTTCCTCCTCCTCCTCCTTCGTGAAGACGTAAGGGTATGACTCCATCGACTCACCTTTCTCATCGCAATTGCGCCAGCCACCTATAGTGTAATGCCAAAGTTTGAGGATGTACAAGGAGGAGGCCTTGACAGGCAGACGTTCTAGCTTCTTGGGCAGAGGTGTTATAGAATGGGGAATGGTGGATTTGTAGTATTTTCGCTTGGTTCTGGGTTGGGGCGACATGGAGGGCTCAGCGAACGGGATGAGGGAGGCAACAGGTGGAACCAAAAGAGCTAAGGAAGTAGAGGAGTTGTCAGTAGTCAAGGCATCGGACCAAGCGAAGGGAGCAGAGGAGGGTTCTGCATCTGAGTGGAAATTTCTATTAGCAGAGGCTTTGGTCAGCCTGGGAGGGAGGGCGCCCATAATGATTCCTCTGCGAGGCTTCTGTCTCTGCCTAGGAGCCATGGCAA
Source organism: Pinus albicaulis (assembly GCA_034641835.2). NCBI lineage: Eukaryota > Viridiplantae > Streptophyta > Pinopsida > Pinales > Pinaceae > Pinus > Pinus albicaulis. Next base: position 784,755,176 of record CM076584.1, read on the forward strand.
TGTAAGCACAATAGGAGGTTGGGTTGAGGTGAAAATAGCATGCCAAGCCGCAAGGGAGAGCCGCGACAGAGCTACACTAGAGATCAGGGGGAAGAATTCATGGGAGAGCATGGTGCAAAGGATTTATGGTCATGCCTCTCCGATCGAGGCCATAGCTAGTTGTCACCTTCGTCATTAAAACAATTAACTGATATATGTTGTGACGTGGTGCGACCAACCTGCCATGGCGCTGCCATTCCTTTTCTTGTTGCATCATCACGCGCCTTGGGGCGGCCCAGTCGTTGTGTCACCTGGATCCGAGAAGCCTCTCATTATTCAACTATAAATATACTATATTTACCACTTTTAATAACTTTTATTTTATGTCATCATGCCTACCCGTGTACTTTTCCTATGACTTATTTAGTGTCTCATATATTTGTAGATGTATCTTCTTGATCTTATTAACAAATTTCTCTACCCTTAAAGCATCACCTATGAAATACTTCCTCACTCCTCCTTGTTTTCTATACGCAATATCCAAAGGTGAAGGTGGAAAATATCCCAAAAAAAATTCAAATGGAAACTTACCAATAGAATTGTGGATTAATATTTTATAAGAATGTTGTTTCTATACTATTATTTCATCCTAAGTATTCAAATGCTTCTAATTATAACCCCTATAAAGTCATACCAAAGTCCTGTTAACTACTACTTTCCCATTTATCTATGGATGGAACGTTGTAGACCTCTTTAACTTCATGTCCATCTTCTCCCAAAATGTAGTCCAAAATGCATTGAGAAATATTGCGTCCCTATAAAAAATGATGTGTCTTGGTATCCAAAATTGCACCTAAACCTATCAAGAGAACAATTTTGTTGCTTATTTCCCACTTTTGGTCATTTTACAGCATGAGAATGCACATATTACTGAACTTATCAACTACCATGAATAGGTTTTCATTTCCATTCCTATTTTTTTATAATTCTTCCACAGAGTTCATGGAAATTATTTTCCAAAGATGAGTGGGTACATGTAAAGGATGGTATAAACCTTATTTCTTGTTACTAGAATTTCCAGTATAACAAATCATACATCCTCTTATTAACCTAGCTACATATTCTTGCATCCTAGGCCAGTACACATACATATGTAAGTTGGCCACTATTTCCCCTACACCAAAATGCCATGCAACCTTGGAGGTGTTAGCCTCTCTAATTAGTTGTAGTTACTCACCTTTAGGAACACAACTTTTATAGCATATAGAGTAACCCATTCTTGAGATGATAGTTAATTGTTTATCACTATCATGCACATTAATTTGGATCTACAATTGTTAAAAATCCTCCCTAAAGTCCTCATTCTTTGTATATTCCTCTTTGTATGCACCATGGGTGAAAGTATTCATGTGCATCAGAGTTCCCAAGGTTGTGATCTTTGATGTGGGTGTCCTTGAAAGAATGTTGACAATTTTTTTTGTATTTCCTTCTTGTACTTAATCACTAAATGAAACTATAGTAAAAAACCCATCCACTTGGAATGCTTTGCCTGTGGTAACTTATATTGGGTATGTAGGCATTAGGAGAATTTTGAAATCTAAAATGGGCCTCCTAAGGAAATTATAAAATAATAATGGAAATAATAAAATAAGATTTTATTACATCATCAAATTTTGGAGGTAAAAAAGAAAAAACTACTTTTTCAACTTATCTCCCAAAGTTTTTCCTCAAATTTCGAGTGGGAGTACTCATTGGATGCAAAATGTAATTTTTCATCCAAGGAGTACCCATGTTGCATACTTTCGATGGTTCCCACTACACAAAAAATGAGAAATACATGAAAAAACGTGATTGAAATCACATTTTTTCATGTATTTCTTATTTTTCGTGTAGCAAGGTCCATCAAAAGTATGCAACATGGGTACTCCTTGGATGAGGAATACAATTTTGCATCCAACGAGTACTCCCGCTTGAAATTTGAGTTAACAATTTGGGAGATAAGTTTAAAATACGAGTTGAAAAAGTACTTTTATTATTTTATTATTTTTTAATCATTTTACCCTTTTACTTAAAAAATGGTGAATCATCCCCCATGGTTGACATCATCATCTTAAATCCTATTGGTTCTTATAAATTTTATTTTGGTTGTACATTTTTCTTAGGAGGCCATTTTAGACCTCAAAATTCCCCTAATGTATTATAGTAGCTCGTGATATGTGTGGATGATTGTCTCCTTTCCCATAAAATTATGTTTCCACTTTTTGATAGCTTTTATTGGTGCATAGAGTTCCTTGTTCTAGGTAGGGTAGTTGAGAACTGCCACACGAAACACTTTAGAGTGCTAGCATGCAGGCATTCCTCCGTGGATGAAGCCCATAGAATACCCACTCACATCTATCTCCACTTCAAATAGTTGTTGCAAGTTTTGTAATGCAAGAACCAATACTTGAATATTTTTCTTCTTTAACTCATTAAAGGCCTTATGTTGACCATTTTCCCATTCGAAACTCTTATGGCTCACTGTTATGGTATGGAGTGGTGTTGCTACTATCGAAAATGAGGCTAGGAATTTCCTCAAGTACTATTTTTCCCAATGAAACTCCTAACCTTCGATATATTGGTAGGAAAATGCCACTTCATGATGGCCTCCATATTGGTGGGATCTATCTTTAGCTATCCTTCCCCAATCACATTTCCTAAATACACCAAAGACTTATTTAAACTTACATTTCTTGATATTTGTCAGCAGCTAGTACTTCTTCATTATCTCTATCACTTGCATCAAATGTGATATGTGCTCCTCCAAGGTAGCATTTTATACCAATATATCATCCAAATACATAATATCAAATGAATCTAAATATAGACATATTATATCATTCATGAATGTATCTAGTGAATTGCATAAATCAAATGAACATTCCAACATGTGAACATAGTTTCATAAGTTCAATGGAGTCATTATAGGTAAGAGTAGATGTCATATACTTCACCTCTACAATGGAAAAATCAACCACATCACATTAGAGGAAATTTCTGCCTAAAAGTGGCCTCCTAAGGAAAATTAATAAAATAATAGTTAAAATAATAAAATAAGAGTTATGAATTTTGGAGGGAAAATAAGAAAACTACTTTTTTTAATTGTATTTTTGGATTATCTCCATATAGGTTTACTCAAATTTCAAGTGTAGACACTCATTGGATGCAAAATTAAATTCCACATCTAACGAGTACCCATCATGCATACTTTTGAGAAGAGAGACATTGAAAAAAATTACAGATACATTAAAAAAATGTGTTTAACATGTTTTTTTTTTAATGTATTTGCAATTTTTATCAATATGGAGTCTTCTCAAAAGTATGCATAATGGGTACCCGTTGGATGTGGAATTTAATTCCGCATCCATATAGTGTCTACACTTGAAATTTGAGTAAACATATAAGGAGATAAGCCAAAAATACAATTAAAAAAAATAGTTTTTCTTCTTTTCCCTCCAAAATATTTACATGTACCTCTTTTTAAATTTAAATGAATTTTATTGGTTTACATATTATGACATGGAAAATACATGAAAATTTCATTGGCACTTTTAAGCTGAAATTTCCTCTAATATTGCTTTCTTATACAACTCACCACTCTATTAAACATTCAAAACACATATCCATTGATAGATCTCCTCCTATCTCCATCCTCGCCTAATCACAATCCACATAAACTTTGATATCAATTGAACATTATTACTTTGAAATAACACCATGATATAATTAGTATTCTATGAAGAACCCCACAAATACCTAAATATCCTCTCCCTTGCAACCCAATCTTCATGTTTATTATTTTACATGAATCAACTCAAGGCTCCCATTGCTTGGCCAATTTCTGCTATGGCACAAACCATAGCATGAAACAAAGTATAAACTATACCAACATAAGGAAAAAGATCCATATACTACATCTTTACATGTGTTATATGACACTTCTTGACTAAAATATTAGTTTCCATAGAAAAAAGAACACTAATTGGTCTATAATCCACCATCTTAAAACATTGTAACATAGATTTCAGATACTTACTCTAGCTAACATAATATTTCTATTTATTCTATCTTTCCTTATCTCCATCCCTAAGGTATAGTTTGTATTCCCCAATTCATTCATGTCAAATAGTGGTAAAATATAATACTTCATATCACTAATCACATCATCACTATTACCAAAACATAACATATCATCTACATACAAAGTGAAAACAATAAAAATACCATTGTCATGTTTTTAATAAACACACTGGTCTTCCTTCAATTTGAGAAATTCCGCAATTAACAAAGAAAAATAAAACGTTTACTACCTCATTCTAGATGATTGTTTGAGACCATATAAATATCTTCTCAATTTGTACACCCATGAATTTTTATCTTTGTTAACCTAGTTCTACGACTATGTCATAGGTCTCCTCCTCCAAGTCGCCATGTAGGAATGTTGTCTTCACATCCATTTATTCTATCTCTAAATCAAATATGCTATTATAGATAACTAGAACTTAGTAGATGTTAATTTATCAAAAGGAGGGGGATATCACCAAAGTATATCCCCTCTTACTGGGAATATCCTTTTTTGAACCAATCCCTCCTTGTAAATTTTCAATATTGTCATATGAATTGGTCCTTTTCTTGAACACCCATTTGAATCTAATGACTTTCCATCCATCTTGCAATAGTATCAAGTCCCTCGTAGTTCTTAAGTTCATCCATTTCCTCATCTATGGTCAATATATAGGACTCATTGTTTCCATCTCCATTACGTATTTCATCGCTCTAGGATCATCAATGTTAGTAAACACATAATATGTTTGAAATTATATGGGTGATAATTATGCTAGTATTATTTCCTTCTTTGCTAAGTGGACCTACTCAAAGGATAAGGTGGAGTTTCCATTTCCTTTTTTTAACATTCTAATATTTCCTCTTCACTTGGTCCAACATGAACTTCAAGTTCATTTTTTTGGTTCAAATTTCTTATTCTTAGGTAGTAAATTAAAAATTAACTTCTTTTATCCTCTTATCTCTCCACAACTATGCAAGAAGAATCAACTTCTCTAAAAATAACATTATTCTATACAAAAATTTCTCAACACTGGATCACAAAACTTGTACCCTTTCGCACTAACATCATATCCAATGAAGATACATTTCATTTCGTTCTTATCTAAATTCAATCACTTCTCCTTACCCACATGAACATACACCTTGCAACAAAAAACATGAAGATGCTAAAGTGAGGGATTCTATCTTGTTTAAACCTCCATAGGTTTCTTGACTACAAGAGCCGATGTAGGAGTCCCAGTGATTAGGTAAAATGTAATAGAAACCACTTTTATCCATAATTTATATTCTAGGTCAGTTCCACTAAGCATAATCTTATCCCTCTCCATCAATTTCCTATTCATGCATTCTACAACTCCATTGTATTGATGAGTATATGATATTGTTTGATATATTTCTATATCATTTTCCTTATATAACCTAAAAAATATATACAAACCACAAAACTCATTGTCATTATCAGTCCTCAACAACTTAATCTTCCTACTAATTTAATTTTCCGAGAGAACCTTAAAATCCTTAAACTAAGTAAAGAACTCATATTTACTTCTAAGAATATGTATACATGTACTTCTAGAATAATCATTAATGAAGGATGAATAATAGAAACATTTAGAAATTGAAGGAACTTTAACATGAAAAAATACATTAAAATGAACCAATTCAAATAACCCATTAGGTTTATGAGAACTATAATACAATTTAACATGGTTATGTTTTCTATGTATGTAGTGCTCACATAAATATAATTCAAGAGTAGAAATAGTTAGCCACTCAATAATATTTTTTCTTTTCAAGTTCCACAAGTATTTCTCACATATATGTCTCATTCTCTAGTGCCACAGAATTTTTAGTTTTATAAATAACTTTCTCTCTAAAGAAAAGGCGTCCCTGGGCACCCCAAAAGCATGACCATAAAGAGGAGATAAAACACTCTCCATTGCTATAATTTTTTTATTGTGAAGATGTGGATTCTATGAATTTCTTTCTTGCATGGAATAAATAAGTATTTCATTGAATGAGGCACACATTAAGTTGAAATAGGAATCCCACATGAATATAATTAGTGAGGACCATAGCTCCTCACACCATCTTACACCTTTCATTAGAGGAAACAACTTGCACACATGCATTATTAAGTTCTCTTAATAGTAAGTTTCAAGCCAAACCCAAAAATGTGCATAAATCCATTTATCCCCTTTATTCTAACATTAGGGAATCTAATTAAAAATCTACCACAAGAATTTGTGATGAGATGAGAATCATAATTGAGGTATAATTTCCCACCACTCTCGATGAGAATTCATGTGGAAGGAAGTTTTAAAGTTTATTAAGCACACACTGTGACATGCATGGGTTACCAAGGTTGTAAAAAAGGCTTCTCCACCATGCTCCTAAATGGAACTTGTATGATTGCTCCTTAGAGTCGTTCCTTTTCCTATTTTCTTGCTTTATCTCTTCCTTACCATCTCTTTTCAAATGCTTAGTTGTTCCACAATGCTAACATATTTCCTTGGACTTTCCAAGAGACTTAGAAATCCCAATAGATTTTCATCTACATGCTTATCCCTCATCTTTCCTATGTCTTTTGATCTTCCACATATAGCCAAGGCCTCCTTGGTGGATTCAAAATCCTTCCACCTCATCTCCTAAATGAATAAAAAAACCACCTCATCAAGCAAGAATTTCTTTGAGGTGCTTCCAATGGCCATCACTAGGATGTCCAATAAATCTAGCAAAGATTAGAAAGGGTCATTATGATCCTCCCCATCCATGTTCACCCAAATTTAGTTAAACTAGATCGTAATGATATTAAACACATTCAAATGCTTGAATATAGAATCACAATCACCCATTCCCAAGGCATACAACTTTTTCCCTAGAAAAATGTTTACTAACTAGGGATTTATTTAATACAAGTCTCCCAAATTTTTCTAAAGGTTTTTCATGGTGCATTCTTCAAAATCATTCAATAACACTACATTATCCAAATAAAGCCTAATAATGCCTCTTGGTTTTCTCTCCATAACTACCAAATGTTTTATTTTATATAACAAGGTTTGATCCTCGATGTTGCAACCAATAGATCTTGATGTATGATGAAATCCACCATATTGAGCTTCCAAAGCTCAAAGATAGTGCCATTAAACTTCTCCATTTCTAGTCTTCGAATACTTGCCATTTTCTTGCAATAATATTTCCTTATGTGTAAGTTCCCACTTTTTTTCCCAAGGAAAAATCGAAACTTTATTCATATTGAACAAAATTACATGTTGTAGATGCTAAATAGCATATGCAAAAATAACTAGATCTTGGCATTCACGATCCATACAAAACTTATCAAAGAGATAATTACTACTCTTTTCTACCTTTATTTTTTTCCGCTTTTCTCCAACCACTAGTGTTGGGAGTGGATGATACAATAGCCAATTGATTCTCTTTTACATTTGGTGTGAGTTCTTTGTCAAAATTTGACCCTTCTGATACATGGGTTCGTTTGGTACCATTTACCACTTTTTCATGGGTAATCTTGGCACTTTGCAACTGTGGAACTGTAGATATTGGTACTAGTGCGGAGCTGGTCTAGATCTCATCCTTCTGTGGGGAATCCTTGTCATTCTGATTATTGACATTTGTGGTATTTCCTAGGTCATCTTCTCCTTCTGTGGTTGTCTCTTTTTTCTGTTGAGGTCCTTTTTAGATTGTGGACATGTGCTTTAGAGATGTCTCGTTTAAAGACATGTACGTCAACAGAATGTCATATTTTCATAATCAAGAGGTTGTGACCATTAAAGGTTATTGTAGACCAAACCTTAACTGAGATCATCTTCAATGCATATTCTGAAAAAAAAAATTAAAAATTTCTTTGTTGGTTCGTTTTGTATCAATCTCAAGAAATTTCCCCACAGAATTCCCAATTCCATCTAATACTTTGTGGTGCCAGAAGTGGAGAGGCATATTATGTAACCTGACCCATATGGGTGTTTAGGATACCACCATGGTGGTAGCATCAAACCTGGGGAACCAAGGTATCATGAAGAGCCCAACATTTCCCCAAAACCAGGGTCCTTCATTTAATATATATTCCTGATCTTTTACAGTATCAAACTTGACAATAAAGAACCCTTTAGAGCAAAGATGAATGTCACAGTTGGGTGTCCAATTAGAGAATACCCATTTATGAAGTACCTCTGATTTGGGCCAGAATCCATTAAATCTGCAGATAACTGCCTTGGTGTAGAAATTTGCATAAATTCCATTTACCTCGTCCAAATTAAAAATCAGAGTTGGGAACTGTGACTTTTTCTCCATGATATACGACCCTGGGAGATTCAGATTATGTTCAGAATTTTTTTGACTCTCCCCTTCCCTTTGAAAACATCCTTGAATGATGGAGGGCCTTTTGAGAAAGATCCAGGACATCCTCCAAGCAGTTTCGAGGTGAGAGTGATGGACGCATATGGCCGGATTCCATAATCCTGCAAGGAGTGGTCGTCCTGCATCAGTGTCCCTTCATAAATCAGATTTTGTAGTCATGCTGGAATGCCTATTTGTTTTTTAATCTCATGTTTGAGGGCTAGTATCTACAAATCTATCTATATCCTCATACATATATATTTCTCACTCAAGGTTCTGATAAAAATTTGATTCATAACTCCTTTGTTTGAGGTCTTCATACAAGCGTGATAGACATCCTCTGATTTTGGATCTACAATATGATGATTTTTGGGGTATATCGCAAATAGATTTGGTCTTATACAAAGTGGATCTGTAAGAAATGGAGTTTCTAAGGTTATTTGCTTCACTTGATCCAGTCCCTGATCCAAAAAATAGGCCGAGAAAAGAGCTGCTATGTCCAAAAAAATATCCTTTGTGATTGCAATCGCGGAAAAAGATGAAAATCCTGCAAGAAATTGCATTATAATCCATATATTTGCACTTGAAATGGAAATCTCCAACATACTAGTAAGAAACTCCCTGTGATCCAGTGCAAAAAATGCTTTAGGATTTGGCCCAAAATAAAAAGGCCCTTTTGCACTCTGCTTCGACGACTGATGCATGGATTTATTCGTTGTTTACAAGTGTCATAGATTGGTGTTGATTGTGTCATAAGATTGGACGTTGAAAAGTGACATATCTATTGTTTATATCCTTATATGAACAATCAGATCTGATTTTGTGATGATTCTCTTGGCACGGAGGATGTGGGCATTGCAGATCTAATCCATAATAATCTGCGATCCCTAAAATATTTGAGCCAATCTCCCTAAAACTTTTTCCACCGTTGTAGAGCTCGAGTTCTGAGATTGATTGGGTGATAGATCATAAGGTAGTTTTGGATTTGCAGAAGTAAATATGATCCTAAACAAGTATTTGAAGCAAATGATTAACAACTTGTATCCCTTGCAGGTGCTCGAGTTTCCAACTGTTGCAGATCGATGTATCAGGGGTCGTTTGTGATGGCTATGCTCCAAAATGGCGATTTCAGGTTCCAGGGTGGCTACATTAAGAGATTCAACAACGAATGGGAGTGAAACTCTAGCCGACTCCATCGCTTCCTCAGACTCCGTGTAATCTCCCACTTAAACCAATATTAGATCAAAAATCCTTATCACTAACACCTTGGATATGAGGCGATAAGGCTCTAATACCAAATGAAAAGAGGAAATGCAAAATAATTTTCCTACTCTAATGGATGAAAGAAGCATGTGCATAAACTATTATTCGTTTTCATGGGGAAAACCCTTTCAAGCCCCACATTCTAAAGCAAGTTTTATGTATTATTCAACAATAGGTTATTAGGTAATCAACAACATTCAAATTCTACATAAATTTTGGTTGCATTCAAGTTCTAAATTTATAGTACTTTTGATAACTTCTCTATTTTAACATGGACTTACTTTTTTGTAACTATGAAAAAACACACAACTAAAAGGTTTGGGAGTAATATATTTTAATATAATTTTAAGGTCATTATTAAATTAGATATTAAATTAATGTATGGGATAAAAAAATTTCCTAATATAATATTTAACTATGAAAATTTACAAAAATATATATACATTATTCTTTTAAATTTGAAATATATATATATATATATAAAAGTTTGGCACCATCTATCCAAAACTGGTCAACAATAAAAAGGTAAGATTTAATCAATTATTAAAAATTAGATTTTTAAAAATATTTTAATAAGATAATATTTTAATTTAATTTTAAGTTTGTTATTGAATTATATATTAAATTAACATATAAAACTGATTAGGTGTGGGATAAAGAATTTTGCTTCACTATAATATTTAACTATTAAAATTTACAAAAATATATATACACTCTCCTTTTAAACTTGAAATGGATTATAAAACTTTTGTTAAAATATAAATATGGATAATTGAGAAATTATTAAAATTGAAAATGTTTAAATTTAAAAAATTAATGGATTGATAAAACACTTTTATTCATTAAAAAAACTAAAAACTAACCATAGCCATTGAGTTCATTTGATTGCACCTCATCTGCTTCTTTTGTTGATTTCATTTAATATTTTTCTATCAAGATATGGGTGATCGTTTTAAATATTCCGCTCTCACTCCTATTCTTTTCACTTACCACTCTGAAAACAACACCGTAACATGATTCTCTATATATTTAGAGTAGGCATTATTAATAAATGCTTAATGGTTGAAAGCGAAAGTTGTGTTTGTGATAAACTACTGTGCAGTAACTCCCGGATTCATCGGATGGAGATTTTTGAGCTTTCAAATTGAACGCTATTGCTGTCACACAAAGATTGCACTCCCAAATTATTTCCTAAGAAACAATTAATTTAAATATCTGCAAAATTCTTCGTCTATAATATTATCGACAATTAGTTTAAAGATCAACAGAATTCTTCACATATAAAATTATCAATTCATTCAGATGTCTAGTGGAGCTGCTGCACACTGTAATTGCATGTTTAACTACAGCGACTTCTCCATCCAATATTGCGGAAGAGAAGATGAGGAATCTACTATTGCTTATGGCCCCGCTCACCTTCTGCTTTTCCGCGAGAGCAGCAACCATAGAGTGCAACGATGCGTTGACTAAACCAGTGCTTTTTTTTGTTCAGAAGGAAAAAAACGCTGTATATATTAAAAGAAATATATGACAGTACATGATCATCGATACAATCTCAAATTGTTAGTTAAAACAGCGAGAAAACCCCATATACCAAATACATCCAGAATGAACTTCTGAAGAGAAGTTATTCGATGTTCATGGCCAACAACATAACGGGTAGTATAAAACATACCCACGAGATCATCCCTGTATATATAGAAAAGATCCAACAGAGAAAATACAGCAGCAACATATTCATGATAATAAGGAAATAAAAGAAAACTAAAATGAAAAAAGGAAAACAAAAAGGTGAGTTCCATAGTGTCTCCATGACTGATAAAAGGCTGATTCGCTAGGCAGACACCAAATCAGGCTCGCTTGAAATACATCATGCTCGCATGATATATGGAAACCGACTCGCTTGATAATAATGCCAGGTTCACTTGAAGAAGAAAAGCGGTCCTGAACAAAACCAAAGACCCTGCCCACCAAAACAGGCTCGCTTGATGAAAGATGGACTGTTCTGAAAACAAAATAGCACCCGAACAAAGATGAGATTGGTCCCCAAGATAGGGGGAGATCCGGCTCCCCAACACGATCCGGAGATCCAACACCTTACTGCATCCAACCAAGTCCGGCATGCCCTCCAGATCCAGGGTCGAAAGGAAAAGATATGTCCTGACGAATTGAAAACACATCCATCTCGAGGTCCATGCATATACCCGGAGCAGCAGACATAAAACAATCAGAACACTGTTTTACTCCGGGCTCCATCGAAAATACAAGGAACATCGGAGTAGGAATTAGTGGCAGACAAAACGAAAATCCAGAGATCTATAATGCATATTGCCCGATGATCAAAGAGCCTGGATCCCAAACGAGTACATATAATATCGGGGAAGAGAATCCGGATCCCAGATTCTAGAATTGAAAGATCTCCGGTTTAGGAAAAAACAGCAGAGACAAGCTGCAGAAATGTAAAGACATGCTTCTGCAAAGTACGCAGATGTCACACTTACCTGACTAAACCAGTGCTTGCTTGAGTTACTTCGTTATCCCCAGGGCTGCTCTTACATCCAACTACTCTTACATAAAATATTAAAATTAAACACATTATTGTTATGTTAGTTAAATTGTGGACTGGAGTTTCCACTTCCTCTTATGAACACACTAAGATTTTCTCGTCTTGGTTCAACATGAATTTATAATTTTATTTTTTTTCAAAATTTCGTATTCTTCGGTGATGACGACACAAGTAAATATTTTTTTTGTTTATTTTTATGGCTCAACAACTCTCGAAGAAGATTAAACTTTTCAAAAATGTAGTTTTTTAATATAAAAAAATTTCACTCTATGATCTCAAAACTTATATCTTTCAGGATAAAAACTAAATTGAATAGAAACTGCAACTCACAAGTGAGTACTGTATTTAGAGACTGCACACAAATAGAGAGTACTCTCTACCTTCATTAATTAAATGATACAACTATAAGTACATCACAAAGGAGTAGGAAGTTGTAAACAAACTCCTTTATCCTCAGAACTAATCATAACTTAAGGAACTACGTTACAACAATGTAAATATTTCTCCATTAATATACAATAATATTGATTATTTTCAACTCTCCCCCTTAATGGAAAATAGGTTTGTCCTAAATTTTTAACATCCCTCTAAACAATTCAAACTTTATTCTCCCAAGAGGTCACGAGATTTACAGTATTCAACAAATATTTCTTTTGACTGAAGTTTTTCTCAAACAAAATGGAATTGAGTGTCAATGTATTTGGTGTTTTTTTTTAAACAATGGATTGTATGCTAGCTTAACGGTACTTTGGTTGTCACTTTTGATGGTGGTTGCTTCTTTCTACTCTTCTCCGACATCATGGAGAAGCCTTCTCAACCAGATAGTTTCACATGTAGCTGCACACAATGCTTAGTACTCAACTTCGGTTGAAGATAAAGCTACAATACTTTGCTTTTTGTTGCTCCATGTTATGACCCCGGATCCAATGCTAAATGCATAACCTGTGATGAATTTTCAATCATCCAAATTACCTGCCCAATCCGAATTTGAAAAACCTGCTAAAGTAACATCATATGTGTCAGTGTATAAAATACTATAATCACTAGTACCACGGGTGAGGGAGTCAAGTGAGTGGTCGGGTGAGGGATCGGTGGGAAGGGGCAGGTTGCAGCGAGGGTGGGTTGCAGCGGGGGTGGGGTTGCGGAGTGGGGAAATGGGATAGGCGAGGGTGTATGGAAGTGGAGCGATGTGCTGTGCGGGTAGGAGGATAATCTGTGCAGGGGGAGGGCCGAAAGGCCACGGGATGGAGAGAAGGGAGACAACGTATGGGGAGTGGGGAGGCCGAGAGGCCGTTTAAAAATTTTAGAATGGGAGGATTTTTAACCACTGCAGAATTTGCAGGTACGTGTAGGATTGCAGAAATGCAGGAACTGCAAATTGTAGAATCTTCAGAAGTTGCAAAAAATTTAGAACTGGGAAAAAATTGCAGACATAATTTTAAAAAAATTGCAAAATTGCAGTATATAAACTCAGAATGGCATCAATCTAATGGAGCAGCAAAAAACTAGATGCAGTGGACATAAAACTGAATGTACAAAGACTGTTAGCAGAAATGAGGGAGCTACACCACAAGCAAGAATGCCAATAGTGGGACTGCCTCTGATACCATGTCAAACCAAGAGATAACTCCGCAAATCAGAATGTGTATTAGATGAAGAATGTGAATGTATTTATTCATGGAGGTGAGCCTATTGGGATTCACTTCCCAATGACTCTTGGTCTTCCTTATTTCGTAATATAATTTAATATACAATATTAAATATCCTCACCCAAACCTTAGGATTAGGTGTCAGCAAAGATACCTCAACACACTTTTTTCCACCACCCAATGACTTTCGAGAGGTTTTAGACATGAACTGGCTCAACACACTAACAGAGTATGCCAAGTCTGGTCTAGTTGTAGTAAGATATATCAGACTGCCAAATAGTTGTCTATACATAGTGGCATCCAACTCCTTAGTTCCATCATCGCTGCACAATTTTAGATTCTGCTGCAATGGTGTTGATGCTGACTTACACCGATCCATCCTGAACTTTTTGAACAGACTTCTAGCATACTTCCCTTGAGTAAGAAAAGTTTGTCCAGAATCTCTCCATATTTCCAGACCCAAGCAATAATGAAGATTTCTGATATCTTTCATTTCAAAGAGTTGCGACATATGCAGTTTGATTTATTTGATCAAAGCGTTTGCATTACCTGTTATAATCATATCATCCACATACAAAGAAATCAAAATAATCTACCTCTGTTTATTATACTTAGTGTACAAATTTGGATCATTCATGCTCCTATGAAAACCATGATGTAAGAAGAACGAATCGATCTTCTCATACCATGACCCCGGTGCTTGTTTTAAAACATATAATGTCTTTTTCAACCTACAAACTAGATGTTCCTACCCTTCTTTAACAAACCCTTCATGTTGTATTAAATAAAACTCTTCTTTTGAATCACCATTTAGAAATTTCGATTTAATATCTAACTGATATATCTTCCACTGATATTTTGTAGCTAAGGAAAGTAACATTCTAATGGTATTCAGTTTGGCTACAGGGGAAAAGGTTTCATCAAAGTCTATTCCCTCTTGTTGTGAGTAACCCTTTGCTACCAGTCTAGCTTTAAACTTGTCTATACCCCCATATGTATTAAATTTAGTTTTGTACAACCACTTACAACCTATGGGTGATTTTCCTTCAGGAAATTCAACTAGATCCCAAGTATGGTTTTTAGTAATTGATTCAATTTCTTCATTCATTGCAGCCCTCCATTCATCAGATTGACTTGCTTCTTTATAGTTTGTGGGTTATACAATGTTTAAAATACTTGTCATTAAAGCATAGTCTTTCAATCTCGCTGGTAATTGAGTCTGCCTACCTGATCTTCTCGGTAGAGGTCTCACCTCAAATTTGTCTGCTTTAGACTTGTACGGGCTCACCTTATTGACTACATCACCTATTTCTGCTTCTTTCTGCTCCTGTTGTTGATTATCCTCACTGCTTTCTTCTATCAATAATGGAATGTGCCATTCTTTATGTCTATCTTCCTTTCCTTCCTCAACTTGTTCATGAAATATGACATCTCGAATAGAAAATATTTTATGAGTCACGGGATTAAATAACTTGTATGCTTTAAACTCAGTGCCATATCCTACAAAGATACATTTCATGGCTTTAGGATCTAACTTCTTTCTATCCTCCTTTAGTATATGGGAAAAATATTTTGACCCAAATACTCTTAAATGACTCACTGCTGGTTTGAATCCATATAATGCTTCAAAAGGAGTTTTGAAGCTGGGACATTTAGTAGGACTCCTATTCTTTAAGTAAACAATAGTGTTGATGGCTTCAGCCCAAAACCATTTGATATACCCTTACCTTGAAGCATACTTCTTGCGCACTCCACTAGAGTTCTTTTCTTTCGTTCTGCCACTCCATTTTGATGTAGAGTATGAGGCACTGTAAACGGTTGAACAATCCCATGATATCTGCAAAAATTCATGAACTCACCCAACCTATATTCTCCCCCTTGATCAGAGCGAATATTTTTTATACATTTTCTTGTTTGCTTCTCTATCAAGGTTTTAAATTCTTTAAAGTACTGAAAGGTCTGACTCTTTTTACTTAGAAAATATATCCAAGAGAATCTAGTGCAATAATTAGTAAATAGAAGAAAATAATATGCACTACCTAACGACCTGGTCTACATAGGTCCGCATATGTATGTATGCACCAGCTCTAGAATATCTATTTTCTTTCTATCAATATGCAGAGGAAATTATTCTCTATGAATTTTTCCTAGTGCACATCCATCACAATCTAACTGAACACTATGAAAAGCAGGGAGTCCATCGACCATACCTTTTCTTTGTAGTAGCATGAGGTCTTGTAAATTAAAGTGACTGAATCTCTGGTGCCAGAGGTTTTCGGCTGCCAATCCTATTGAAATCATGGCTTGCTGTGGTACGCTTTTGACATTTAATCTGTACAGGCTCCCCACACACACTCCTGATGCAACTGTTTCTATCCTGCTATCCTTTATAACACAACATGTCTTGAACAATTCTACTAGCAGATCCTAATCTGTGATCATAGATACAGAGATCAAGTTTTTATTAATCCCGGGCATGTACATCACATTCTTAATATGTCTGATGTCACCGCTAGGCAACCTTACCAGAATATCACCGTACCCTTTGATCTTATATCCTCTGTCATCTCCTAAATACATTTTAGATCCACATGAAATTTCTTCAAGAAATTCACACCACTCTCTCTTACCTATCATATGTGAGGATGCACCAAAATCAACATACCATATGTCATCCTCATCTTCCTTAGAAGCTGAAAGAGAAAAAATAGCTACAAACAGTCGAAGATCATGACTGTGGTCTTCATCGATGAAATATCCTGTGTGCCTACTCTAATTATTCCTCGCTTCATCTTCCTGCCTCTTAAAACAAAACTTAGCTTGATGGACATTTTTCCCACAATAAAATCATTTAATGCCAAAAAAATTGTTTGCAGACATACCTCTAAATGGTCTCTTTTGAAACGTGCTACCTCCTCTCTTTTGTTGTTGTTGTTGCTGTGGTTACTTCCCTTTAAACGGTCTCCTCTTCACCATTAGAGCAAGCTCGTCATTATGAGGTCTTAAATTTTTTCGTCGTCTTCTTCTTGTAGCAAAATTTATGTTAATTCTTCAAATGCAGGGGCTTTATCACTTGCTACCAATCATGTGATGAACATCTGATATTCATCTTTCATTCTGTTCAACATGATTGTGACTAGTTCGGAATCAGACACCTTCTTCCGATGTCACCCAATATGTCCTTCAGGTCGTTAACCCTTGCAATGAATCCAACAGTGGATTCATGTTCTTCCATCCTCATTGAAAACAACATGCCTTTGAGTGACAAGATGTGATTTGTATTTTGTGTCTGGTATAAGTTCTTGAGCGTCGTCCGGATCTCAGTGGATGATTTTCCATCACTGATGTGTGGGATAATATTATCCTTGATGGACATATTTAGTATGACTTTTTCTTTGTTCTCCATTTTATCCCAGTCTTGTATAAGTGTGGTTGTTCCTGTTACAATATTCGGTTTATGCTCATCACTTGTGACAATCAACCACACATTTTCTCCATCAAGCAATGTTTGTAGCTTGAATTTCCAATTGGTGAAATTGGACCCATCAAGTTTGCTAGACTTGTTGAGATACGTTTCTATGATATTATTCATACTAGACTGATCGGATTCCAGACCCTCTGATGATTCTAACCAAATGAATAATTACACGCTACACTAAAAAGAACTCAATACATACCATATCCTAATCATAGATCTGCCACCGATCTGGCCCGATCTTGTGACTGCAACTCAGATCCACCACTGATCTGAGGGTTATTGTGTCTGTGAATCAAATCCACCACAAATGGGAAAATCTCATGTGCAGAACTAGTAACAATATCTGTGACTCAGATCCACCACATAAGGGTGAATCCCATGTGCAGAAATGCCAAAAAAGAGATCAGTGCCTTTCTGAGCCAAATATTTGTGCCAAAATGAAATCGCTCTAAGTCCCTCGAAATTGGTGGGTATGGCCCTAAAATTCACGTTGACTGTGCCTATTGGCACGATTGTCAGGCAGAAAATCACGCCGACACTCCTGTGCTAATAAATAAATAAATAAATCTGAGACCTGTGAATGAGGTGTTTACTGGAGTCCACCTACTCATGTGAGCATTGAAGCTCCTGTGTGCACCGTAGCCACAAATCATATGTATCCATGAAGGCTTTGTAGCCACTTAAGGCTCTAAGGAAAAATCGAGCTCACTCGATCTGAGCTCTGATACCATGATAAAAACTGAATTGAGTTGAAACTGTAGCTCACAGGTGAGTACTACACCTGGAGACTGCACACAAATGGAGAGTAATCTCTACATTCATTAATCAAATGATACAACTATAAGTACATCACAAAGGAGTAGAAAGTTGTAAACAAACTCCTATATCCTAAGAACTAATCCTAACTTAAGGAGCTACGTTACAACAATGTAACCATTTCTCCATTAATATACAATAATATTAATTATTTTCAACTTTTCACACTAACATCATATCCAATGAAGATACATTTCATTGCATTTTTATCAAAATTCAAATGCTTCCCCTTACTCATATGAGCATAAATTCAATTACTTCCCCTTACCCATATGAGCATACACCTTGCAATGAAAATATGAAGATGTTATACTGAGGGATTTTATCTCGATTAAACCTCCATAGGGGTCTTTTCTACAAGAGTTGATGTAGAAGTTCTAGTGATTAGGTAATGTGCAATAGAAACCACTTCTACTCGTGGCTTTATTCTAAGCCAACTCCATTAAGAAGATTCCTAGGCCTCTCCATCAATGTCCTATTCATGCATTCTTCAAATCCAATTTATTGATAAGTATATGATTTTGTTTGAAATATTTCTACATCATTCTCCTTATCTAACCCGAAAAAATATATAAAACAAAACTCATTTCCATTACTAGTCCTCAACACCTTAATCTTCCTACCATTTAACTTTCCAAGAGAACATTAAACTCCTTAAACTAATTAAATAATTCATCTTTACTTCTAAGAAAATGTACCCATGTCCTTCTAGAATACTCATTAATGGAGGATAAATAATATAAATATTTAGAAATTGAAGGAACTTTAACATGATCAAGTACATTAGAATAAACCAAGTTAAACAACCCATAAGGTTGATGAGAAGTCGAATAAAACTGAACATGGCTATATTTTCCACGTATTTTCAAGAGTAGAATTAGTCTACCCCTCAACAAGATTTTTTTTTTTCAAGGACCATAGGCCTTTCTCACCTATATATCTCATTCTATAGTGCTACAACATTGTCATTTCCACAAGTAACTTATTCTCTAAAGTGAGGGATCCTTTGGGCACCCTAAAAACTTGACCATAAAGAGTAGATAAAACACTCCTCATTTGCTATCAGTTTTTATTGTGAAGATGTATATTCTATGGATATATTTCTTGCAAGAGCCAAAGAACTATTGCATTGAGTGAGGCATGCATTAAGTTGAAAGAGACGACCTACATGAGTAGCCTTAGTGAGTGACCATAAATTCTCACACCATATTACACCTTCCATTATAGAAAACAACTTTCATACCTACATCATTAAATTCTCTTCCAAAAATTTGCATAATTCCATAGATGTCCTTTACTCTAATATTAGGAAATGTAATCAACACTCTACCATAGGTGTTGAGAAATCTAGGGAAACATCAACTCTGCCATAGGTGTTGAGAAATCTAGGGAAACATCTAGATTATGGTTCTTTAAATGATTTCTCTTAACTTGACAATTTCTTGTGATGTCTTTTATTTCTTCCTCATTATATTAGTATCATTTCCATCATCGAGACAAATTCCAAAATAAATGAAGATCAACCACAAGAAAAAGGACATGAGATGTAGGCGCTTAGTCAGGAAAAAACCCATAAGAATGGGAAAACCCAGTCAAAATCTTCCACTAGTAGATTCAAATCAGATTGAGACAACCAATACCTTTTTACCAAAGACATAGACTCACTCCATCTACCAACCCAACCCTTAACACAAGTGCTCATATAGATTCATGTCTTCTTCTTTCCTGCAACTCCTGCAACTCAATCTCTTAATCTCGACCCTTGTAACCAACTTTAAGAACACACGTGTGACAGAGAAATATCAAAGTTTTAGTTCTTCATAGTGTAGTGAACCTAGGTGGGATAATATGAGGTACAAATGGAGGTACCCAATAGAATAATATGATGTAATTATTAAGGAGGATAAATAAATGGGTCATAGTTAATAATTAAAGTGGTTAAACAACATTATTCAAGGGATCACTAGTAGTTAGGAAATAATGTGATAATCATTGGGTATTGTATGTATGGTATTGAGAGGCTCATGATATTGTATGTATGAAGCCTATATAGAGGCTAGAGACTCCCCATCAAGATATGTCAAGAATTATTGTATTGATAAGCATATGACTTGTGGAGTGATCTCCTTCCTTAAGGAGTAGCTGTATGGTGTTACCCTACCTCAAGGGTTTTCATATTAATAAAGATCTGAAGTTATTATCATATATTATGTTATTCTTCTGGCATATTCATATGTTTTGTATATATGTATGGAAAATCTACTACAAGTTGTATCAAAGCACTGTCTTGGGCAAAGCGGGAAGTTTTTTTTTCATTTTTTGCAGGAACTTTTTGGGTGGAAAATTTGCAGATCAAATTTGAAAATTTTGGTAAAAAAAATTGCAAAATTAACAACAGATCTACATTCCTTGTGAAAAAATACCCAAATAAAAAAAAACGGCCAAATTAGAGTCTCGATGAGGGAGATATCGCTAATTTAAAATCAGACGTGTTGTGGAATTTTTTCTGAAGGAAATTCGTGGACGAAGGTTCTTCTGTCATATCTTTTCAGATTTTGTGAAGAATTTCAAAAAAAAAAATATAAATCTGAGTTCCTCTTGAAAAATCACCCAATTTAAAAAAAACAATCCGTTGAATCGAAGTTTGGATAAAGGAGATATCATTGATTTAAAATCAACTCGTTTTTCAAAAAACTTTGTGAGGGCTAGAGAGTTGCAACATGGATCAAAGTTTCTTTATTACCCATAACGTGATTCCAATCACAAGGGAAGATGTAAAATGGTCATTTCATTTCTAAAAACAGGTTATAATAAGGATTCTGAGTTATATTGATCGAGCTATTCCCATTTTAAATTTTTTCCAAAGTAAGTGATTTTCTTCAAAACCCTTACTCTATTTTTATGGGTTCTAGAAAATTATTTTTTACAAGAAAAGATGATGGCTTGACTATTGAAGAATTCATACAAAGAGAAAAGACACAATATCTGCAATTCTGGAAATATTTAGTATTCATAATTTTTAGAGATGTGGCTTCCAAATGGTAGGACATACTTGAAAAAAACAAGTTGGTAAACCTTCTTGATGAAGAATTTGAAAAAGTTCTTTTATAAAAATAGTCTCATGCTAGAAGACGGGATAGTGAGACACATAAGGGGTCATATTCTACTGGTATATCCTTACTACAATTTCATGGATGTCTTCAGAAGTAGAAGATCATTGTGTCTATCAATCCTAGTTGCAAGCATAATTTTATTAATGTTCATTTAGCTAAAATATTGCAAGTCTCAACAAAACAAATGGATTACACACAGGTTGATAATGAAAAGGTGCAAGTTTATAAAGATTTGAATATTTCTATGAATAAGTATGTGTTGCATTCTGATTTTTATGGTTTAGATATGGCTAATGTGGATATTGTTTTGGGATACCCTTGGATGGAATCCATGGGTACTATCAACATTAATGTGTAGAAGAAATTCATGAAGCTCTGGTATAAAAAGAAGAAAATTACATTGTAGGATATTTCCATTAGGAACCAGGCAGAGTCTCTGGAGGTAGAAGGAAAATGCTCTAACAAAACTGAAAAATCAAATGATGAGCCTTTGATGGTAGACAACCAAACACAAACATCGAACCAGGTGCCAAAAAAGGCACGAGACACCACTCGGGCACCAATAGTGGAGGAATTAACGAAATATATTCCATCATCTAAAGCTTTAGCATGTCACCACCTGCATCACCCAACAAGACAACAACCAACAAGGTGGCAACGAATTAGGAACAAGAACAACAAACCCTAAATGACACACAAAGAGGCGCGACGATCCACCCACAACACATCAACGCAAAGGAAAAACTAGAACTAGCTTCCATCTTAAGCGGGCAAGACACTAGATAGATCAAGTGTTCACCCTTCTCTTGGATGGCTAGATGCACATGCATGGTACGAGTGGACTACTCTTTTGAGTAGATCTTATTATTTTTGTTATTCTCATGTTTCGGGGACGAAACATGCTTATGGGGGGTGGAATGTATTATATATAGGGGGGATAATATGGGGTATATAGGGAGGTACCCAAAAGAATAATATGATATAATGATTGAGGATAAATAAATGGGCCATAGTTAATAAATTAAGTGGTTAAACTACATTATGCAAGGGACCATTAGTAATTACGAAATAATGTGACAAGACCATGGTATTGTATCTATGGTATTGAGAGACCCATGATAATTACCCATGATATTGTATGTATGAATCCTATATAGAGGCTATATACTCCCCATTAATAAATGTCAAAGATTATTGTATTGATAAGCATATGTCTTATGGAGTGATATCCTTCCTTAAGGAGTAGTTGTATGGTGTTACCCTACCTCAAGGGTTTTGATATTAATAAAGTTATGAAGTTATTATCATCTATTTTGTTATTATTTTGGCATATTTGTATGTTTTGTATATATGTAGGTTAGATATATTACACATAGCTTGATAGACTTCCCTTATTCTTTGCTTGAATTGGATCTCCCTTTTTATGTCTCTGTATTACTTTCCTTAATTCAAACTGCAGATCGAATATGCTCACAATAGGTCGAGTTTCTTGTGTATATATAGTAGTTTGAGGCTCTTTTGAGGTTGATTTGTAGGAGAGGTAGGCTAACATATAGGAGAGGGAGTTGACTTGGTAGAGGAGTCCTTTTTTACATACAAATATTTTTTCTTCTTTGACTTAAGGTGCCCATGAAGGGCCTTTTACATCGTGACAATGACCTTGACTCAAGATATAAACCCTAGAGCACATAATGGGTGCTTTGACCTATTGACCATTGACCCAAGAATGAAACCCGTGATTTAATAAGCTAATCTTTATTTAATAAAAAATATTTTTATTTTCTTTTGAAAAACACATTACATCATGACTCAAATATGATTATGAATACCGACACTAGTTACATTCTTCAATACTCCTTCTTAACTAGGGAGGTATTCATAATTACATATATACGTAGGTACATGGAAAAGCTCAAAATGATATGTTATACGAAGAGTCACAACACACACAGTGCTACATACTATATACTTGACCAGAGTATCTAATCGGTTGGGACTAAGGTGTGTTCCAAGCTTTAACCACTATAGGTACCATCAGGTTCAACTCTAACACCAATCCAAAGATCAAGGTATTGTATCCAAGGTCAAAGATCCACAAGACCAAGGATAGCCTCCCTAATTTGGGATTTAGACATCATCATAGGGTGACTACATGTACACCCAAACATATTTTCACTCCAGGATGCTTCATCTCTCTCTATTAACTAAATCAAATATATCCACGAGTCCAAGCATGCTTCAAATTATTTAACCTTCTTATGAGGAGATCCTGCACAATCACATCCCCATTTAGTGATAAAATTTCAATATATGTAAGTTAAGTCAAACCTACATGGTTCTCAAATATATTGATATTTTTCATTAGGTCATCATCATATTATCCAAACACATCTTTGACAGAAGCTTTCTCCTTTAAATTCTATAGAAACACTAGTCCCAGTCTTAGCACTTCTTCCAGAACATTAAAGTCTTGTTTACAACTTTCCACTTACGTATATCTATATGCAATGCTTCAACCATGATATTTATTCTTTCTTCAGGGTCTTTATTATAGTTTTCACATCATTCCCTCCCTCTAAACTAGGGAGATTATATACTTTCTTTCATCCAAGCTCCCTCTCAACTTAGGGAGATCAACAACTTCATTCTTACAAGTTCACTATCATAATATCAGAGAAACTTCAAATTTTAAAAGCTTATTTCTTCAAGAAACAAGGTCATTATTCATATTCTATGTCATCATCATTCTTACAAGTCCATTTTATCCATCATGCTCATCATTATTATCAATTCATATTCAATAGTATGAACATATTCAACGTCTTGAAGATTATGTACCTCCAAATCTTCAACAAAAAGTACAAAAAAGTACAAATATACAAAAAACATGAAAATAACTATATCAACATAGGGTTATCACATCATTACAATGGAAGCATCAAAACAATCAAGCTTTAGACATCAAAATCCTAAACCTAGTTAGGTTCACAATTAACACGAGTTATATCTTTTGTATTCTCAAAAACTTAGCTAGGGTTTTGTCACAAACCCTAGATTCCATCATCGAGACTTAAAGTCTTAGATATCAACAACTAAATCAATCATAACATTTTACTTTTAACATTATGCTCTAGAATTTCACGTCAAACACTACTAGGGTTTTGTTACAAACCCTATATTTCGACAAACTAAAGCATGAATAATAATCAAGTTATCATTATATCATTTAATATCTAGGGTTTCATTATTATTTCCTTATATCAATATCTTACTAATATTTTATTTTAAATCCTAGATCAAACATAAAACTCCAACAATTTTGACCATACAAGGGTTTCTATTATGCGAAAGCTCATACACCAAGGATTTCATTCCTAGGATTTTGATTATAGTAAGGATTTTGTCATAAACCCTAAAAATATAGGGTTTCATCATATAAATGAGATATCAACGATAAACCCTGAAAGGATATGGTCTCTTCATAACATTACCGAAATCCTAAACATCAAGATAGTAGTATTTCATCATGAGATCTAAGCCCTAAGAAGACTAGGGTTTCAATGTTAACATATCCTCAACGTCATAAGGCTAGGATTTTATAGTGAACCCTAAGGGTTAGGGTTTTACAAAAAGTGAATAAGATGGAAATATATAGTATGATAAGGGTAGATCCAATCTAGTGATTAATCACCCTAACAAGAATCTTTAAGATTCAAAACCCTATACATGAGAGAGTTCGTAACATAGAGTAAATTCAAAAATAATCGTACCTTTTTATGTAAGGAAGACTAGTTATAGATCATGTGATATTTGAACATATCTTGAGTTTCTCCTTTTACAAGCCTTGTATAGTTTTCTTATTGAAGCACTCCCTCTGCAAAAAATCTTCTCAGTAGATGGAAGCTTCTTCTTGAAGAACTCCTTTGTGCCTGCAACATTAGCTTGACAAGTACTACCAAAAATACAAGTACAATAATGTGATGATTATCTATGACTCTTCAGTTTTAGAGAATTCCTAAGGATTTATAAATTATATAATTTCATTTTTGTAAAGGATTTCTATATACGTTACAAACCTTAGACATGTAAGAAAAGGAGACTACATCATGTTATGTAAATCCATATAAGAAACATTTCTATATAAATGAACTTGCTATTACACAACTTTGTCTACTATGATGTTTCATTGAGCTTGAAACTTGAAAAGCATATTGTTAGATAAATAATGATATTATTACTTACTTTAGAGATTATTCCTTCAAGATGCTTCTTCTAATGATACTACTTCAAGAACAAAATACAGTAATATACTTCTCTTCTGCTATAGGCGTTCAAGATAGGTCTTGAAACTTCCTACCACTATATAGAGGATTTTGAGATTATTTCTTCTCGGAGTTAAAGACTTGATGCCTTACAATTACAATATCACAATTATATGCATGTAGATTCTCCTCTGAAGATGATAAATTAGCTTTATAAGATATTCTTCAAAACTTGTTTTGAGATACTATCCTTTAGGTTAGGAATTTTCTCAAGACACTGATATACACACAACTTTTCCGTCCTCTACACTAATGTACAGGACTAGACTTCCTTTAAAGTCAGCTTCACTGTTCACCTTTCAAACTCAGATCACATGCATATGACTACCAAAGGTTTGTGACTTTTGCTTCAAGTATCTTGGCCTATGATTTTTCTCTTCAAGTATGATGATCTTTGACTTGGTAATAGAACAAAAAAATAACTCGACCTTAAATATTTTATGTGCACAAAACAAGTCGACCTTAAATCTTTGACTGGGTAATAGAACAATAGAACACTCCCTCTTAGTGAGGGAGATACTTCCAACACTAGGAAGTCTCCATCATCATCATCTCTGGAGACACTAACCCATCTGGCGTCCATCACTAGAGCATACTCTGTAGAATTAACCTTGAAATCTTGGTAGTGCCTCTTCCTCATCACATTTGAAACGAAAGATCTTAAACCTCCATAGGGTTACTCCATTTGAGGCTAAATTTCCGATCAGCCTACATGACCTCCACTAGCTCAGTCCTGCAAGCACTCATCCTCCTGGATCAAATACCACTCATGCAAATCCCTCAAATCTTAGAAATGCAACATCACGATCTGACAAAGTCTCTCTCCTGCCAATCTATATTCCATCAAATGAAGCCATCTCAATCATGTTGATATCGTCCATGTCAAAAAAACCCCTCAAGTTGCCCCAACCATCCATAAAAAGTCATGGGAAGTACACAATCAACAACCTTCCCTACAATAAATTGTTGTTCACCAAGCTCACCACCAATCCACTAAAACTCCCAAAAAATATTCCTTCCAAGCCAGTCAAGACCACATATCCATGTCTTTAGTTGATCTCTTTACTCCATGATCTAGACACCCATCTCCCTCTGAGTTGCTTCACTGTGCACACTCTAATTCACTGGCTCTTCAAAGTAAATCAGACACACTCTGATACCATGTTGTTTTTCCATGATACTGGTGTCTAGGATATAATCTTAAATCATTAACGCAACCAAACCAAGGATCACAACAAGTCTACTTTGCACAACGAAATATAAACAACACTAAATCTACTAGTGCACAAAATATACATAACGTTTTACACAATTATGTAAAATAACCCAACTTTGTTATGTTAATCAAAATTAATAATACAATAGTGTAGGGATCATATACTAGGGATAATGGCCCTCATATATCCACTAGTACAAGAATACAAAAATGTGGCTTAGTGTTAGTCCATCGACAACCAATCTACCCTCAACAAGATTCTCTGACCATCTGGCCAATGTAGCACATTCTCTCAACTCCTCTTGGCCGTACACTGTACCTACTTGGTCCTTCGGCTCTTGATCTACAACACTACCTTTATCAACGATGCAAGTCCATCTGAAAAATGAACCTCGATTGTCCAATCTGCTCACTAGTTTTTCCTTAGTCCATCAAGGGTACAACACATCGATACTCTTGTCAATTTGTTCACAATTCTGTTTTTGAACAACTCACAACTTCCCACTACTGTTCCTCAGCTACTCAGGAAATTCAACCCACTATAGTCTTCCTGTGTTGCTCCAATGAAGACTAACATAGGGCACAAAGGGATGCCACCTATCACAACAAGATTCCCATCTCTCATAATGAACACATGCTAGGATGATTGTCGATATTCTACTATAGATGTCCTTCTCCATGGGATAAGTCTAGGGCTACTCAAACTGGTCTAGGTTGATCAGACCCTTGAGATCAACAACTGCCACTTTAGTAGTTACTTTTTTCCATCAAAGTACTACACACTTGGCTCCAACTTGGGCACTATCACTATGTCCTCAAACATATCATAAATTCCCAATCCACTATCCACATTTGGTCCACTCTCACACTACCCTCCAACAGACCACGAGTGACCAATCCTTCCTATATCATCTACTCATTGGATAGGGCATTCAACACCTACGAAGAACCTTAGTCTAGGATGCTAACGGATGCCACACATAGTCCTCTTCTAGTAAACCTAACCACTTGCAAATCACATCATCTCAAGAGGACAAACGTACCTTTTATTCTGCAACCTTCTGTTGCTCCTCTTGACATGACACATAAGCAATTTGTGATGTAATTTCTCTTTAGGATATCTACAAACTATCCATCCCTAGGACTTCTCAATCCACTAGCAATCAATCCATCATCAAGAGACCATTTGCAGCCATACTTTTGTTTCCCTCTTTCCCTTGGTTTTTGTGCACATTGATATAGCTTCTATCACTGGTTAGGGCATGAAACACTCTAATATAAGCCTCCAAAATTTGTGCAATAGACCTATGATCATTGTTTTTCCCTTGCTCAACATTGTTGCCTTCTTTGTTTCCCCTACTAGGTCTTCTCCACACACTTTTTAGCCTCGGGATCCTCCTCAAAGCACCTTAAAACCTACAGTTATGCTACAACAATATTTCTTTGCCTCCTTGCAAGGGTTAACATCCCTATTCAACTATGTTGAGTCTTCTTGTGACTGTGACTTGAAGGGAAGATCCCCCCTAGGCCTCAGGACCCCTCAAACATGTCACCCAGTATGTTGTTGTAGCAACTCCTCTCCTGCGGCCTGAATAGGGACACAAAACTAGCACAAAAAAGCCTCAATCCTTACCTCTAAAATGCAACCTGATCTAGCAAGGAAGACACCTCAAATATGCCCACAAAATTTCTCTTAATTCACCTTGTTGGCTTCCTTAGGACTGTGTCCTATTCCACAGAAGATCCACACCAAAATCACAAAGAATACCCTCTCCAAAATCGGTTGCAATGTCTCCTTTCCCTTTCCTCAGTCTTGCACTCTATTTCGGATCTAATCTCGATGGAAGATTCACTTAGGATTAGTTCAAATGAGGTATAACTCACCTTATTTTATACTTTTTCTAAGGGCTTCAATGAATTTCCTTTTGACAGATTGAAAACTATTATAAGGTCACTCAAACACTAAGCTGACCTTAACTCTTCATGCACAAGCCCACACTCTAACTTCAAAAATTCATATATTCATTTCTACAACTCGAATTCGAGTTATTTTCATTGTGTTTGGTTACTCTCAGAGTCCTCTATCAACTCAAATCATCAAATGTAGAAATATTTGTTAGTTTTTTGGAGCATGAGATGTGTTCTAGCCATGAAATTTTTTGGAGATGCTAGAATACATGAGATCTCCAGAACCCAAAAATCGTTTCTGGAAATTCCGCCTAGAAGTGTCTCAATTAGATTATTAACCAATTTTTAAATATTTCCTAAGTCTAAACTTAGGGAATATGGTTAATTAATCAATATTAATTGACATAAGGAGAGAATAATCTATAAATTCACATGGATCGACTCCAAGATGATCCTAACCATTGATTAAGTTTTAATATTGGTCATTGGTGCTCCAACAAAGGATTATAAGAGGAGGTCGATGTGATGATGGAGAACACATGAGTGGAGTTAAATTTCATTAGTAGATCGATTTCTAGAGTAGCATCAGTTAGTTGTTGGAGAGAAAGTCAAAGAGATCGAAGAAGTGTGATAAGGGTAGGGACAACGATCTCGAGGAAATATTTCTAGATTCGGAGAGGCAACAACAAGAGGGCTAAGTTATCCTAGAGAGGTAGCGCAGAGGCTCTACGTAGTAGCTTCAACAGGAAGATCGGTTTGGTGGTGAGAAAAATAGTTCTGAGTTCCAAAGGCCAGGAAGAGGTTCCATAAGGCCAGATAGAAGATTTCCTCAGTAGCTGAAGGAAAAACGACTTCATCAGAGGCAGTTTTAAGCCACACATGTGGGAGCAGTGAAAAGGGGCTCAAACTAAGGTTTGGACGACTAGTTTGTTGAAGGAAAATCATGCCAGAGATTTATTGTGGGAGAAGGGTAATTCCATTCAATATTTTTCCCATATTTTCTTGTTGTTTGGATTGCTGGTTGGGAATCGATAGATGTACTCATATTTCACTATTGCATAATAAAATAAAACCCTCATCTGCTGCACCATTTTTCTCGAGTTGCATTTTTCCAGGGACTTTTGTCCAAAAATAATTGTGTTATTTTATGTGTGTGTGCTAGTATTTCTTCAAGCATTTATTATTTTGTAGTTTTTTTTTTGTAGATTGCAGTGTGATTTATTAAATATTATAGCAAACAACAAATAAATTATTAAACTAAATTAACAATTAGGAGAATAATTTATAGTCGCTGCAATAGGATTATGATTGTGGAATTTTCACATGATATCAAAGTGCAGTTGATCAGTCGGAGAGCTCAGAGGTGCAACAAAGGAATTTTGTTGTGGGCAACAGATCGAAATTCCTAGGGGCAGTGCAGTCACTTTTCCAAGGGGCCGAGTTGCTTGAGGAAATTAGATTTTTTTGAGAGACAAAAAAAATTTGAGTTTTCGAGATCGAGTAATTCCAGAGGCAGAGGTAGTAGCTTAGTATTTTCGTTGAGCAGTTTTCTAGCTGGACACTGAGGGTTTATGCAATAGTTCACTGAAGTAGAACCAATGTTGGGTGGAAGAAGAACACACACACGAAGGGAAAATTTCTCTCAGGAAACTTCTAGCCTCAGAGGTTCAAATTTCTAGATGCAACTCAACACTAGCACCTACCAGAGCCACGCATTCCAAGAGGGAGTGTGAGTAGAAGAGCAACAATCGAGCACAGGGGAAGAGGGAGCTTTTGACATTTTTCAGAGATGGCCACTGAAGGGTTGAGAGATCAGGACAGGCTAGATGGTGCTTCCAACTATTTCATCTGAAAGGCAATGATATCCTTCCTTCTAGATGAATTTGGCCTGAAGAAATATACCGATAATGTGGTGGCAGTTCCCACGGATGCATATCAGCTAAAGGAGTACAGAAAGGAGATGACACAGGCGAAGCAGTTGATCCTATATGGAGTCCAGGATCATGTAGTCTTGCATATAGCTGGCAAGGATTCTGCCAAGAAAATGTGGGATGCTCTCGCCATGTTGTATCAGGGTACTTCCAAGCAATGAAAGATGTACCTCGAGGAGAAGTTGAGATGCATCCGACTTGGAAGTACCCTGATACAATGTGCTTGCAGATAGATGTGTATGTGTAATAATCAGTTGAATATTTTATATGTTTTTTTTCTAATAACAAAATTGTGAAAATTCGCAAATTATGAAGAATTAGGTTTCTTTGTGTGACTAAAAAAGAATTAGTCACACAAACTTTCATTCTTATGAAGTAACCATAGACATTGAGTATATTTTATACAACCTCATCTACATGTAGTTATCGTTGATCTCATCAAACATTGTTTCTACGAAGGAAACTTTCCTAAGCAAGATATTGCTGACCATTTTAAATAATCTGCTATCAGTCCCATTTTATTCACTTATCACTCTTAAAACTACACCATAACGTATTTCTCTATATATGTAGGGCAAAAATTATTGATAAATACTTATAAAAACTACACCATAACGTAATTCTCTATATATTTAGAGTAAACATTATTAATAAATGCTTAAAAAGTTTGAAAGCGAAAATTGTGCCGATCATAAACTACACCCCCAATAACTTGTCACACAGTCACACAAAGATGCATTCCCAAATTATTTCCTAACAAACAATTAATTTAATTTAAAGATCAACAGTGTTCTTCAAGCTATAAAATTATCAATTAATTCATATGTCGAATAAATACGAGTTGAGGCTTCCTTCTTCACCCAATATTTATTGCTTGTAGAATTAAGATGAGGAATCTTCTATTGCTCGTGGGCCTGTTGTCCTTGTGTTGCTTTTTTGCGAGAGCAGCAGCAGCAACCGCCATAGAGTGCAGCGATGTGTTGAGTAGACCAATGCATTGCTTGACTTACTTCGTTACGCCCACAGCTACTCTTACACCCAGCAGCGCTTGCTGCAGAGAAAGCGAGCAAGTGTTGGCCATGGCGGGGAACTCCATTACTGCCAAAGAAGATCTCTGTAACTGTTTTGTGGGATTGATACGTGGCTTCAGACCCAACCCTAACAAAATTGAAGGCCTTATCTCTTCTTGTGCTCTCGATCTCTTCTTCCCCATCGATCCCGTTACCGCTCTTCCCGACTGCACACAGTAAGTTAAATATATAGCTACCTTATCATTACTTCAATAATCATCTTCATTCTATTTAACTCGTAATTTGTATATATTCAATTTCATCTACAGGATTCAATAGCTCGCCCAGAAGATGTAGGGGCGCCAATGATTCAATAAAGCAGAATAGTACTCAGTTGTCATCACTGGACGATGCTATAGCAAAATAATTAATGTTAATGATAGTAGTGGCATAATCCTATAGCAAAATAATTAATGTTAATGATAGTAGCGGCATAATCCTATAGAAAAATAATTGATGTTAATGATAGTAGCGGCAAATGCTATAGCAAAATAATTGATGTTAACTAGCTACTGTATCAGTAGCTCTACGTTTGTTTACCACAAATAAAGCGAGAATTTGGATTCTGGTCTTCATGATTTTCATCGATTTGTGTTGCTTATTAAACTAATCTATGCATATCGTATACTATTCTTTGATTGCCACGCTAAGATGGGCATATTTGATTTTAACTCAAGAAATCTATCTTTTTAAGTAAGAAAAATACTTTTGGTTTATATCAGTGGATCAGGGCATATATCTATGTAATATCAAAAATTAATAGATTTGATTTGTATAATTTTTTTCATAGTTCAGTTTATTTTGCTCAGGTTATAACATCAATAAGCATCATTTGCTTCACAGTCTTCTTCCAGTCATCTAGTATTTCCTTGTCACAGCTTCTTACAGTTCAAAATTTTAAAACAAAATATCACAATTTTCATCATCTAGTCATTCCTTGACACTGCTTCTTGCAGTTCAAATTTTTAAAACAAAATATCACAATTTTTATCAGAAGTAATCATACTTCTGCCTCTAGTATGTTTTAACCATAAAAAGTCCTCTATTTTAACTAAAATTTACCATACCTTTGGCTCCATGCCCATTTGCTACATATATGGCATCTATGTGACATATCTTATTTTACTATGCTAAAAAATTAATTTATGTTAATTTCATGTACGATAAAAACAATTGGAAAAAAGTTACTCCGTACCCCCAAAAAAATGGGATTCATCTTTAGCACAATCTTAGGTACAAGGATAAATATAGTGTGGAAGCTGCTTGTTATTATTACTTTAACTAATATTGTACTTATAAAAAACTATATTGTGGAAAAGAGCGGCAATTTCAATTATTTGATTCATATATACAAGTTTTTGGAATGCCCATTCATCACAAACTCGGATTTTTTTAATATCTAAATCATTATGATTATATGTTTAAATATGCTAAAATGACATGTAAAATTTCACAAAAAAATTACAACACATACTAACTAATAATTGGCAGGATTACATGTCTAAGTCTTTTATACAAAATGATAAAAAAGAGAGTAGATCGAGAATGATTAAAAGATGCTCTCATTAAGTTAAAGAAGCATGGAGATGAATGATTAAAAGTTACTCTCATAAATTAAAGAAGCATGGAGATTTCTGAGATTTGGAGTTTCTTTCTTTGGAGTCTTTCCTACCTCTTGTCAAAGGAGGGGAGGGAAGTGAATTTTCCTTTAATACTTTTGAAAAGGACAAAGAGGAGGAAGGATTATCATCTTCAACCTTTTTTGTAGGTGCAATATCACCTTTCTCTTATTTCTCCACCTTGTCTTGGGTTTGTTTAGGGGTTATCTGAAAAGCCTCTTCAAATGACCTTCAAGACCCTAACTCTTTATCCTTCTTTGCATGTGCACTTCTAACATTTTTATTAGTGTAGTGACATACTTTTTTTATGTGGTTTTTCATGGATTTCCTTTTCAGCTTTTGATTTTTCGTTTGCCAATCCATAAATTGAAGATCCTTGATGGTTCCTAGTGTTTCTAGGAGAATGAAATACCTCTTCCTCTTCTGATACGACCTCTTTTTCCATCACTAAATTTTCTTGAGTTGGAACATATTTAAGGACAAAAATGTCATTTTGACACTCAAGAATCTCGTGTTATGAGTTGACCAACTAGATCTCTTGGTGTAGTGGACTAGGGATTTCCCCTTCTTTGTTTGCCTCATTGAGGGAATCAAATTTGTTTCTTGCCAAAATTTTCTTCTTACTAGGAGTGAATCCTTCAACTTTGGTAGTTGATTTATTTAGAGAGGGAGGGCCTTTAGGTCCCAATTCATTTCCTTCATGTGTCCTTGTGGTTATATTGTTCTTGGGGGGCACCCATTCTTCCTTCGGGTTGTTGTCATTCCTCTCCTTCCTCATTAATTTTCTATATTTATTTTCTTTTGGGAATCTTCGAGCAAAGGTCCCATATGCATGATGAATCTTACATTTAAATAGTGGTTGATAATAATCCACTTCTTGATAATGAGTCCAATTATGTAATTGGAAATTTATTGCCATTGGGAGTCCCTTATCAATGTCTACTTCTACAAAAATCCTAGCACAATATTGCATACCTTCTCATGGTTTTTCCCAATATTCCTAAAGGTTTCTTCATTCAAACAGTAAAGGGGAAAAAATGGAATTTTAACCCAAATAGGAAAATCTGAAGGAACATCATCTTCTCGGTTCAAATTTGGACTCCATTTATTTAGATACAAACCTCGACCCCTTATAAAATATGACCCACTTCAAAAAATTAGATATTGATCTACTTTCTTTTTAAAGAGGAAAAAATAAAACCCCCTCCTACAGAAGGAAAAAAAAAAGTGGTCCTTCAATCATGGTCTCCAGTCTTTAGCTCCCCAGAGATTCAAAGAGCACAAAAAGGGCAATCAACCCATAAATTGTTTGCTCATGCCTCTCTCCACTAGCCTAAAAGCTATTGTGCAACATTGATTGGCATGAACCAAAATTTTTATGTCATCATCCAATTTCTTAACAAATTGGGCCAACTTGGAGCACTAGAACCTTAGATAATTGAAAAATAGTGAATTAAAAGCATTGATGTCAGGATCAGGTGGAGGAGTAGGCCCTCAAGAACTCTTATTTGAGAATCTAGTCACCCTTGCTATCTTATGCGGCCATGAAAATCGAGGATACAACATCTATATTAAATCATTTCTTTAAAAAATGGAAATTTATAAATAGTTTTTTAGGAAAAAACATGGAAAATTAGATATTCATGAAATTTAGTCTGTAAAATGTTCCTTGTCCAAAATCATTTTAGAACTTACAATCTTAAAATTAAAAGAAATAAACCTTATCATATCCTCATTATAGAAGCAAGTATTTAACTGAATGGGACCTTGGTTGTGACAAAGGTAATTTTCATACAAGAATAAGATAAACAACATAAAAGATAGGAGGCTTCCTAAGGTTTCTTCAAATTTTGGCCAAAGTCACTCATAGCTTAAATAGGAATGGAATAAAGAAAAAGTCTTGAATCATTGTGGTATAGAGGGAGAGGCCACATTACAAAATATTTGTTAAATAAAAAATATTACTATTTGTTTAAATTTAATCAAAAACTAATAAATGAGCATGAACTAATGAATAAGAGGAAATTAAGATATTACATCCTTGCTAATGTTTTAACTCATTGATGGGGTTGTGAAAGAAAGGGGGAATTTTTTGAAAATTTGTGTAAATATGGGGATAATGCATAGAGGGTGGTTGACATCATGAACAACAGGTCGAACAGATGCTCGATAGACTGCGAAGAGGTGCGACAGAGGCAAAATATGACCACACAATAATTGAATCATTTCTCAGCTGACAAAGTATCCTCCAATTGTGAAGGTTAGTTAGATATGGGAAAAGGTGGCGATTTGACTAGGTATGGTTTGGTGGAAGGTTGAAGCTTTGCACATATGAGGAAAAATCATCAAGGTAAGCTTGCTAGAGATTCCCTAAATCCGAACAGTGAAGATCAAGATTATAAAATTGGATGCTACTGATGGTCAAGGGTTTAGCTGGTTAATGTTTTGTTCTGCTCATATTCTTTTATGTCCAATGATGTCTTGTACCATTAATGTTATATGATATTATTTTTTTCTATTAGTGATTTCTATCAATGAGAGTGTTAAGGATCCAGTAGTTGTTCAATATGTTTTGATTATCTACTTTGTGCATTATAGTGGTGTTGGCCAGTTAACATTATATGAATGATCAAAGTCAAATTCCTTGTAGTCAAACATATGGAGATATTGTATATTTCTCTTTTTGATGTTTAATACAAATATGAACTATCTAAAGGTTTTGTTCCAAATTCTTGTTTATATTGTTTACATGTTGTATGTTAATGGGGGAACAAATGAATGAGTTATGAAGTTTGTGAAAAGTTTCTATAGATTGCATGTTTGAATATTTTATTTGTTGTAAATAACTATGTCATTGCATAAATGGATGAACCTTGTTTATTTTATTAGTTTTATATTGGAGTTAATTATGTGCGCATGTGATAAAGGTTTGTTGAACGCTTACTGTTATGTCTAAACCATATATTTTTTGTGACCGGTTCTTGTTGTAAATACAAGGAATACTTTAATGTATGTAGTAATGGTTTGTTTGTGAAATATGGAAACTGAACTTGGTTGCATTTGGTTACATTGAGCCATAGTTGTCTCCATTTCCCTTGTCTCCTTGCTTAACCTTTAAAGGTTATGCAAACCCATCAACATACTTCAAGTGAGACATCATTTTCTTGCAGACATTGAAAATATAGGTATTTGAGGAGGTTTTGTTGGCATATTCCTGAATGTTGAGTCACTTCCTTTATGCACCAACAAATGGTTTCGTTGCAGGGAATTGAAGGTTTGTGATAGAAAAGGGGATGTGAAGGAAAACCAGAGAATTTATTGAATGGTGGTTGGACTAGAGCTAGTACGAGTTCATGGTGTAGTAGAATAGAATCCAACATATCATTCCAGAAGATTGGTTGTAGAGGTACCTGTTTTCCAATTTCCATGAAATATTCTTTGCGGAGTTCCCTGTCATTTTATGGGAGTGGCTCAAATGCCAAGAAGAGAAATGAGGACTGAGGAACCAACTATAGCCTTACAACTGGATGCCAAAGTTGCGATGAAGAGTAAATACTATAAGTAATTTTGTATCTAGAGATGTTGGTTGTTGGTTAATTAGCGTCCTAGAAGGATACATAGTTGAGTTTGTAGTAGATTCCTCCCAATAATTTAGTGCAGTTGAGCCAGACTTCTTTAGGGAACCACGGGACATGTATTTTTGGACACTATCAACTTAGATTAAAATCCTACTGTATAATAGGAGATTAATGTTTCTAGAGTCTGACATCATGAGAAATTAAAGCTTTGGGCAATGTGGGGTTCCAAGGGATTGAACGAGGTATGGCTTAAAGCTCAAAGAATGGAAAAGGGGTATGAAGAGCAGCATATAAATAGAGAAGTGCATAGTAGGAGAGTCGGGGTTCAAAGGAAAATCAAGGAAGGATGCTAAGAAAGATTCTAGTATTGGGTGATGCAATTGATTCAGTGCTAGAAGATTTTTTATAGAGGGTACAAAGATCTCCCAGAAGGAAAAGAAGTGCTAGTGGCTTAGTCAATCTAGGAGTAGTGGAGACCTACACATTGTTTCCAAGAGTGGGTGACGTGATTAGCATAGTTAGCACTCCACACAGTGGGACTATGTATCTTTGTGGTTTGGTCACAAGTAAGAGAGATATGACGAAGCCGATCTCTGATAGAGGATTCAAAAAGTGGCATGGCACGTATAATCAAATCACACAGTTTATAAGATATTTAGGTCACCATGAAGATAGAGAGGAGGAGAGAGGATAGAGTGGTGCAGAGGAGTACCTATACTGGGATTGGAGCATTGTGTCATGGAGAGGGTCCTCCACCTAGGATAGAAAAGAAAGTCATTGTGACCAAATAGAAGAAGGGGAAGTGTATCATATGAGTATCGATAGAGAAGGGATAGAGGAGGAAGAAGAAAAATTGGTGCATAGGATATGGCGAACCTTATTTTCCCAACTATAATCATCCCCTGGATCAAACCAATGACCCCATGTCCACCTTCTAAATATGAGGTAAACCCTTCATTTTTTGTTGAATTTTCTCAACTATCAATATTAAGACATCACAAACATTTGGGCATTGAAAGTGATAGCAGGGAAGGAGAGGTAGAAGTGAAAGGAGGAGAATATGGATTGTAGGTGGGAGAAACAGTTGAAATTATTTGTCTAGTGAAAAAGACAATGAATTTTGAATAGGTATGCACCAGAAGATTGACCATGGCTGGTGTTGAATCTGTATTAAGGTTACTAGTATTCCATGAGATTAATAATGAATATCTTGAAAAACATTAGTACATGTGTCAAGTAGTATGGCATATTAAATATATTTCAGATGAAGGGACACATATATCCTAGTTGGAGATGAATATTTGGCACCACACATAGGCATGGAACATGAAGTATAAGGCTACTACACTCTTGGGATAGCCCAGCGATCTATAAGACATCAAAAATTCATTGTTGAAGGAATTATAGAAGCCCAAGTCGGAGTCATAGTGCATAAATGCTTTTTGTTGACAAAAGAAAGTTGTCACATAGTCAGCCATCGGATCATAGTCAGTCACAAAGTTGAACATCCTACTGATATATATACTTCTTTGAACATGGCAGCTTCCTTCATTGTTTGACTCCTCAATTTGAGGTTGTATGTGAAAAGATCGATTGTTTTTCTTTGCTGATAACCATTTAGGCCGAAAAGATAAATATAAGGTTTGTTCCTCATAATGTTGATGTTATTCATATAATTCCAATTCTTGACAAGATTCTTCCCCCTCCTGCAAACACACCGAAGAAGCTCCACTAGTTTCTCCTCTATTCAAAAAATCATTAAAATTATGAAAATTGTAATGATCTTCCAGGCTTTCAGCATGTATTTCAGTTGAAATATCTTCCTCCTCTCTAGAAAAAACTTGGAAAATTTTTGAATCCTTTTGAAGGATATTGATGGAGGATTGTGGGCAGCAAGAAGGGTTTGAAAATCACCTTGGTTCCAAGCTGGAAAGAAGCGGATTGCTTATGAGGTAGAATGTTATCACCCAAAGATGACGAATCTTCACCTTTATGCCCAGACTATGACATATTACCTTCAAGAATAGTAATGCAACAGTCATCTCTCCTTTCATATTTAGGAAATGAAGTTGGGTGAAGATCAATAATACAATCAGAAGAAAAATCTTCTTTCTCCAATAAAGAATGTACATTTTGGGCCTTGTAATATTCTGAGAAAATAAAGCAGGAAACAATATTCTTGATATGTGAGGGAAAATAGACCACCAAACTAATAGTGAAAAGTAAATCTTCCTTTAAAAGATTCAAACTCTGATATCTGTATTTTCCACGGTGTTTTCTCATTTTCTTTCTCGCAGAATACCTCATCTAATGAAATTCATCAGTGGAGTCGCCAGGTGGATAATACACAACCAAATTTGTATCTAAATATTGTTCACCATCAAGAAATAGATTTTAATACCCAGGGAAAAATATATTTGTGCCTTCGTCCCTGGAAATGGCGCCAAAAAAGGTGGTATCTTAAGAGACAAACCCTTGGTTGTGAAAGGAATCAATGCTTAAGGCATTTAAAAAGTGTGTCACATAAATGATTTTATCATGATGTCTTTTTCTATCTCGTGGAGACTAGTTTTCTAAAACCCGTAATGATCAGGAAAAATAAAAATTTTCATAATTCCATTCACTGTTGATATCTGAATGACAAGAAGAATAGTAGGGGAAACCCAAAATAATATGATGAATACACAAATCTACCACTTTTAAGTTTAAGAGGAAATTCATAGAGAGAGAATAAACTTGAAATAATATGCTGTGAACACATAATCTATTACTTCAAATTTTCATCAGGAGTTTTTGAAGAGAGGTTAAACTCAAAATAATGTATTGAATACACATAATATACCAATTTTAGGTTTCAAAGAGAATTTGTGAAGGGAGAAGAGATGGATTGAAGGAGCGCAAATTAAGGTTATTTAACTCTTACTGACAGATTTAATTAAGAGACCAACTGCTACATTACGTCACTTCATTCAAAGAAGAAAAGGCACAAAATGGCACAAGAAACATGAATCACAATCAATAGTTGCATGAAACTTACTGCTTCTTTCATTTACCCATCAGAAAAATAAGTACAAAATGTAATCCCCAAAAGGTCCAGAACTCAGAACCCCTCTTTACTCTTTCTCCCTTCCTTTAATACAAACAAAAGTAGTTTGTAACTACTCGAGCTTCTTGAAACTTCTAAATTGCCTAAAATATTAAACTACTTATTACATTGCAATTAAGGACACCATTGTAGCTTCGAACTTAACAAAGAAAACAAAATACACTTGGAATATAATCCCTTTGCTGAGTCTAATTTTTTTTTGACGTGTCTCCTTCCATTTCGGGTGTGTTGTCCTAATAGTTTGCATAAACGCATCTCCACCCGACTCTGCCCATGCTTTTTTGTTTCGAATGTTGTCATCATGTCACCTGCTACCCGAATCTGCCTCTTCTGCGCGTGCCTACTGTGTTTCATCTTCTCTTCCCCTTTTCTCTGCATCGGGTCACTTACCCGAGTCTCTCTACCCCTTTTCATACTTTCTCCCATTATCAAGGTGTTTCACTGACTTTACGTTATAATCCTCCTAATTTCCTTCGATGCGATTTAACATAGGAATGCCTTACCTCTGGATTTGAAGACCTTTGGAATTCGCTTTTGAAACCACATCGCATTCGCCCAACAACGAACTTTGCATGCCATTGTTTTTAACTTTTCTTTAGCACTTATCTTTTAAATCTTGCGATGTGCACTTATGTGATCGAGCCCCACCACATCACGAAACTGCGTTTTAAACATTACCGTGGACATATACACGGAACAGTGGTTGTAGGGTCCCACAATATGGTGACCAATCACGGTGCAACGGATATCAATGAACTTAATATATAACATAAATGGTAAACAATACAAATGTTGATGCGAAGTTGCGATGTAATCTCCATCGTAGATCTTTGCCAGATCCAACGGCCCCGATGTACCGTCTCACACTGCCATCTCCCATCCTTGTTGCATCGCAAATAAAATACTTTACCTTGCGAATTCTTAATGCTAAACTCTAAACACGTTGATGTGTGATATGCATTGGATCGTTGTGCCAACATGTGGCTCCTCCCTTTATCACATCGCAAGTTTCAATTCTTACCACATTGCAACTTGTTTTTTTTAACTTGCGAAGTCCTTAACACATAAAATAGATAATAGCCGATGTGAATTTGCATTGTGCCGACACGTGGCCCTTGTCCTCATCGCATCACAAGATATATTTTTTGACTTACGATGTCATCTCAGCCATCAGTCTCTTCCCCTTCAGATCTGTGATTCGATCCTCACCATCCGATTGCCTCCTTTGGAAATATTCTAAGTGTTTCCGTCTTAGTCGATTTCTCTGCTTTCTACCCTCGCTGCTCTACAACTCTGCTATCCTTCCTGACCTTAATAAAAAATTGTTGATCTCTCATGAGCTTGTGAATGAGCTCGAATCAACCTTTTTCGGTGTGCAATGTTCTGAACGTGCCCATTGATCTGGCTCTTGAACTGTTCTACACGTGAATAAGCTCGACTTGAGCCCTCCTGCACACTTTTCTCTCTGCTACTCCTCTGGCTTAGATTACACCTCCAATGATGTTGCTTCCTTGATTTTGGTTCTGGTGCACCTCTGATGATGAATCCTCATTGATCTTATGGTTATCCTTTCGAGCATATTACAGGTCTTTTTGAAATTTTAACAATTGTTCCTCAATAACCTTGAACTACTCAGAACCTCTCTTGAATTTTAGCTGAGTCAAATTAGGCTACAACATCTGGCTCTAATTGCTAAGAAGCATTGTTGCCTCATCACATAATTCATTATCCTCTATTTGGTCATAGATTCATTATTCGTTCATTTACAAGTCAAAACATGTTGAGAGTTGTACATCATTACTATCATAAAACACATTCATAAAAAGCATATAAACAACATAAATGAAAAGTATAAAACAATCATGTAAGCCAAATAATGACAAGCATATTTACCCATAAATACAAGAGGAAAATAGATCTTATTTCCATAAGAAAAATGCAACCTAGTCTGGGACTTCCACGTTCCACCTGACCATAGACATGGTTGAGCCAAATATCTCTTCAACCAATCACCCCTATGCCATATTCCAAGCATGAATGTGGGATCTCATAAAACACATTAATCAACAACCAAAATATGGCTTCCAGAGGCCAAACTACCTCAACCCTCAACCAATGGTTTCACCTCATGGTCGAAAATCATGAACCATCACATTATTTGTCTCTATCCAAACTATTTAGGGCTCCAAAATGTTTGTTCCAACCAGGGCTTCTAGGACTAGTAACTCAACCCACTAAAGGCTTCTAGAGCATTTGTCCAACTAAGGCTTCCGGGACTAGTAACTCAACCCAATTTGTTATAGGGCTTTGAGATCGTTTTTCCAACCAAGGCTTCCAGGAACTAATAACTGAACCCAAAACCAAAGGCACAAGAAAATAAAATAAAAAACAAAAGTAAAACCCACAACACCATGGTTATCCAGGAAATGAAAAGGATAGGAAAAACCACTCTCAATCCAGGTAATCCTCCATGCCAATGACATATCATGAACAAATAACTACATGCATATTCCATGCATTCCAAAACTAGTGATTTGCCAAAGCGAAGGACGGGAAGCGTCATACTTTCTTCAATGACCGCCGCGTAGGACCTGAAGTAGGCAATTCATTATGTTTTTGTCATTTTGTAACTAGAGACTTGTGTCACTACATGACATGATTGTTGCTAGACCTGATCTGGGCTAGTAAGGATCGCCTCTGTCCAAGGAGGGGATTTACCTCTCCAAAAAACTGGCGACTCCGCTGG
This sequence comes from Pinus albicaulis, assembly GCA_034641835.2. NCBI lineage: Eukaryota > Viridiplantae > Streptophyta > Pinopsida > Pinales > Pinaceae > Pinus > Pinus albicaulis. Next base: position 784,797,996 of record CM076584.1, read on the forward strand.
GGAGTTTAGTTGGATTTATTCTTGTCTCTTTCGGTTGTTTTTGGCTTTTGTTTGATTGACTTTCTCTTCTGGTTTTCCTCCTTTCGGTGTAAAACCCATGTTCATCCCCCAGAAGACCTGATCTACTCTTTGTTTGCTCTTTTTTATTTTCTTTCCATAGTAAAATCCATTGGCGCGGTTTATAGCCTGACAGTCGTGCCAATTGGCGCTTGTTGCTAGTTATGCCCCCGTGCCAACGTTATTTTGGCGCAAAATACAGCCAAACAGTCGCGCCAACCCTATTTGGTGTTAGGGTTTGCTTGTTTTTTAGCCCTCTGAGTCTGATTTTTGGTTCTGGTGTCATTTTTTTGACTGCTTGAGTGCCTTGAAGTCCTTGTTGACTATGTTTGGCCCCTATCCTCTAGTTGTTTGCCCTCTACCATCAGTTTTGCATTCTAGCCCTAGGGCTTCTAGGTGCTATAGTGTGCTGAGCCTCTCGTGGGAGTTTTTGATCCTTGTTTTCCCAGTCGAATTTGTTTTTGCTTCCTTGCATTAATTTTGTTGGATTCCATTGTATCATTGCGTTATTTGTTTGATTTCTCTCTTTTTCATTCAAGTTTCTCTTTGTCTCATTTCGAGCCTAGATTACACGGTTTGTATGAGTCTTTTTGAGATTCTTCTTTGATTTGAGGACTTTCTCCATTAGTTTGAGGTCTGATTGTGTGTGCTTGCATTGAGTGAATTTGTTTGGTTCGAATCTCTCACTGTATTTTCTCAAATTGGTTTCTTCATTAGTTTTTCATTTCGTTTAGTGCATTTGCTCTGAAACATTGAAAAATACAAAAAAAAATCTCTTTTCTTTTTGATTAGTTAGTGAAAATTGAAAGCTTTTCTGTATTATTAGTGTTATATAAATCTAAAAGAAAAGTTTTTAGTTTCATTAGCATGCATTAGAGACAGTAGTGAATGTTTTGTGATCATTTTGTTGTTATTTGAAAAGCTCTCAACCTTCCCGTAGTTAGCTCTTCATCAAACAAAGTGATATATTGTGGCATGTAGTGTGCATTTAGAGGATTTTGAGATACAACATTCGATAGGGCTTGAAATTGAAACATAATTTAAAGATAAACTATAAAATTTATTCAATTAACCTAAGGCAACATTGAAACATTAACAAAACATCTAGAGGTCTAGGCTAGTGACATGTTCCGACGTCGTTAAACCTAGTAGCTGTCGTTCGCCTCTTGGCTTTAGATAGCCCTAGTACAGACTTGTGCTCCCCGTACCGTTGCGTATATAAAGGGATACCCCACTAGGTTGCTATCCTTTATCCGTAGGAAGCCGATTTTGCCACCTTATACCCATGATACACCGGACACAACATTCAGGGAGATTACCTGCACGTACGTCAAGTCCTTGGTTGATTTCTCTTTCATTTTTTAACCAAGTTATATATGGCAGTTCATAGATATCTGGTACACCCATCTACCTAGATTACCAGAGTAGTCATTTCAATCTTTTCTGACTCATTAAATTTGAAAAGATCATCAAGCGCTTTTCCTTTCACGCTTGTTTCGAAACTGAAAGAGATAGAGTCATATTTTACTCGTTTCTTGACTCTTAAAATATGAAATGGCGGAGTTTTGTTTCAATGTTTAAAAAAAAAAAAAAATTCCCACGAAATATTCATGGTTAAATTTAGTTTCCTTAAGGTGTTGTTTTGAGTTATTTCTAATGGAAACTTTTCCAGAGTTCACTAACCAAGGAATCCCCTCCAATGGGAATCCTGGTCATTTTCCTCCTTTTGGGAATTTTGGTGCTCCTTATATGGAAACGTTGTCCCTTCCTGGGTTAACTATTGGATTGCATGTTTGGTTGTTTTCAACCTCTGTGGTCCCGAATGTCTCGGCTACTGGTCAATCATTCCCTCCACCTGAACAACATCGTGTTGATTCCAAGGTGGACCTCTCCCCTTCTTCACCTGTTTCTGCATCCTCCTCTTCTACTTCACCTGGTGAAAGTCTGGATTTGAGTAACCAGGTGGCTAAGAAGAAGAAGAAGAAGAAAAAGAAGAAGAAGTCCGATAAAGGAGATGCTAGCTCTGCCACTATTTCGCCTAAGAAAACATCTGCTCTTGATAAATCTTCCAACCCTCCGCGGAAAGTCAAATTCCCTTGCATGTTGTGCCATGGAAACCATCTTCTTCGAGATTGTCCTGGCATTCCCAAGGTGCTCGAAGTATGTTCTAATGGTCGTCCGTCGTTGCCTTTGGCTTCCGACAGTCAGGTTGGGGGCACGTCTTCAGCTCATGTCGGTAAAACTCCTAAGAAGCAATGTAAGCTTGCTAATCCCTATAAGTTTTGTGAAGGGCACCATGTCATTCACCTTTGTCCATATATGGATGAAGCCAAGCGAGCTTTGGAAAAATTTACTGTTTCTACACCATGCCTCCCGGATGGGTATAAACGGTTTTCTTCAAGTCCTCCACTAGTTGATCCTACGATTGGTCAAGAGTCATCCTTGGTCAATCCCACTCCCCTGGAAATCCAAATTCAGGAATACATCCCTGACCAACCATTGGTCATGGGATCGGTTGAGATGGCCCCATCTACAGTGCACCAGATCTTTTTTGTTGAGAGTGGATCCCACATCCCTCATGCTCTTCTTGTTTCTTCAGATTCTTCGGACTTGGAGAAAGATTCTCCTGTCCCTATACCTCAAGAAGTTTCTCCTCCACCTCTCGTGATGGAGGTCCCGTAGAATACCCCTCCCGCCTTTGATATGGAGGTCGTGGAGGATGCTCCTTGTTCTATCATAACACCATGGGAAGACCATCTCGGTTCAATGGTAGCCCCTCCAAGTAGTTTGGTCACTTCCTTTGATTGGAGTCGATTTGCAGGATACCGCCTTCCGTCTTATGTGCCCTTTGAGATTACGGTACAGACCTTTGATCTGGTCGTGCCCAACACCATTATAGATGAAGGCGCATCTATTAGTATTTTATCCTCAACTACTTGGCAAGATTTCGGTTCGCCGCCGCTTGTGCCGTTACCCAGAATCTGTTGGCATTTAACAGAAGAACTAGTCAACCGTTAGGGATCCTTCCAAGGTTACCTATTACTTTGGGAGGTAAAACCATCCATATGGACGTGATGGTTGTTCCAAGCCTCTTGGATTTCAATCTTCTCTTGGGGCATGATTTTACCTATGCCATGGGAGTGCTTTTCTCCTCCCTTTTTCGTGTGGTCTGTTTTCCACATGAAGGGTAGATTGTGACCATTGATCAAATTTCGTTCTTTTGTCCTGATGTGGCAGCTGGCCCGCCATCATCCCTTCCTGGTTTTTATCCACCCGTTGTATCTGCCCCACCGCAGGTCAACTATGTGGCTACCTACCCCGTGCCTATACTCAGTGATGATGTCGTCATGCATAGTGTGCTAGGGGCATTGGGTCCTGATTTCTAATATGTTGTTCTCCCATCCGGTGTGGAACTCTTGGAAGATATGACTTCTTATTTATCATGATGAGTTGTCTCCGGAGTAGAGTTCCTTGTCTTGTGTCAAGCTCCTTAAACCATGAAACAAGGTCTCTGGATCAGAGTTTGTTTTCTTGTGTCAAGCTCGTTAAAAAATGAAACAAGGTGTTCGAAGCATAGTTCCTCTTCTTGCGTCAAGCTCCTAAAATAATGAAACAAGCTGCTACGAGGGCAGTTCCCTTAAGTGTGTCAACCGCGTTAAAAAAATGAAACACTTTCCTGTTCAATTCGAGTCTTTGATCAGATCTCGTAAAATCCCAGTTGAGTCTTTCTCTTGATCTCGTAACTTGAACCTTCACTCCATCTGCCGTTCATATGGATTGAAGCTTGGGGGGCATGTACCTCAAATTGAGTCACCTTGTTGGGAGCATGCTTAAATTTTTCAAGCATGGTTTGTTTCTGTTTCAAGCTTGTGTAAAAATGAAACCGGTTTCAAGCATAGTTTATCTTTGTTTCAAGCTTGTGTAAAATGAAACCAACTTCAAGCAGAGTTTTCTAATTTCAAGTTTGTGTAAAAATGAAACCTTTCCCATTTTACTTCTTGTGATTTCCATTTTATCAGCTTGTTTTTGCCAGATGAGCCTTGTTTTTCTCATTCCATCGTCACTATCTGCTTGGCCGATCATTTTCCTTCATTGGGTTGCTTTACCCATTCCTGAGGAACCGTTGCGATGAGTGGTCTTGTTAGCTAGCCTCTTAATAGTTACTTGTTCTGAGCAGTTCCACCATCACCGGAACTAATTGCTACCCTTTATACCACTCGTTCCTCCAGGAGGAGTCAACTTTCAGCTCTTTTCTAACTCTCTAAACATGAAAATATTGCCGAGTCACTTGTCATTTTGATCTCGTTAAATTGGCTGCGAAACGACATCTACCCAGTATACATGTACCCCTTTTTCGAGCTTGGATAGATTATTTACGAAAAAGGAATACCCTAGCCTATCGCGACTAGGAGGCTTTCTCATACACAATTTTCTACCTTTTCGGATCTGAGGAACTATCTACAAAAAGGGATTGTTGGAGTTTACTTTTTCGTCACCTTTTCAAACTCTCTAAACATGAAAAGACACTGATTTCTTCCTTTGTTAGACTCGTTAAAACCTGATGACATCGGACTCTGTCGCAATGATGTTACTCGAGTTCCTCCTTCCTAGGGCTCGTTAAATGTACTAGGTTGGATTTTTCTGAAGGGAAAACTTATATCACAAGCATATGTTATCCCTTTCAAGCTTGTTTTCAAAAATAATTGGGGTACTCGCCAGAAATGGCGGGGGAAAAATGGAACCAGTATCATCGTCGTGTCGGCAGTATGTCACTCTTGAACATGGCACTTGTCTGCATTCATGTCGGGTTGGGGACATCTCATCTCGTTTCCTATTTGCCTCCATGAGTTTGGGTAATCCCTTTTGACTTCTCATCTACTCTTTGCCTCATAATCATGACCTCAGATCCTTTGATGTCAAATACTGCCAAATCCAGTTTCGTGTCGCCGATATGTTCAAGAGAAGTTGACCTATGCAGTTCTCAACCCCCTTCTGATTCTCTACTGATCTTGATTCACAAACATTATGTTCCTCTGTCTCATGTCAATGATGTGGGAAACACTGTGCCCACCTTCGATCAAGGTCACTTCCTGTCGACTTCAGCTCATTATCCAGGAACCTGATTTAGAGACTCCCTTCCGGTACCTTGGAGCCTGCATGCCTCAATGGCAGGTTCTTCGCGTTTGACACAAGGTTTTCATCGTTTGCCTTCGATCGAATGACTCTGCGGGTGTTCGACACCAGCTCACTGTTCACATTCTGTGGATTGTACCTATAGTACCTTGAGGGCCATCCTCATTATTGGTGGTTCCTCTCGCGTCTGTTAACGGCTTTCATTATTGGCTGGTAATCAGACGATGTTCTGGCATGTTCGACTTCAACTCACTTATTCACATGCTTGAACTTGTACTCTGTTTGGGTCGAGATGGAGCGCAAGACCCTGGATTTTGTCTGATGGAATCCAGGCTGCGGGTTTTGTGGATTATCATGATTGGTTACATGACTCATTCATTGGATGGTTGTGACCATACCTGAGTCTACTTGTTGATCCCTTCTGGATGGCTGCGTCCATACATTGGATCCTGATTATTGTATACTCTATTATGGATGGTTGCGCCCATACCACATATCATGTATTTGAGATATCAGTTGTATTTGTCTACGCAGGTTTTCCGATGGCAGTGTTTTTAGTTGGGCATGTTCTCATAGATCATTTCACCCCTCTCTCTCTCTCGGGCCTCATTCTTTAGGGGGCATATGTTACACAGTATTTTGTCACCATCCCTACAATCCCCCGTCCCGCATATTGGAGGGATTTTTTTGTGACCTGTGAGTAGTGACATGACCTGAAACCACTTTCATGGCATCCCCCTTGATAAGGACAATCATTCCTTTGAAGAAATTTTCCTCTGTAAAACCGTAAAAACTGATCTTTTATCCTTGGCGCAACTAGCCAGTTTAACCCTCGCGCCAATGGGGAAAATCCACCATAGAGGGCGCGCCAAGTGGCGCTCTGTCCCAATGTCTCACCCGCGCAAAGCTTAATAAGGGATGTTTAAAAAAAATAAATGGCGGAAGTTTGATTTCAACAAACTCCTGAACGAGTCACTAAAATGAGTTGGGAGGTTTGGCTCCAGATCTCCATGTATGGGAGGTGGTTTTCCACCTATCATGGAAGCTTCCTTAGAGATAGGGCCAATCCCATGATTGTAGGGATCCCAACTCCCCTTCCACCATCTATAAAAGTTTGCCTTTTTCCCTTAGCAAGCGAAGAACTAAACTTGTAGCAAGGAGACTATAGCCAAACAGTCGTTGAGAGCCAAGCCAAAAAGAGAGAGCTTTGTCCCGTTTCTGACAAGCTTCATTGAGACATGCTCCATTGTTAGCCCCGCCGAAGGAAGATCAAGCGTTAGAGCTTTGGGTTGTATCTTTCCTTTGTTATTTTAATGATAAGCGACTTTGATTATGGTTTCATTCATGTGTCTATTTCTTGATGCAATGAATTACATCCTCTCTGACTGATGTATGGTTACAAACTCTAGATTTTACGTTGTGTATCATTGTATCCTTTGCATGTGTGTAGGTGTTCAGACGTGTCAAGCATAAGGATCGCGATCTGCCAAAGCGAAGGACGGGAAGCGTCATCCTTTCTTCAATGACCGTTGTGTAGGACTTGAGGTAGGAACTCGTTATGTTTTTGTCGTTTTGTAACTAGAGACCTGTGTCACTACATGACCTGATTGTTTCTAGACGCAATCTGGGCTAGTAGGGATCGCCTCTATCCGCAGAGGGGATTTACCTCTCCAACAGCCACTTTTCCATAGCCATAGTAAACCATATGAACACCCGCACCATGATTTTTTTCCCAACGTTCATCTTGGAATACGTGTCCCATGAACTTGGTTATTATTTTTCCTTTATTAACTTTTATTACATGGAATTTTCACTAGGGTTGTTACAGAACCCTCCCCCTCCCCTTGGGGGAACACCATCCTCGGTGTTCAACAAAACCTACAATCAACAAGACTATTGTAAGAAAAAACATACTGCCCATGGAGATTTATAACTTAGCTCGTTTCAGTATTTATAATGATCAACCTGCTAAGAAGAAAGATAACATGACAACATGACAACTATACCATCATAATGACATGACACCCATACTGCTTATTGGAGCTTTATAACATAACTCATGGTGGTATTTACATCCATATACATATGTACATATACCAAAACATATTCCAAAAAATTCACTCAACCAACGAATAAGGAAGGATACATAGCCCGCGTCCGATTTGTCATCTCCCATGTCACTTCATCAAGCCCAAAGTGCTTCCACTGCACTTTAACATGCCCGATTGCTCAGTTTTATAGCATGATCTTCTTTCTCTGCAAATTGCATTGTGGTTTCAGCTGTAATTCTCCTTTTGGCTCCACCTACAATACAAACCAGTAAATCACATGATCAAGATATTTAGCATACTTTTTAAGCAATGACACATGGAAAATATCATGGACTTTCACTATTGTAGGAAGTGCAAGTCGATAGGCTATCAGTCCAATTCTCTCAAGAATATTGAAAGGTCCACCAAAATGAGGTACCAACTTGGCACATGATCCAATATGCAAGGAGCTCTTCTTGGGATTTGTGTGCAAGTACACCTATTCCCCAACCTCAAACTCCTTAAAAAAATTGTTCTGATCTACATAGATCTTCTGTCTATCATGTGATTCATTTATATTATTCTTGATTACCTGCATTTCCTGTACCATTTCTGCTAACATTCCTGGTCCAATTTTCACCTTATTAACTGGCTCACTCCAGCTGATGGAACTATTGCAACTCTTCCCATAGAACGCCTCAAACAGACTCATCCTCAAATACTCCTGATATCCATTTTTGTAAAAGAACTCTACCAGTGGAAGATACTATTCCCACTTTTGCTATTGATGCATCACATACATCCTCAACATGTCGTCAAGGATCATATTGACCCTCTTTGTCTATCCACATGTCTATGGATGTTAATTTGTACCGAAGTCCAAATCTGTGCCCAAACCTGCAAACAAATCCTTCCAAAACTTGGAAGTGAACTTTGCATCCATGTCTCACATAATCATCCGTGGAACACCATGCAATCTAACCACATCACTGATGAAGAATTATGCTACATAATTTTTTGAGTATTTAAACTTCATTGGAATGAAGTGTGCTACGTTCCTCAACCTGTCCACCACAATCATAATAGAATCATGTTGTCAAGATGTCCTTGGTAAAATTGTGATAATGTCCATGGAAATGACCTCCAATTTCCACTTCGGAATCTAAATCAGTTATAGTAGTCCACCTAGATTCTTACACTCTGCTTTTACCTGTTGACAATCCAAGCACCTAGCCACAAAATCTGACACATCTCTCTTCAAATTCAGCCAATAGTAAAAATTCTTCACTGTTGTCAACGTCTTTTGATAGCTTAGGTGACCTGAAAACGGTTTCACATGAAACTCCCTCAAGATCACCTTCTTGAGTTTGTTGTTTTTTGTCACATATATCTCATCTCTAAACCTAATCAAGCCATCTATTGTGAGACAATATTCCACATACTGTGTTGATGCACCTGTACCTGAACCACTACATGTACCTATACCTAAGGCAAGGGATCCTCTTTCTCCCTTTATTTTTGTTCTAGTTGTTGAAGGTCTAGGGTGTTACATGAAAGTAGCCTTGCTCCATAGTGATGTAAAAGGAATTCATTTGAAAAGTTCCATCGATCCCAACACCCACTAACAATTCATTGATGATACAATGTTAATGGGATTACATATGGTTCGAGAGGGAAAAACCATCAAGAAAATTTTAGATGATTTTATGTTAGCTTTAGGCACCTCATTCAACCACTCTAAATCCAAAATATTTTTCTTCAACACCCATCCTAACATTCAATCTCACCTTGCATGCATCCTAGGTTTCCAGAGATCCTCCCTCTCAGTGATCTACCTCAAAGCTCCTCTAATTGATAGCTCTCTCAAAACCATTCATTGGCAGAATTTTCTTGATAATATAACCACAAAACTAGGCAACTAGACCTTTAGATCTCAAAAAAAAATTACAAGGCTAGTTGTTTTTAAATTTTTCTTTCAAACTCTCCCAATATATAGGGTATTTGTATTATCTATCTCTAAGGGTGTCCTGCACTCCATTCGTAATTTATTATGTTCTTTCATATGGAGTGGAGAAAATTGAGAGTGTAAATGAGTCTTGGTAGTGCAAGATAATATTTTCTTGCCCAAACAATGAGGAGGCCTAGTTCTAAGAGATCTGAAGATGCTCAGAGAAAATTATGGGTTCCAGACTCTGGTAGAGATAGCTCCAAGAGGGAATATATATTTGGAAAACCATTTAGGCCTAACCATGGTCTCCAAGGTTCGAATAAGACATAAAAATCTGGGCTCTACAATAAGGAACCTAGCTTAGAAGAACAAATCACTAATACAACAAACTATGGGAAACTATAAATGGTGGTGTAGCTATATTTTGGGATGAATTGTTGCAGAAAATACCAAATTTAGCATGATGGGAGCAATACACTCATATGGAATAATTTATGAAAAGTAAAGGCTACACTCAAGTCGCTCAATACTAGAAATCCTAGGAAGGAAACTCCACTTGGTGCTCATGTAAAACCAATGAAGATTGTGACTTCGACTTTCCTTGGAGCGAATGATCTCTCATTGATTAAATCATTAATCAAAGGAAAAATCCAATTCACAATGGAGCAGACAAGTTAAGAGGGGGTTATAAATTGGCTAGGGACTTCTTTGTCAAATAGGCTTACATCCTTGCCTCTGATTTTGACCAACTCCCTAAAGGAAACATATGGGATTGTAATTGGAATAAAAAAATGTGGCCTAAGGTTGCACATTTCCTTTGGATTCGAGCCAAGAAAAGAATTTTAATGTTGGATCACATTCAATGTAGGGGATTTAATGGTCTATCTTACTATTACCTATGTAAGAATAACCAAGAGACAATAGATCAAATTCTCAACAACTTCCCATTTGTAGAGGATCAATGAAACAAACTTTCCACAACCTTCAAGAAGACTGATCGCTGCTACTTAGATATTTTGGAAACAATATCTTCCTAACATTCTCTATCCTTAAAAAACATCATCCTAAATAGAGAATGTAATATTTCCCTGAGCTTTGTTCTCTGGTATTATGGAAAGAAAGAAAAAATGAATATTCAAAGGAACTTATATTGAAGCAAAATTTTTATGGAAGAAATCACTAAAGAACATAAGAGAAACTACGCTACATGTCCATTATTCATTGGAGCATTGGCTTGTTTCCCTTATTGAATCTCCCACCTTTGGAAACCTCTCTATCCTAGCCCCCTCTTTTTTCCCACCAAGTCTTAAAAAAATTGTTCTCCTCAGCTAATTCGGACTTTTGCAGGTGTGCAATAGAATAAAAATATAAACATAGACACAAAGATGCCGCAGAAATAGAACTTCATTTCATTAATATCAAATATTGAAACAAGCTTGCAAACCAAATTGAAATAAAATAGCTTGGGAAATGGTAGCTTATTTCTAAGAAGAGATGTGGTGGCTACATGCCTCTAAACGCTGTTTTTTTTTTTGGTAAGTTGTGCTAATCTATTAATTTTGAGAACATAAAAATACATATGTTACAAGCAAGGTTGGTAAGTTGCACTTAACCAATCCTTGCCTTTGTAACGTTGTTTTTGGGTTGCCTCAAGGGTGGAGGCTGGCCCAGAAAAAACTTGAAAACAAGCCTTACATTGTGCGCAACAGCAAGGATGCATCTAAAAGCTAGAGAGTAGAAAATTACAAAAAATCCCTGCGGGCACATATGACAAAAAACATAGTGAAACTGAACAACTGCATAGAAATTATTCCTCATCATCATCACTACAATGAGGCTTCTCCTCATTGATGGGACATGTTGGGGCCTACGCGACGGCCACTTCCACAACAACTTCCACTTCTGCAGCCAGGCACTTGGGGAGATTTGTAGGAGTGCAGAGGATGGGGGAGTTCGGGTCTAAGCCTTCAGAAACCTTCATCCAAACGCCATCAAATTCCATAATCCAGATATCTATGTCCTCATAAACATGCGCAGGACTGTTCGGGGGAGCTGGCGTGCAGTGCAGTGAGGGTGCTCTGGGAGAGGAGGTGGACCTCCTCGCACCTCGACTTCCCCTGTGCGCAGAATGCCTGTATGATTTTGTTCGCTGCTTGGGAGTGGATTGATGGCTAGCAAGAGTGGTAGACAGGGAGCCTTCAATCCGTTCAAGGCGTTTATCCTCGCTATGATGGTAACAGTCGGGGAGGGCTCCTCTCTGACCTCCGCAAATAGTGCGTTGGCACATTCTGGGGGCCATTGCGCACTTGGGAGAGGAGGTGGGAGAGATATTGAAGATGGAGAGGCTACGGAGGCTGGGGGGTAGATGCAAAAAATGCAGAGCAACAAGCAGAGGGAGTTTGTGTAGCTTCACTCTGGGACTGAGACTTCGCACCTGATTGGAATCAGAGGGAGTCCAGAATAGAAGGAGGGGAGCTAAATGCAAATGAGAATAGATGATGGAGAAAAGGGGCAGAGGTCTGGAGGATAAATAGGTGAGCAGATGAAGGTTGTAAGTGTGGCCATGAATGATCTTCGCACGGTACTTGGTGTGGCGCTCAGACACGGTACTTGGTGTGGTTGCAATATTGTTTATCCATCATGGACATTAATGGTAGTATGGGCGAGGTGATAATCAGGGTCAGATGATACCGTGCTTATCCAATCTGCGTTATCTCTGGTTCTGCGAGGAGTTAATGGTAATTGGATCCGCTGCAGGTGGGGAATTTAGTTGGAGATTGTCGCAGTCTGCATGAATTGAGTTTTGAAGTTCCCTCGTGTCAAGCGTGTCACCCGCATCTGGGGGGAGCTGTTCTTTCTGAATGAGGGTGAGACAATTTTGTCTAAGTACCTCATCTTCATTCTGCTCAAGGGTGGAATGGTGCAGTACACAGTTTCTTTCCACCCCTTTGTTAGAGAGTAGGTCAACAATGACGTTGGCTGTCCTGTGCACATGACCAAAAGTGATGGCTCGATGATTATGAAGCAGAAGTTCTAGTGTCTTGAGCTTATGGGAAAGTCTCCAGCTGTTTGAAACTTTTGAGGATGTCATGCCTTGAAGAATACGGGCGGCTGCCATAGTTATTATTTGCGAGTCTCCTTCCACTTCCAGGGGGAAGTAATGGAGTTCTATGGAAATTTGGATATGTTGTATCATTCCTTCCAGCTCATCAAAGTTGTTTTTTTCCCATCCAATGTTCCCATAGTAGATTCAGAGAGTATCTCCACTAATATTCCTGATGATACCTCCAAAGCCTATTGTGCCTGGGTTGCCTTTAGATGCCCCATCAAAGTTGCATTTGAAGAAGCCCATGAGGGGGGGCATCTAGTTTTCTGGGCCAGGAGATCTTCCCCCACTTCTGGGAGTGATTTCCATGGGAGTATAGAGACTCATTTTCCAATTGTTCCATATATGACATTCAACTACGGTGATGGGTAGGTCCTCCTTACTCCACGCATTTAGAGCTAGAGTTTCAGTGAGGTTGCTATGAATTCTGTCCCAAATTTGATCAGGTGTAGAGGCCTTATCCTTGAATATGTGACTGTTTCACTCCTTCCAGATATTCTAAATGAGGATGCATGGAGTTATGTGCCATAATATATTCAGCATGTTGCTATTAAAAGGATTGTCCTACCAATTGCTGATGGTTTGAATGATGTTGCCTCTAGCACGGTTGGACCGTCGGTATATGACAAAAATTCTGTCTCAAAGAGTGTTGGAATGAGGAAATTCCTCTGAAAATTGTTACAATGAGGCTCGAAGTCCTATTTATTATTGAGAAATAATGAAAACCCCTAAACATCCAAAAACCTAACCCTAGGAGATGAAGCACCAAAACTATGGGCCCCGTTTGGGTAAATTGGTACATCAACTTCCCGAGGACGTAAACTTGGCATACAATATATTTTTGACACGCAAAATACCTCGTTATAAATATACATCCAAGGAATACAATTTCAAGTGGCCAAAAAAGTCATTTAGGGCCTCTAAATGGCTTTGGAAGTTTATATGACTCGAAAAATAGCCAAAAATAATAAATTGTGCTACAATTAAGGAAACAGAAAAACTTAAAGACACAATGGTGGGGGTCCAAGTGGAATAGGAGGGTGGACACCAATATCCACTTTTATCATTCCTCCCCCCTTAGGAAGCAATGGCACCCATTGCATTGACTTCCTCCATGAGATGAGGAAACTTTTATTGAACTTGGTCTCTGGTGAGCCACCTACCTTGGTGCAAGAGTTGGCCAACTTTGATAACCTGATACAACTGGATTTTTTGTTGTCGAGTATTCTTGATCTGTGTGTCCATGATATTATCAGTTGTGGAATGTTCCATGCAATCAGGGTTTAGATTTTTTGATGTGAGTTGTTCCGCAATGTCTAATGTGTCCAGTAATGGTGGAAAGTATGGCTAAAGGCAGTCCACATTGAACACTAGGTGCAGACCAAGGAATGGGGGAATATTGAGCTCAAAATAATTGTCTCCCACAACCTTTATAATGGTTTAAGTCCCATATCAGAGTGGTATGAGCTTTCTATGAGCTCTAGTTAGGTGTTATTTCTGCAAATACAACCAAAATTTTTCGCCCACCTAAAACTTGTGTGGCACCCAATGTTGATCACGTCGTTGCTTGTGCTTGGCATTGGACTTCTCAAGGATGTTGTTAACTTGTTGGCAGATGTGTTGGATACACTCAATAAATATGGTTTCTTTATCAGCCTTGGATAGTACATGTGTAGATTTTTTCTATGTAGTTGCATGAGGTATGGCAACATCAATCAGACACAATGGTTGAAATCCTAGACCCACTTGGAAGAGACTACAACCAGTCGAGTTATGGAAATTTATGTTATAATTGTGTTGAAAATAGGGGAGGCTCTCATCCCAAGTTCATGGATGCTTAGAGTTGTTGTAGTATCCCCAAATTGGCAGCCAGCTAATTGGGATATTAATTTTGATTAATTTCGGCAAATCCTAATGTTGGGCGGAAATAAAGGGGCGAGGGGACCCATGAATAAAAAATTAGAATAAAAGCACTTTCCTAAATTCATTAGGCAAATTAATTAAAATATGAAGTGGGGCAAATGAGGCCAAGTGACAGTGCAGGATAGGAGGCACTTAAGACATCGCAGTGGCAACATGGGGCCAGGCAGAGCAGTGGCAGCGTGGGAGAAGCAACACAACGTAGCAAGGGACAACGTGGCATAGAGGGAAAATGAAACATAGGTGGCCCCAAGGGAGTTTAGGGGTTCACAACCATAAAAGGAGAGGATATAAACCTTTATCATTCATTCTTTAATCTTATGATTTTTTGTCTATCAAGACTAGAGCACGCTCAAGCTATTTAGCTAGGTCTGCAGTGTTGTTTTGCACAAGGGTATCTTCGAGCAGAGAACCCAACCTCGTCCTTGAGGGACTTCGAATGCCCACTCAAGAGAGGAGCCATACCATAAGTATTGGAGATCAGAAATACCATTTCAGCCTCAAGATTACGTAGTCAATTCTAGGGGCAGCGCAATCTTCCATGGAGATTACACAGTCATAGAAAGGAGTAGCATCTGGAGGAGAGAACTTCATGAGATTTCAGCTAGGAGATTGTGAGGGGATCAACCCTTCCATAACTTCATTTTTCAGAGATTTGGAGCCCCTTATTTCAATGTTTTCATTAGAGAGGCCAACGTACCCAGCAGGAGAGCGTAGCCATCCCTAGAGGGTGAATTTTCAAGGTCAGCCTTTCCGGAATTCCTTCACAGGTTTTTCTGGGTTTATTGAGGAGAAGCCAAGATTAATTTGGTAGAATTTTCTGGGCAGATTTGAGGTGTCAAACATAGATCCTAACTCAGCCATCAGCTAGAGGAGCTAGGGAAAATTGGGCCAAAACTCCGGGGTCAACATTTGGCCAATTCCTTCGTGGGTTTTTGTGGCTTTCTTGAGTAGAGTCTGGGGTTGAAGTCCTGAAATTTTCTAAGAATTATAACAGGCCCTATCGAAATTTATTCGAGAGCAACAAAAACATTCTAGCAGATTGCAGCGCAGAGCTATAGCCATACAATGTACCATAAGTGGGGGATTTAAGCATTGATTCAGAGGGCTTCTCTAGCTTGCCTTGAGCAAGCACAAGTGCCTTCATTGCAGCACCTCCATTGTACTCAAATCTAGAAAATTAATAAAATGGCTCAACAATAGTTTAGGGCTCCGTTGGTGTTTTGATATCAGTTTTTGTTTTGTTGTCTCCTTAATATATTTTAGCCTATTATTATTGTTATCTTCCCATTTGGGATTTTACAGTGGTAACAGAGCTTCGTTCTTGGCACAACTGTGGGGATATTTTTCTATGAACAAAGAGGGTAGGCAGAATCTTACCCAACAAAGGCAGTAGAGGTGGAAAATATGGGGGAGTCAAGGAGAAAAGGGGAAGCAACATTTGGTAACATTTTTAATGCCCTAATTATTTAGCCAAAGGATAGAATGGAATGTTGGAAAGAATCACGCAACAAAATAAGAATGAGAGGATCCATCAGGGATCCCTAGTTGGGGAGACTTCGGGAATCTCACAACAGTGTGGCCACCCTTTACCAACCACTCACCTGCCATCCTTCAGTAAGCCAACCAGGATCACGATGCCTACATTCTTACCTCCAGTACCGAGTGAGCAAGGTAGGTGGCATGATCATATACCCATGGGAGATTATTTCCGAGAATGGCAGTCCATGGGGGAAAACTTCAGAGCGGCTTTGTCCTTCAGAGATTACTTCCAGCTCAGGAAAATGAATAAGGAAGGAATAGTGGGGGGTCTAGCACACAAAGTTCAGAGTTGCAACATACCATTGGGAGGACACCTTTTCCCTCGAATTATGAATCCACTGATTGCACGGCTCAGGATCGAGTGGAAAAGTTGGTTACCTCTTTCTAGCTTGACTGAATAACGGAGGGGGAAGCCATCAAAATGGATACCTCTCACTTCAAAGATGAGGGCACATAGGATTGTGGGGAGACCATGGACATACCTAGTGTGACACAAGACTCACCCTTATTGGAGACCTCCTTGACTGTGTTGGTTGACATCTTAGTGGAGAGAGTAGAGCCTACCCCAGTATAGCCATCCATTGAGGTACTGATTGGAGTCGTGTCTGAGTTTTTGGGTGACAACCACATGTAGCAGATTGGTGAGGTTCCAGGAGATGTATCCACCTTTGATGAGGCACTAAGAGATACAGAGGTAGAGCAGGAGGACATTCCTTCTATATGTCAGGATGAAGACTCTTCTTTGAATGAGTCCATGGGGTCATATGAGGATGCTTCTAGGGAGCATGAGGAGTCATGCAGAGTTGATGACAGTAGGTTGGTTTTGTATTCCAGTGTGCATGTGGTATCACGGGACTCTATGGGAGATGTTCAGGATGATGAGTCACTTGTGATGATTCAGCCGGAGCAACTTATGGTGTAGCTAGAGGGCACATTGGAGCATCGAAGCAACCCCCTTCAGGCATACATAGATGGGGCTAGCAGAACAGTTGGGTCACCTTTCGCCATTATAGAGAGAGAGACGGAGCTACCTAGTCATTTCTCATGCGTTGACTTGGATAGGGGGATGAGACGACCTGAGTTTCACAGGGTGCAACTGCATGTCAGGGTTGCTCTAGGTGCAGGAGTTCACGCATTTGATCCCTCTCTTCAAGTTGGATGCTGAGAGATTTTGAGTTGATACCCAGTGGAGTGGATTATGGAGATGGTGATGCACCGCGCTATAGCTCGGCAAGGGCTTCCAAATACTGTGGTTATCAGAAGCCTCGACTGGCATTGGAATCTGGGAGGGACTACCCATCACTTCCTAGGCATGCTAGTTGACTATGACTTAGAGGGTACATTTGACCTAGAAGTTGAGCGTACACATTCACTATGGGAGTTTCAGCTAGCACTAGTGTCAAACTAGTTTAGGTATAAACTTCTTGAGTTTTCTTAGTATGAAGATTGTGCACAGGATCACGGGATGATCAACATACTCTGGCAGAAGTTTAACAGTGGAGGGGGCATTGGTAGGCCACCAGACAGTGCCTTGTATGGAGCTGGTGATTCTTCACATTTGTGTGCGGCACGAAAGACAAAAAGGAGCAGAGTAGGATTGGCATCACCACTGGTACCTAGGAAGGTTCACTTCTTGGGTCCCTCATGGAGGAATTGGAAGGGAGATTCATTCATTGGAGACTATGGTGATGCGGCAGTGGAGGTGATGGTAGCGATCGAGCATAGGCTGATGCATATGGATACAACCTTAGGCCATCAGACCATGGGACGTGTAGGAGCATTCATCATTGGGCAGTGGTCTATAGATGGACACATGACGGTACATGACATTATAGCTACTACTACGGGTATCCATTGGTGTAGTTTGCGGCATACAGTGGCAGGTCGAGGATTGCAGTGATACTTGGTGGTATGCAGTGACACATGATGTGGAGCAGTGGGCTCTTATAGCGTTGCCTCCAAAGAGACATATGGACAGGGGCAGTAGGTGTACCATGGGATGCATCTCACCTAGGATCAATAAGGATCTTGTTGAGCATGCGGAGATGCCACGTTTTGCGTAGACAGGACTACGAGCATGTTATCAGAAGATCTGAGGCAGCGACCGTGTCATTTGGAGGATTAATCTTGAGCATTCAAGTAGACTCTTGGTCACACCCTTTAAGACATACCTACCCATCATCCTCCAATGTTTCTTATGGTCACAGAATGTTTGGTTGGTACCCATTGACACTCTCCATTCAAGAAGCAAGGCATGGGAAGCTCACCCTAGACAATTTGATGAGGTACTGCGTGTCATGAACTGGGAGGAGACTCTCCAGATGAGACACTTGATAGGTGCACGAGTTGACAGATCCAGGCTTAGGGATGGCATGGTTGATTGCCAAGATAACATATGTTCCACCCATGGGCTCACAATTAAGGGACGATGGATGATATATTTCGTCTACAAGAGGGTACCTAGACTCTGAGAAGTATCCAAGTGTATCAGCAGAAGTTGGGATAGCAGGTATCACGACGTGGTCTGGCAGGAGAAGGGTAGGTACACATGCATGAGACAACCTCTTGATACTTGGGGTCCACCCAAAGGATACATACAGGGGTCAAAGATGAGGGCCAGATGGGTTTTAGCAGGTAGCAGTGCTACATGGCGGCATCCCGCGGGGAGAGGGAGTTGTGAGCTCCTCGTATGGTTGGGGGATCCAGGGGTCTGTTGGGCAGATGGATCACTCCACTTTGTGATGAGCAGGGATATAGTAGATGGTGATCCAATCCACCTTGGATTTTACATGGGGGAGAGCACTGAGACCTCCATTGCAT
Source organism: Pinus albicaulis (assembly GCA_034641835.2). NCBI lineage: Eukaryota > Viridiplantae > Streptophyta > Pinopsida > Pinales > Pinaceae > Pinus > Pinus albicaulis. Next base: position 784,816,552 of record CM076584.1, read on the forward strand.
GGCGAGGTAGACTTATTATGTTGTTTCTCAAGGTCACGATCGGCAGTGGAGAGGTAGATATCAGCATCATGGAGATGCCAGGGTAGGATGAGATTTTCCTTCACATATTTTTCATGACAAGGCCCCAGGAGAGAGGGATATAGTCTGCACACGATGGGGGATATCTCATAGTCAGAGTGGTGTAGTGACAACATGGTGGCATCTCTACGAGATTAGTAGGGGACCCGAGCATAACAGCTCTACACAACTCGATAACCTCTAGGGGTGAGTTGTATATTGCATGGGGAGATCATGTAGATATTCCATTAGGCTTTAGCGAGTCACTAATGGAGTGGGGGACTTCATTAGCAAGGCAGGATGGTGAGTGGAGAAGGTGGAGCTTCATGTTGGATAAGACGGCTTGGGATCCTGGAATTGAGAGATCCCTTCATATTAGGGCAATGCAGAGGACAAGGAAGATTCAATGGCGCATCTAGGACCCAAGAAAACTTTGTAGTGACAGTGGGGAGCGTCAGCTAGAGAATAGGATTATTCAGAAATTGCTTGAGGACAATAATTTTTGGTGGGGAGGACTGTAATGTCCTGAAATTAGCAGTCAACTAATTGGGATATTAATTTTGATTAATTTCGGAAAATCCTAATGTTGGGTGGAAATAAAGGGGTGAGGGGACCCATGAATAAAACATTAGAATAAAAGAACTTTCCTAAATTCATTGAGAAGATTAATTAAAAGATTAAGTGGGGTCCATGAGGCCAAGTGACAGCGCAGAAGAGGAGGCACTTAGGACAGCGCAGTGGAAGCGTGGGGCTAGGTAACACAGTGGCAGCATGGGAGAGGCAGCACAACGTAGCAAGGGACAACATGGCATAGAGGGAAAATGTAGCATAGGTGGCCCCAAGGGAGTTTAAGTTTTCACAAGCATAAAAGGAGAGGAAGGCAACCATTATCATTCATTCTTGCATCTTATGATTTTTTTTTCTGTCAAGACTAGAGCATGCTCAAGCTCTTTAGCTGGGTATGCAATGTTGTTTAGCATAAGGGTGTCTCCGAGTGGAGATCCCAAGCTCTTCCTTGGGGTACTTCAAATTGCCACTCAGGAGAGGAGCCATACCATCAATTTTGGAGAACAGCAATACCATTTCAGCCTCGGGATTACACAGTCACTTCCAAGGGCAGTGCAATCTTCTAGGGAGATTACAGAGTCATAGAAAGGAGCAGCATCTGTAGGAGATAAATTCACAATATTTCATCTAGGATATTGTGAGGGGATCAACCCTTCCATAGCTAAGTTTTTTAGAGAGTTGGAAGCCCTTCTTTTATTGTTTTCATCATAGAGGCCAGTGTATCCAACAGGATAGCATAGCCATCCCTAGAGGGTGAATTTTTGGGGTCAGCCTTTCTAGGTTTATTGAGGAGAAGCCAAGATTATTTTGGTAGAATTTTATGGGAAGATTTAAGGTTTCAAACATAGATCCTAACTTAGTCAGTAGCTAGAGGAGCTAGGGAAAATTGGGCCGAAATTCTGGGGTCAACATTTGGCCAATTCCTTCATGGGTTTTTGTGGGTTTCTTGAGTAGAGACTGGGGTTAAAGTCCCAGAATTTTTTGAGCAATGTAGGAATCCCTAGCGGCATTTATTTGGGAGCAGCAACAACATTTCTAGCAGATTATAGCGCAGAGCTATAGCCATACAACGTACCATAAGTGGGGGATTTCAGCATTGATTCAGAGGACTTCTCTAGCTTTCCTTGAGCAAGCCCAGGTGCCTTCATTCTAACACCTCCATTGTACTCATTTCTAGAAAATTAAGAAAATGGTTCAACAGTATTTTATGGCTCTGTTGGTGTTTTGATATCAGTTTTTGTTTTGTTGTCTCCTTAACATCTTTTAGCCTGTTATTATTGTTATTTTCCCATTTGGGATATTACAATTGTACATGTAGAGTATGTGCCTTATCATCATGTTGACGACCTCTATCTGGTCATCAATCTAGGGATGGAATGCAGTCGAATTGGTGAGCTTGGTGTCCAATAGTGTCCAGAGGCTTGACGAGAATGTGCTCAGGAACCTGTTATCCAAATTTGATATAATTATCTGTGGGATCTCAAAATGTACCCATACTCATTCAAAGAAAATTTTGGTAGTGTCCTCTGCCATGATTCTCTTCTTGTAGGCCTCCAATATAGCCATATTAGAAAATATGTCCATGACCAAAAATACACAGTCATTACCATGCTTGGTAGAAGGGAGGATAGACATATAGTCCATGGAGATGGATTCACAAGGCTGGATGGGAGTAGGAAGAGGAGTGTACAGGCCTTGCGTCTTGATGGTTTACTTGGTGACGGCATAGGAAGTGCATGATATGATATATTTCCCAACATCCACTCATATTTTTGTCCAATAAAAGTACTTTTGTAGTACAACCATAGTTTTCTCCACACCAAAGTGTTTTGCGACCTCATTGTATTGTGCCTCCCAAATCAACTTTGCGGGTTCGCTTAAAGGAACACAAAGCTGGCCAGGTAGAATAATAATGCATCCTAGAGGTGGAAATCAGGAACTTTCTTTCCATCTACTAGCATCTGGTATGTGGAGGAAAAAATTGGATAATTTTTGTATATTTGCGGCCATCTAGAGGTCTCGTGGCCACAAGAGTTGAGAATAGTAGTCAGTGTTGCAACTCGGGGCCGATTGAGGTAGCCTACAACATGATTGGAAAATCCATTTTTGTATTTAATGTTCAAGTGGAATTGTTGTAGATATGTATACCACTTCTTATGGCGATCATTCTCTAACTTCCCTTATGTTTGTATAAATTGAAGAGGTCGGTGATTGGTGTGGATGACTGTCTCCTTCCCAAGAATGTAATGTTTTTATTGTCGAAAAGCTTGCATGATGGGATACATCTCTTTATCATAGGCGGGGTACTTCTGAATTGTATCAGAAATTGTCTCACTATGATAGGCCACTGGATGCTTGTGCTAGGTGAGGATACACCAACAGCATAATCGGAGGCGTCTGTCTTAATTTCAAGTGGTTGTTGCGGGTATGGCAGTGTGAGTACCTATGCAGAGAAGTGGCGGTGATTTAACTCAATGAATGCCTTCTATTGGGATTCAGACCAGGAAATTTTTTTTTTTGCCCCACCCTTAGTAATATGAATCAAAGGCTAAGTGATATGGGAGAATCCCAACACGAACCTCCAATAAACATTTGCAAGGCCCAAAAAGTTTCAAAGCTCTGTAAGAGTGGTTGGGGATGGCCAATCCCGAATTATTTGGATCTAAGTCAGATCCATATGAACGCCACACTCATCTATGATGTAACCTAGATATTGGATTTGGATCATGCCAAAGGCGCATTTCTCCAAGTTTTCACATATTTTGTGTTGTCGAAGGGTTTGAAGGACCTACTAGATATGTTGCAAGTGTTCTTCCCAACTCTCGCTAAAGATGAGGATATCACCTAGATAAAAAACCACTAATGAGTTGGTTAAGGGTTGCAATATGTCATCCATTAGCCTCATAAAATTAGCAGGAAAATTTGTCAACCCGAAGGGCATAACTAACCATTCGAAAAGGCCTTCCTTGGATTTGAAGGCGGTCTTCCATACATCTGTGGGCTCTATTATAGCCTAGTGATAGACAGACTTCAGATTGATCTTGTTGAAGTAATTTACCCCCTTTAGTTGGTCTGGAAGGTCATTAATCCGAGGGATTGGATACATGTTCCTGACAATGGTTTTTTTTAGTGCTTTATAATAAATGCAGAGCCTCCAGGTCCCATCCTTCTTATGTACAAGCACAATCGAGCTCCCACAAGCCAAGGAACTTGGTCGAAAGTTCCCATTTTGCAGCAACTCCTGGATTTTCTGCTTGAACTCTTCATTTTCCAAAATGGAGTGATGATATATCAACTCGTTGGATAGAGGTGCTACGGGAGTCAGATCAATCAAATTATAGACCTAACATTGCAAGGGTACCCCTGTGGGTGAGGAGAATATGTCCCTGTATTCGTCCACAACCGTATCCACCTGCTTTTTCTGCGTGGAGGAATCCTTCCCTGGGGCCATGGATGTGGCTAAAATATTCCCCTTACTTTGAGAGAAAATCAGAAAGAATTTCTTTTTCCTGGTCTAGGATATGATCTTACTGCATTGCTTAGTAGAGATAAAAGAGATGTCGGTAGATGGGGCTACCTCTGGTATCATGTATAACTTATTACCCAAAGAAATAATAAAAGTGTGAGGCTTAGACTCATACATGGTATGGCGCTTCCACAAGTATGGTTGGCCTAATAATACATATGAAACTTCAATAGGAGTTATATCACACAATACCTCATCCATGAAGGGCTTGATGATATAGGGAATGCAACACTGGTGGAAGACACATAGATATCGTCCTTGCTAAAGCCACCCGATGGTGTACAACTGTGGGTGTGGTGTGGTGGGTAGGCCCAATCGCTTCATGAGCTCTTATAAAATGAGTTTATTTTGGCTCCCAATGTCGAGAATGAATTGTAGCAGTGAGTCCTTCACCCACATCTGTGAATTGAAGAGGTGCTCCCCTCCTCTGGATCTTAGGGTTCCACCTTTTGGATCTTGGTGGTGGCTATCATCACAGTGGGCTCTACATTAATGACTTTATTACCCTTTTTGGTTCCATTTTTGGGTTCCATCTCAAAATCAGAACAAGAATCCATCTCTGAGTCTCTCAACTCGGGCACTAGCGCCTACTTTGCATGACATTCATTCGTGTTGTGAGTGGAGATTTTATGGAACTTACACCACTTGTTGGTGTCCTTATTTTCCCTCCAATCACCCTTATCTTGCGGATTCGAGAAGTTTCTCTGGGGGGTCTCGGTTGGCTTTTGTCCTTTGCTCTATGGCTGGGGGGTGCCTTTGTTCTATTTTGGGTTCATAGATCCAAAGTCTCACTTCTTTTGCTTGAATTTCAACTCAATATTTGTAGCATATTGATATGTTGTACCAAGTGAGGATATGTCCAAGAACTCCATTTCCTCTTGAATGTATCTTTGCAAACAAATGAGGTAATTGAGAAATAGATGTTTATCAGAATATTTTATACCCAACTTTGTGCACAGGGCATGGAAAATATTCGTCAACTCATGCACATCTTGATCCCTCTGCTTCTGCAACGTAGTCCATTGTATATACTTGTCATCATAACTCTCAACAAGGTAGAACTATTCCTTGATGGCGTCTCAAAAATAATTCCAAGTGGATGTGGCCGAGTATAATGAGGGTAACCCATAGTAGGTTTCCCACCAGTCCTTGACGTGGGGAGTGACTTTCAAGAGTGAAAAAGTAATCATTTCCCTATTGGAAAATTCGTCAACAGAAAAATATCATTCCAACATATTTAACCATTTATCTACAACATCTACATATATATGGCCTTCAAATGTGGGAATGTCAAAGTTTATTTGTACCTTAAAGGGAGTGGTTCCTCCATAGTGATTTTCGAATGAATATGTGTCACCTATGGGCATCTGCCAAAGGATTTCAGCAAAGTTATCCATCATCATGTTCCTATGTTTCTCGAGGGCCTCCTCGAGAAATATTTTGAAATGATCTTCTGCTCCCTCATATTTTATTTTTTTCGCCATGGGAGGCCTTCGGGGTTTTTGAGGCTGATCTTGCAAGGGTTCAACTAGATCGAGCCCTAACTCCTTATACTCTGACCTCGTTGGGGACATGCAAAGAAAAACATAGAAGGAACATACCTCTTTGATACCATTGGTCCAGACTTATGCAGGAACGAATATAATACAAATATAAACATAGACATAGAGATGCAAAAGAAATAGAACTTAATTTCATTAATATCAAATACTAAAATAACCTTGCAAACAGAATGGAAATAAACTAGCTCGGGCGATGGTATCTTATCTCTGAGAAGAGATGTGACAGGCTCAGTGGTTGGATTGAATCCCTTCATTTCCCTTCTTACGTCCTACCCTACAGCCTTTCCCAGAACTTACACTAACTACCTAGCACTATAGGTAGACTACCTACTGAACCTTCATGCTTCAAGTAATCCATCCTTCATTTTACTTATTGGGTGGCCCGCCCCTCTAAATAAATAACTAATAAGCCCTCCTTCCTCACCCATATGAGTGAGTCATTCCTCAGGGATAGTTAACAATAAAGAAACATGTAGGCACATGCCTTTGAACTTTGTTACAATGAGGCTCGAACGCCTATTTATTATTGAGAAACAAAAATCCTAAACATCCAAAAAACTAACCCTAGGAGATGAAGCACCAAAACTATGGGCCTCGTTTAGGTAAATTGGTACATCAACTTCCTAGGGACGTAACTTTGGCATACAATCTCCATTTGATGCGCACAATACCTCGTTATAAATATATATCCAAGGACTAAAATGTTCGAGTGACCAACATGGTCAAAGACCCATGTTTTCTTCGGTTTTCCCAAAAAACTTCGTTTAGGGCCTCAAAACGGCTCTCGAAGTTCATGACCCGAAAAACAACGAAAAATAGTAAATTGTGCTACAATTAAGGAAACTGAAAAACTAAAAGAAAAAATGGTGGGGGTTCAAGTGGAATAGGAGAGTGGCCACCAATATCCACCTAGATCATCGACATCCTAGTTATTCCTTTCATTGGGTTTCATCAAATTTAACTTCGATGGTGCCTCAAAAGGAAACATTGTAATCTCCAACTATGGTAGAATTTTTAGAGATAATAGGGAAATCCAATCTATGATATAGTGGGACTGATGGGAACCAATAGTAATAATACAAAAAACTTTTTTGTGCTTAAAATGGGGCTACATAAAATGATATCTAGAGGATTTAACAAAGTGAAAGTGGAAGGGGATTCTCATGTTGTAATATAAATCCTAAAGAGGCTTTTAAATGGATCCACATCAAAAATAATTTCATCCAACTGGCGGCTAAAAAATTTCCTCCAAAGGATTGCCATGTTTTTGTCCCATATCTTTGTAATTATACCCTCTCATATCCAGTGAATAGGCCACAAGATAGTTGACTACTTAGCCAATCTAGCTCCAACTTAGATCTATCCATTTCTTCTCACTAGGATATGCTTCACTTCATTCCCTCTTAAATGAATTCAAATATCTTATTGATAAATATCTAGAGCAGACATCTTCTTCTGCATAGCAGTTGACGTCGGACACCCCTAATTAGGGTGCCTCATTGAACAAATGTTTGAGAGGGGAGAGGTAATTGACCTTTCGTTGTCACCCCACCCCACAGGAAGCATTATGGGAATTTTGAGGTCTAAAATGGGCCTCCTAAGGAAATTATAAAATAATAGTGGAAATAATAAAATAAGATTTGATTACATCATCAAATTGTAGAGGGAAAAAAGAAAAAACTATTTTTTCAACTCGTATTTTCAACTTATCTCCCAAAGTTTTAACTCAAATTTCGAGCAGGATTACTCGTTGGATGAAAAATGTAATTCCTCATCCAAGGAGTACCCATGTTGCATACTTTTGATGGACCCTTCTATACGAAAAATGAGAAATACATGAAAAACAAGCAGGATTACTCGTTGGATGAAAAATGTAATTCCTCATCCAAGGAGTACCCATGTTGCATACTTTTGATGGACCCTTCTATACGAAAAATAAGAAATACATGAAAAACGTGATTGCAATCACGTTTTTTCATGTATTTCTCATTTTTTGCATGGTAGGGTCCATCGAAAGTATGCAACATAGGTACTCCTTAGATGAGGAATTAAATTTTGCATCCAACGATTACTCTCGCTCGAAATTTGAGTAAAAAATTTGGGAGAAAAGTTGAAAATACGAGTTGAAAAAGTAGTTTTATTATTTTATTATTTTTTAAGCTTTTACCCTTTTACTTAAAAAATGGTGAATCATCCCCCATGGTTGAAGTCATCATCTTGAATCCTATTGGTTCTTACAAAATTTATTTTGGTTGTACATTTTTCTTAGGAGGCCCATTTTAGACCTCAAAATTCCCCTAATGCGAAGACAAGGCCATCCTTCCCTCCACTTGGCTATCACATTTAATTCCTTTGCACTGTATGGTATACAACTAAACCATGCCATTAATCTCCTTGAATGTGGAGAAGATTAAAACCATTCTTACATTTTTATTTGCGATGAGATTGATTATTACTATTCTAATACAAATAAGGGGAAAATTTTCCATAATTATTTTTAATTTTGCACCTAGAGTTATTTTTTTTTTATCATGGGGAGGGGAAGGCCTAGTTCTCCTGATCTGGACTTCCCTATGCTCAATAATTCATCAAAGAATTCAATAATTTATCTATGGGAGGGTGGCTTCATATTTTTTTGGCAACAAAGGCTATGTTGGCTCATGGTGGTCATTGGTTTGTAGTTCATCAGACATAGTTAGGGGACCAAGCTCTTATTTCCATCGTTTCAACGTCCTCTCCATCTCAATGGCATTGAGAGTCAGGTTCCTTTCTTTATATTTCAAGCTAGGTCTCTATCCTATCTCTTATCACAACTCTGTAGGAGCTCAAGTGTTATTTTGTTTTTTTCTCAATCTTATAATTTATATGATATTTGGCATTGGTTCTCTCTATTTCTTTCAGTGCAAGCTATCTCCTTGAATCTTGATTTTTTTAAGAATAGTTCTAGCCATTCCCAATGTGTTGGGCCTTTGGTAGTTTAGCCCATGCCAAGCACAATCACCATTACTGATGATTTCACTAGCTTTATTGGTAAATTCATCTATTTCTCATTTGCAACTCTGACACCTCCCATTTATGCCTATAAACTGCACCTTATTACCTTTGTTTCATTCCTTTTTGCACTCACTTATTTCCTCTTAGAAAATTTGGATAAGATTATTCTACCCTAGTGAGCTTTCATTGCTCTATTTGTTGCTGCTTGTCATGTTGTCTCTTTCAACATGCCTCACGGGCATATTAGAAGCAAGTATGAATCCTCTAGTAGAGATGAGGGGATCTTAGAAGACCACTTTTGAGCTAAAATTACGATGTTGATGTAATTTGACCACACCCCTAAGAACTTTCAATTTGTTGTGAACCAAGTTGTTATGGATGCAATGACATAAATAAACGAGCACACTGATGAAGACAAAGATGAATCTAAAAGAAACCTTTCTCTTCATATTAGCATCATTCAAGTGGAGATCCGACATATGTCTCTTGAACATAAGTACATGTCACTCTGACTAGCATGATTTGAGGTGCTCCTATCCAAAGGAAAGGGCCTTACTTGATGATTCAACCTCTGCCTAACTTATTTCATGTCACTTCTTTTTGTTTTCTGCAACATTTTCATTTGGGCTATGAGACTCATAGTTTTCATGGATTTGAAGTAACATGGCTACCATTTTGATATATATAGACTTATGCACTTGCAAATTAGTACTAGGTACTATATCAAAACATGGTATAGTCATTTATTTTATATGCTTTATGTTAAATTTTAGACAAAAGAACTATATTTCCATCGTTGGTCTAGTTTCCATACCGACAAACCAAAAGTAGAATTTATATGATGTAAATGTTATTACATAAACCATCAATAGAGCACTAAGCTTATAAAAAAAATGTGTCAAATAAAATGTGTTATGTTATTTTTGGGCATGTGGTAATGATAAGCTAATGTATTGGTCCATAGTATTCTAACAAAGCCTATTTACACATTAGGAATCTCCATAATAAAATAGAGGTGAATCTCCATGGTTAAGAATCTTGTTGGATGTTTTAACTGTATATATCTTTAACTTATATATTAATTATTTTTATTATTAATAATAATAATAATTTATAATACATTTTTTTTTTTTTAGCAACATGAAATGAAATGTGTTATAAAATATTTTGATTCTCATCACAGATTCATGTCTATTCACATTCATTTAATTTATATAAATATACATATTAATTAAATATCAACATTTATATTATTTAAAATCTTACATGTTTCCATTATAATAAATTATAAATTAATATTAATATTAATATTTAACATTGCTATTTCTATGATAAAGAATTATAAAATAAGAACAATATTACAAATTACTTTCATTTGTTAAAATTTTGCAAACTGCTAAAAAGACAAAAACCATGTGACAACATGTTGGTGTACATGCACATAGTTAGCCTTAATTAGCTTTAGTTCAACTCTAGTTATTGCATGCGATGTGCACTTGTCTTTAGCTAGTTAACTTGAGTGCTTACATGTGATGTGCACTTGTCTTTAGCTAGTTAACTTGAGTGCTTACATGTGGTCTGCACTTGGCTTTAGTTAGTTAACTCTAGTTCCTGTATGTGGTGCATGTGCACATTAATAGAACATAAAGCACACTTAGCTTCAGTTAGCTTTAATTATCCATAGTTATTGCATGTAGAACTAAGCTTAACTTAGTTTATTTACATATTGATTCTCAAAATAATATTGATGAATTAATTTCATTCTCAATTCTAATTGTTTTTCTTTTTCAACTTGGCAAGTTTGTGCAATTATTCTTTAGCTAGATCCTTATTGTGCTCTAATAGTTTTACACAACAGTCAACATACTTTTTTTACATTAAAACTAGTCGCCACAATGCACTAGCATCAAGACTCCAAAATATGTCAAACATGACATTGCTTTTATGAAGAGGGAGGGAGTGATGAGCATGATTTACATGAAAATCAAACAATACAACACATTGATTTTAAAAAACTAGGAATCTCAAAATGACACAAAAACAATGTCTTGTGATAATGGATGAACTCGTCCCTTATCAACCACTCTTGAATGAACAAATAAGCTTCCCCAAACCACATAAAGTTTAGATATATCTTCAATAAGTCCAAGGTCCATTGACCAATCGATCTTGAGAATATATGTATCAACAGATGTAAGTAAAGTCAGAACATTGGCGCTCTAATATATATCAACATTTTGTAAATAAAGTCATAACATTGGGGCTCCACAATGATGTAAAAGTCACTTGGTTGAAAAATTTCATCGATCCCATCACCCACCAGCAATTCCTTGATGATACAATGTTAATGGGATTACCTATGGTTTGAGAGGAAAAAACCGTCAAGCAAATTTTAGATGCTTTTATACTAGCCTTGGGCATCTCAATCATCTTCTCTAAATTATAAATATTTTTCTTCAACACCCATCCTAACATTGAAGTTCACCTTGCATGCATCTTCAATTTTCAGAAATCCTCCCTACCAGTGATCTACATCAGAGCTCCTTTGAATAAAAACTCTCTTAAAATCATTCATTGATATACTCTTCTTGATAATATAGCCACAAAACTAGATAACTAGATCTCTCAACATTGTTGGAAGGTCAGTTCTTCTTAAATCTGTTTTCAAAATCTTCCAATATATAGGATATCTATATTAGTTGCCGATAAGGGTGTCCTTTTATCCACCCTTAATTTATTATGTTCCTTCGTATGGAGCGGAGAAACTAAAGAGAATAAATGGGCCTTGGTAGTGTGGGATAAAATTTTCTTGCCAAAAACAATGAGGAGGCCTAGGTCTATGAGATCGAGAGATGTGAAACAAATGATTCTTGGGTCCAACCAATGTCGGTTGGAGAGAAAAGTAAAGCATTAGAAGAGTATAAGATAACATTAGATCCTTTCAATTAAATAAATGCCACCAAATAATGGTACCAAACTCTGGTGGAGATGGCTCCAAGAGGGAGAAGATATTTGGAAAACCATTTGGAATGGAAATTTCACTTAAGGCCTAAGCATGGTTTCTGATATTTGAAGACGAAAAGACACTTTGGGCTCTATAATATGGAACTTGGACAACAAGAAAAAAATCGTTAATACAACAAAAATACTATTGTGAAACTATAAATGGGGTTGTAGATGGATTTTGAAATGAATCATGGCAGCAAATGCCAGAGTTAGATTCACACGAACAATAAAATTTGGAAGAATTTATGAAAATAGAAGGCTATAACCAAGTCCCTAAATACTAAAAATCATAGGAAGGAAACTCCACTCGGTGCTCATAGAAAACCAATGAATATTGAGATTTTGAATTTCCTCATAGTGAATGGTGTCTCATTGAAGAAATAATTAATCAAAGGACAATTTCAATTCACAATATAGAAGACAAGTTAATATGGGATTATAAATTGACTAGGAACTTCTTTGTCAAAGAGGCTTACTTCCTTGCCTTTTATTTTGACCAACTCCCTAAAGAAAAATTATGGGACTGTATTTGGCAACAAAAAAAGTGGCCTAAGGTGGTGAATTTCCTTTGGATGCTAGCACACAAAATAATTCTAACGTGGGACCACATAAAATGCAAGGGATTTCAAGGCACATCTTACTATTACCTATGTAAGAATAACTAACATTCAATGGATTAGATTCTCAACAATTGCCCATTTGCAGAGGAGCAATGGACAAAACCTGCCACAACCTTTAAAAAAAATAATCACTACTACTTAGGTATTTTGGAAATTATATCTTTTGGGTGTTCTATAGCCTTCAAAAATTTCATCCTAAACAGAGCATGGACTCTTGCGCCAAGCTTTCTTATCTAGTCTTATGGAAAAAATAAAAATAAAAATTGAACCTTTAAAGGAACTTATATGGAAGTAGAAGTTTTAAGGAAGAAAGAACTCAAGAGCATAAGAGAAACTATGCTATAGGTCCATTAGTCATTGGAGACCTGATATGTGTCCCCTGGTGAATATCCCACCTTCCAAAACCTCTCTCTCCTTCCCCCTTCTTATTTCCCACCGGGTCCTTTTCCCTTGAACAAATTTCTCTCCTTAGTGTCATGATTCTTACCTTCGTCAAGTTTTATCAAATTTAACTTCGATGGTGCCTCAAAAGGAAGCCCTACAATTCCAAATATGGTGATATATTTAGAGACCACAAGGGAAATCCAATCTATGTTATATATAGTGGGAGTGATGGAAATCAATAGTAATAATGCAACTGAGCTTTTCATGCTTAAAATGGGCCTACAAACAAAAATATATAGAGGAATTAACAAAGTGCAAGTGGAAGGGGATTCTCATATTGTAATATCAGTCCTAAAATGCTTTTAAATAGATCCACGACACAAAAATATAAAATTTCCTCTAAAGAATTGCAATGTTTTTATCCCTTATCTCTTTAATTTTACCCTCTCATATCTGGTGAACAAGCCAGAAGGTAGCTGACTACTTAGCCAATCTAGACTACTCCAACTTAGATCTTTCCATTTCTTCTCCCTGGGATATGATTCAATCCTCTTCCCTCTTAAATGAATGAATTTCTCTTAATCATAAAGATCTAGAGAATACATCTTCTTAAATAGAGAAATAAACATTGGACACCCCCGATTAGGGTGCCTCTTTGAACGAGCATCTGAGAGGAGAGGAGGACTTGACCTCTTTTTGTCTTCCCGTCCCACAAGGAGGGGAGACAGGGAAATCCTACCCTCCACCTAGCTATAAAATTTAATTCCCTTGCATTTTATGGTACACAATTCAACCATGTGTTCTATCACCTTGAACATGAAGAAGATGGTCATTATGAAAACCATCCTTACACTATTGTTTGCAATGATACTGATCATTACTATTTTGAAACATGGAAGTGGGAAACCTGTCACCCTGAGTTTGAATTTTCTATTAGAAATTAATTAATAGAGAAATGGAACATATAAAATATTGTTGAAAAACAAACACATAAAGGCATAAATCAAAAGAGACACAAATATACATGGTTCACCCAATTTGGGCTACGTCCACAAAAAAAAATTCAATCCTTCCTTTTATATTATCCAAAAAAATGAAGAGATACAACCTACAACAATTTCTTTGTAATTTCTTCTTCACTCTCACACAATCTCTCCTCTTTTCTTCACATAGAATAATAATACACAACCACAATACAATTCCCTCATATAAATTGAGGGTTTCCTTCTAGGGAAAAAAACCATAAATTAACATAACTTCTACTGTTAGTTCTTTCACCTAATGAACAACTCAGATTGACTACGAAATTACAATATGTTACAAGGAAATTTTTTATTTAATTTTTCGAGGGAACTATCCCCGAACCCCCAACAAGGGGGCAGACAGGGGGCTCCAAATAAGTTCATCCCCCCCTGGCGGAAATAATGGGGAGGGAAGCCCCCCCATACCCTTCATCAGGGATTGGGATCTAATCAAGGTTGGAACAAAAAACCTCTGAACAATCATGAAGATAATCAGGCTCCACACCTAACATTTTCCACCTAGAGCTATTGTCTCTTTATCATGGGGAGGGGAAGGTCCAAGTCCTCCTCACCCGACCTTCCCTATGCTCAAGAATTCTGCAAAGAATTCAATCAAATATTTGTTGAGGGGTGGCTTCATATTTTGTTGGAAACAAAGGCTCTATTGGTTGGTGGTGGTCGATGATTCATGGTTCGTTAGGAATAGTTTGGGGATCGGTCTCTACTTTCTATTGTTTCAGTGTTCTCTCCATCCTAGTGGAATTAAGAGTTAGGTTGCTTTCTTTAAATTTTAGGTTTGATCTTTTTCCTATCTCTTGTCGCAATTCTAAAGGACTTTTAGTGTTATTTATTTTGTTGCTTAATATTATAATTTATATGATGTTTGGCCTTGTGTCTCTCCCATAACTTCGGTGCAACCTATCTCCTTGAGTCTTGGTTTGTTTAAGAATGGTTCTAGCCTTGCCCAATGGCCTTTGACAGTTGAGTCCAGCTTGAACACAATCACCATTACTAATGATTTAATTGGCCTTCTTGATAAATTCAATTTCTTGTCATTTATAAATTTGGCACCTCCTATTTGTACCTTTATATTTCACCTCATTACCTTTGTGTCATTCCTTGTTGCGCTCACTTATTCCCTCTCAAACAAATTGGATAAGATTAACCTACCCCTATCCACTTTCACGACTTTAATTTCTTTCTTGTTGTTACATTGCCACCTTCAACACACCTCACCAACATATGAGAAGCAGGTGTGGCGCCTTTAGCAAAGGCGAGGAAAGCTCACGAGATCCATTTCAATCTCAAACTATGGTGAAGGTGTATTATGACCACACACCTAAGCACATTCAATTTGCAAGGAACCAAGTTGCTATGGAAGAAATTACAAGAGAAACATGCACATTGATGAGGACAAATATGAAAGCAAGCTTTATCTTCATATTAGTATCATTCAAGAAAAGATATTCAACATATGTCCCTTGAACACAGAGACATGACACTCAAACTAGCATGAATTAAGACACTCCTATCTAAAGCAAAGGGCCTTGCTTCACCCGACACATCGAAAACACCAATTTACGATTCAATCTCTACCTAATTTTTTTCATGTCACTTATTTTTTTCTGTTGGAGCATAAGTTCATTTGGGCTTAGAGACTCATACTTTTCATGGCTTTTGAGCAACATTGCTACCATTTTTTATGTATCCATACTTATGCAATTATAAAATAGTAGTAGTAACTATGTCGAGACATGGTATAGTCATTTCTTTTATATCCTTTATGTTAAATTTTGGACAAAAAAATTATTCTTCCACGTTGGTTTGGCTCCCTAGTGATAGACCGCAATTGGAACTTATATGATGTACATGTTATTAAGTGATTGATCAATAGAACACTAAGCTTACAAAAAAAGAGTTATTTGAAAGGAGTTATGATTTTTTGGGCATGTGGTTTTGATAAATCAATATAATGATCCATACTATTGTAATAAAACCTATTTACACATTAAGAATGTAGATGATAAAATGAGATTAAACCTTCATTGTTAAGAATATTGTTGTACAGAAAAATATATATGTGTTCAACTTATATATTAATTCTTTTAATAATAATAATTTAGATTATTTTTTTAATTTTAACAACATGCAATTTTTTTATAAAATGCTTTGATGTTTATGATACATTAATTTAATTTATCTAACTATGTTCCTATTAATTAAATAGCAACTTTTATATTATTTAAAATATTGCACATTTCAATGAATTATAAAATATGACCAATATCATTCTTTATCTTAATATTAATAAAAGAACATATTTCAAAATTCAGATATTTAAAAAGAAATCATTCCATAAACATACATCCGCCTATTAAAAGTTATTATTAAAAAGAAAACATAGTTCAAAATGGGCATTTGAAAACAAAGAAATCAAAATAATTTTTTCACATTAAAACCAATAGGCACAGCCCACTGGCATCAAGACTCATGCCACGCTTTCGAAATCAAACATCACACTGTTTTTATGAAGAGGGAGGGAGTGATGAGCATGCTTTACATGGCAATCAAACAGTACAACGCACGCACTCATTAAAACAAACCAAGAACCTCACAGTGACACACAAAAACATCGTCCTCTGATAATGGATGCAGAAATCGTCCACTCTTGAACGAACAAATAAGCTTCACCAAACCACATAAAGTTCAGATTGCTCTTCAATAACTCCAGGTTCCATTGACCAATCAATCCTGAGATTGAGCATGCTAACTTTATCTGAAACAGAATATATATATATATATATATATATATCAACACTCAAAGTCAGAAACAGTGGGGCTGTTAACCTATTTCATTATTATTGCTGAAAAGCACTCCTGACAATAAATTTAAATCAGAAAAGAAGCACAAGTAAGAAGGAAGTTGGCATAACTTACAAGTGGGAAGGGTGAGGTGAACAAGTAAGACCATTGGGGGGTTGGTGTTGACCACATGTGACAAGGAGGTTGAGAGCGAGAGGGATATCAACATTTAAACCTAGAACTTTGAGATGAATGGCAGTGCAAAGGCAAACTGTAGCGTCTACACCCAATCCATTGATAATATCACATCACTCCAGCGTGTTGGGATTACCTAGCACTACATGAACTAATCCCAGCAAATCAACGCACACATTCAGGCTCACAGGATTCGCTAGAGGGCAGCTCGACTGCGGCGTAGGAAAATTTATATTCCATGCTTTTGCAGGTGGAATTAATAGAAGGGCCACCCCCAAAATAACCATAACGACGGCCTTCACTGCAAATATCTTCATCCTCCCTCAGACTCTATGTCAACCAATCGTGAGAGAATAATCACAGGACTTGATCTGCATGGCATGATCAGCTGCTATTTAAAAGAGTGATCTCTACTTAGGGGACGATTTCTGGTAATTTTTAGAAAACCACTGTAAGCTACTAACAAGCGGCGAACCTGTTAAAGCGGGAAGCCTACGAATGCATAGCTAGGGATTGCTACAGATAACGAAGTCATTTGCAGAATTAATTATTATCAAACGACTGTACTGTACACCCGTGATATGTATCACGGGCTTCAATTCTTTGGTGTTGGGGATAGAAATAAGAATCTTGATTGATTGACTCTACTAAGTTGACAGGACTTGCAGAAGCTGATTGAGATTGCCACTATCTCTTTGCCAAAATGATTAGAAAACCTAATTTTGTCTGCCATTATCTCAAATTGATTCCATATCAGAATTTCTTATTCCACCACCAAAGTTTAATGGCCAACTTTCCTGCGCCACCACCAATAAAAAATAGCCGTGTGTTTTTTTAACCATATTTGACCCATTCTTTAATCACTTGAAGTCATTCAGTATACCTTTAAAAATAATTGTAAAAACATTATTAATAGTAACCGAGCTTTATATATCTGCCTTTATTTAGAAAAAACATAAACATGATAAAAAACCCACGGTACCTCACACATCCTTTGAGAAATATCGTTAAAAAATCCTCCACATACACTGAAGTAAATAAGTTCTTTATCCCAAAGTTTACCAGTACTCCACACACAAAATTCCAAACAAAAACCAGAGTAGAGTAGGATGTATCTTGTCCACAGAATCATTGAATACGGAAGGATTTTAGTAAATATGGATACAGCCTATGGTGACAGAGATGTAAGTCAGCGCGTCAATATAATTATAATCTAACCTAACCGTATACAGAAATTGTACACTCCAGATATATGTAAGTGGCATGCAAGCCCTGTAACTTAAAAATACATGGGCGTAATCATTTACATGTTTGTACCCCAAAGTTTTGATTTCACGTAAGCTGTATCAAATTTTAATAACTCCGTATTGAGATCTACAACACTGTGATCTAACAATAATGTGGAAAAAAGTTTTGGATTTTTCTTTACAACTTTAAATAGGCTGAAATTTTTGTGCGGAGAGGGTTATTCTATATCCCGGTACCAGGGAGATGGCTCGTTCCTTTTTCAATTTGGAAGTGAACTTGCTAAATAAAAAAATTTCTTAATTTTAATTAAAAGCATTACCAATAATTAGAATATTTAATTTTACATAAATTTTATTGTGATATTCATAATATACCATAATAATATTTTATATAATAATAAATAAAATATTTTGATATTTATATTAAATAGCATTATTTTATATCAATTTTATATAAAAATAAAATAGTTAGAAACTTTAAAAAAATTATTCTTATTTTTTATATTCACTTTTCATAATGAAAAATTTGTGCTATTTCTCTAAAATATTTCAACTTAATTTTATATAAAAAAAATATTTGAATATTAAAATTTGATTAATACATTTCAATATCAATATTATAATATATATTTATAAAGAGAGAAAAAAAATATTTATTTTAAATTTTATGTCAACTTTATTGTGTATAACTTACATAACCATATAAATAAACAATTAAAAATAAATTTAAAATATGAAGACTTTCACACTCAAAAAAGAGATATGGTAAATAAATAAAAATATAAATAAACTAGAGGTATGGTAAGAGGTATGGTAAATAAATAAAACCTCTTTTTATACTTACTCTGGAGGTATGGTAAATAAATATAAATATAAATAAACTAGAGGTATGGTAAATAAATAAAACCTTTTTTTATATTTACTCCGTAAAGCCCTTTATATTTACAAAAACTTAAAAATAAGTTTTATTTAGGTGAAACCTATGGGACAAATACCATGGAACAAATTATTGTTAATACAATGGGCCAAATACCATATTTATAAAAGAAGTATAAAAATGTAAGGTAAATAAATAAATGTTTGAATTCATGAGAGTAGAGATACACATAAAAATGATTTATCTTATCTTTAATAAACAGAGATACATCAAATATATATAGTTGGAGTGAGATCCAACTTATTCCATTTTTGGAGAGAGAGGTTGAGATAATCTCTCAACATCCTCCAACAAACCAAACCAATCCCTAAAATTTAGTACACAGCATTAATGTGAGCATTATCTCAAACACCCCCCTTTAATGCTTACATTTCAAAACTTACAATACTAAAATCATAATTACAAAATTTGTATTTGTCTTTGTCTGACTGGTCTTCATCAGCAACTCTGCCCACTCTGCAGTCTTCTGAATTCCGCTCTTTCTTTCTCCACATCTTCGAGCTTACCTTTCAACCCATTTAAAGTACACCTGCTTCTGACCATCAATGTTGAATTTGTAAGATTAAAGATTCTTGATACCCTCGAAGAAGAGTATCGACACTGAACTACCCTATTGAAATATTTCTATCTGTGAAATAACCCCGAAGAATAAATTTCAACAGTCGTGTAGGAAAATATTCTAGGTACAGAATATGATCAGCGATCAATCCTACAAAGTGACCTTTACACAAATGGATCTCATACTGTAACCTGTAGTTGACGCTCTTGAAGCCCGAAGCACAACAAGACTCATCAACGTATAACAAATTCACACAATCAAATTAGCCAATTGTTCTCTCGGCATCGAAGAACATCGAGAACGACTAATTTAAATAATGTTAATTTGTTCAATAATTGGTTTTGCACTACACAAATCTCACAACAACAAATATAAGCTTAAACCTCACACTATATTCCACAATTCTACATATGAACAAGCTACACACTCCATAAACTTCTCCAGCTTGAACACCAAAGCGTCCTCTCCCCATCCACCCCGATCTCTGCCAATTGCCCACGCGTTAACTATGACCCTTGTTTTTGCAGGAATGGGATATCCCACCACACTGCACGCCTTGGTCTACTCATGAGGAATCAGTAGTGTCAAACTGGCAGATACAATCTCAGCGTCCAGCTCTTTTTGCACCGTCGCCATCACACCAGAATTCTTCAACGTCTGCATCCAACAGGAATGAGTTCTCTCCTCTGAATGCATTATTCCTCGGCGTCCAATGGACTCGACATCTCTAGAGAATCATTAGGGTTGAGGGAGAATGAACTTGCTACAATCTGGATATGCAAACTGTGAATCAGCAAAAAATGGTTGTATTTCATGATCGTTGAAGTGGTTCCCAGATAATGGTGAATTCCAACAAAATACGCTTGGAGTAATAAGATCCTCGTTGCCATGCTCTAGCGATAAACATTTTCCAACACTGTTCAACACGAAACCCACGAAGTAGAAGGAGCCAAGATTTATATCCGCTCCCGTTGTCATCCTCGCACTCCCCCGCAGCACACCGCAGTTTGCAAACGTCATGGCTAGAAAGCCTATGACACCGGCACATGCGAGGGCCACGATCATGGCTATTCTAGCCTTTTCTGATCTGTTCTCCCCCAGCTCATTTCCTACTCTCGTCGAAACTCCAATGCTGAGAGAAGAGAGAAAAAGATAGACCAAAGCCATTGTTTGGATGAGAATTCCCATAGACGGCAATGTGGCTTTCGGATTTGCATTTTGTTTGGTGTCGCAGAGGTGGTGTGTATTATACTTCTCTGGCGGTCTCTTCTCCATAGTTATTTGCACAGTAGATAACAGACATCTCCTGATGAGATAGACAGATGCTTCTAATTCCGAGTGATGGCCCTCCCTCTCTCACGATAGATGGTGTTGTAATAATTAAATCTCCTTCAGCAGTGACACTGGAAATCGAAATCAAACAATAGCTATATAAAACACTTCACTCTCACGCTTATGTACAGAGAATTGATTGTCTAGAAACTCACATCTTCCTAGCCTTCCCATGAGGGAATCAAGCCAGAACAAGCTCTGATACCATGTTTGAATTCATGAGAGTAGAGATACACAAAAAAATGATTTATCTTATCTTTAATAAACAGAGATACATCAAATATATATAGTTGGAGTGAGATCCAACTTATTCCATTTTTGGAGAGAGAGGTTGAGAGAATCTCTCAACATCCTCCAACAAACCAAACAATCCCTAAAATTTAGTACACAACATTAATGTGAGCATTATCTCAAACAATAAAAATATATCAAATAGGAGTAGAAATCTACATTTAATTATATTTGAAGCCTATGGACCAAATACCATGGACAAAATTAATAATAATACCATGCAAACAAAAACATTAACCTTAACATTATTATTATTATTATTATTAAATTTAATATTGATATTAATATATTATAATATTAAAATTATTAAATTTAATAACTTTATATTAATACAATATTAAATTTGTTATATATATATATATATAAACTCTAGATATATATGGGAGGGAAGAACAAAGACATATGATTGAGGTGGAGAGATAGAGGGAGTGACAAGGGAGATATTGGGATAAATTGAAGGAGAGGGGAGATGAGGAATGAAGAGAGAGAGAGGGAGAAGAGTGAGAGAGGTAGAGAATGGTAAGAGAGGGAGAGGGAGACATAAATATGGAGGTGTGAGAGAGAGAGAGAAGGAGAGAGGGAGGGAGAAGGAGAAAGGATTGGAGGGGAGAGAGAGAGAGAGAGAGAGAGAGAGAGGGAGATAGGGGAAGAGAGAGGGGGAGAGAGAAAGGATGAGAGGAGGAGAGAGGGAGAGATAAAGAGACGGAGTTGGAGGGGGAGAGAAGAAGAAAGACATAGAGAGTGAGAAGTGCAGAGAGAGGGAGTGACAAGGGAGAGATGGAGAAAGAGTGTGTATTTTTAGGGTTGAGATAAAGAGACATAAAAGGAGTGATGGAGACAAGGGGGGAGAGAAGGAGAGAGAAGAAGGAAGGGAGGGATATAGTAACATATTTGGAGAGAGAGATAGAGTGATGGGGAAAAGAGAGGATTTGAGGGTAGAGAGAGAGAGAGAGTGAGTGATGGAGGAAGAGAGAGGGAGGTAGGAGAGAAAGGGAGAGAGAGGAATGAAAAGAGAGGGGACTTGAGAGATAGGATGAGAGAGGGAGGGATAGAGAGATGGATTTGTAGGGGAGAGAGGGAGGGATAGAGAGATGGAGTTGAATGGGCAGAGACAGAGGGATAGAGAGATGGAGTTGGAGGAGGAGAGAGGGATGGATAGAAAGATAGAGTTAGATGGGGAGAGAGGGAGGGAAGAAGAAATACATAGAGAGTAACAAGTGGAGAGAGTGAGGGAGTGACAAGGGAGAGATGGAGATAGAGTGTGTATGTTTGGGGGTGAGATAAAGAGAAAAAGAAGAAGAGATTGAGAGAATGGGGGAGAGAAGGAGAGAGAGAGAGAGGCATATAATGACAAAGTTAGAAGGTGAAGATAGGGAGAGAGAGGAAGAGAAAGAGAGAGGTGGGAGAGAAAGGAAGAGAAATAGTGGAGAGAGGTAGGGAAAGAGAGATGGAGATGTAGCAGGGGAGAGAGAGAGGTAAGAAGAAACACATAGAGAGTAAAAGTCGGAGAGATAGAGAGAGAGAGAGACAAGGAGTATTAAGGAAGATGGAGGGAGAATGAGAGAGGATAGCAGGAGGGAAGAGAGATAGAAGCGGTGGAGAGGGAGGGAAGGGGAAGAGAGATAGAGGGAGGGAGAGGAGGAGGGAGATAATGGCAGACAAAATTAGGTTTTCTAATCATTTTGGCAAAGAGATAGTGGCAATATCAATCAGCTTCTGCAAGTCCTGTCAAATTAGTAGAGTCAATCAATCAAGATTCTTATTTCTATCCCCACCACCAAATAATTGAAGCCCATGATACATATCACGGGTGTACAGTACAGTCGTTTAAGAATATTAGAATATATATGAGGAATATTGAAATCCTTGTTTTCAAATATCAGTCTATTTCTGGCCAACCAGATCTCCCAAATAAAGAAGAAAGGGAGCGGCCTGAATCTTCATTTCAGCTTGTACCAGTCCATTGCAGTGGATATAAAGTCACTCGGGATCCAATTTGGTTCAATAACATAGTGGCTGAACATCTTCCACAGATTACAAACAACTGGGCAATTGAAAAAAATGTGTGCAATGGATTCGTCCTCAACAAAACAGATTGCGTATCTACTAGGGCCACATTGTCCCCTTTTGACTAGATTATCCCAAGTAAGGACTTTACCCTTCCATACCAGCCATCCGAAGATAACGATCTTAGTTGGGACTCTAAGTTTCCAAAACTGAGAGAAAGAGGAGGAATGCATATCTGCATAAGAATTATAGTTGATACGCTGATAAATATTCTTTACAATGACTGAATTCCCATGAAGAGGACCATCCCAAATAATGGCATCACCACTCATAGCGTGACAAAATCCAGCCCCCCTAAGAGTGTTTTGGTATTGAACCCATTCCTTAGCATAAATACCATTCAAACCCAACTGTTCAGCCGATTTGATAATTGGACCATGATGTGTCCAATATAAAATGATCTGCGATAAATAGATAATGCCACGGTGGTTCAGTCGGTGAATAAGGCCCATGGAAAGTCCAGGTTGATTTGAAATGTCATGCCACTGTCTGATACCAATAGGGATGCGACCGCCATATCAAGTGATTTAATGAATAAATATCAAGTGATTCATCTTAAGCTTTCACCATATCAAGTGATTTAATAAATAATTTCTTTCCCATATACGTGTTCAAGTTTTTGGAGATGTGTTATAACATTTATGAAAAAATTATATTTAATATAATATTGATAACTAATCTTTTCAAATTACCTATTATTCAAAAATTAAATCCTTGATAAATAATTCAAACAGATAATTATGTATCGAAAAACCAACTCTAAACTTGAGACATTTTCAAAATAAGTCTTTACAAAAAATTATTCAATTTGTAAAATATATTTAAATATTCAAACATGAAATGAAGTTAAGTATTTGTGTAGAAAATGATTTTAATGATATGAAAAGCCATTGCAAAATTTAAGAAAGCTTTCCAATTAAATGATTAGGATTTGATTTGATTTTGCTTTGTATTCAATAGATTCTCAATTAAGATGGTATTCAAACTTTTTTAATATTATACATTATAAAGAAAGTTATAATTTCCATATTATAATAAATTTAATATACAAACACTAATATATGAATCTTATCCAAGTAGATAAAGCAGTGGAATTCAGTTTATCACTTAAATTCTCTGTAGATCAGGAAGAAGTGCTTTTATTTATAAAAACATAAACATAATATAAAAACCCACGGAACCTCATATATTCTTTGACAAATATCGTTAAAAAACCTCCACAGACACTATAGTAAATAAGTTATTTATCCAAAAGTTTTCAGGTACTCGAAGCACAAAATTCCAAAGAAAAACCAGAGTAGGATGTATCTTGCCCATAGGATTAGAGAATATGGAAGGATTTTAGTAAATATGGATACAGACCATGGTGACAGAGTTGTAAGTCAGCGCGTCTATATTAAAATCTAACCGTATACAGAAATTGTAGAGTCCAGATACATGACTGATAAAAACCCTGTAACTTGAAAAACTTGAAACAAAACGGGGTAATCATTTCCATGTTTGTACCCTGCAGTTACGGTGCAACATGCAGTTATGATTTCAGGTAAGCGATATCGAATTTTAATATTTGTTTTAATATTTCCATATTGGTATTATTATTAATAATATTTTTTTTTTATGATAAATAAAATATTTTGATCATGTGTATATTAAATATTAAATATCTTTTGATGTGATTATTACTTAAAATTTTAGATATATATTTTATGGATTACACAAGTCAAATTTTTAATGTTGAAATTCTGTTTTGTATAGTTTTGATAATGAATCACATTGACTGGTTCAAAAAATATCTGCAATAATGTGATTATCACCTAAATTTTCTTATATACATTTTATGAATCACAAAAACCAAATTCTTAATATTAAATATTATAATTTTACATAAAAATAAAATAATCAAAATTATATATATATATATATATATATATATATGCAATTTTTTTTGTCTTTAAAATCCAAGTTTTAAATTTAAATATTATATAAGACATTTTATTGTAATTAAAAGTTTTCATTAAAATTTTCATTAATCAAATTAAAAATTTTAATTTAATTAAATATTACATAATATAAAAATTTTATTTTTATAATATTTATTGGGTCAAAATTTTTTATTATATTATATTTAGTGGATCAATATTTTAATAATTTTTATTTAACTAATTAACTAATTCATTAAGTGCTAGTCTTAAATGGCTAGTTTTCTTCAACTAATACGGGGCAATGATGCATCCACATTATTCAATTAGATGAATTGGCTTTTCATGCGAAACGTAGCCATCCTAACGATGTGATTAATTTGAAACGACATTTATCTAATCTATGGATCACAAAAGTCTCAAAATATCTGAATATTAAGATTATTCTATTTCAATATCAATATAATAATATATCTTTATAAAGAAAAAAAAAGTAAAATATCCATTTTAAATTTTATATCAATTTTATATAGAGATATTAAAAATAAAAAATTTCAATTACTTCTAAAAAAAGGTAAGATGTAGATTCAATTCTTAATATGAAATAGATATATAGCATTTCAAAAATATTAATAATAAAATATTTTAATGTGAGTTATAAATAAAATATTTCAATGGAAATTGAAATTGAAGGACATGTGTCCATGTTCAAATCTAGTTGATATATGGTTGGTGTACACACTAGCATGCTGATGTTGATTTATCCTAACCTTTCATTTATCAAGTGTTTAGAGAGATTAAATATTTTGAAGTGCAACGTTTCTTTAAATTTTGCACTTTAAAAGAGGTTTGCACTTCACGTAATTTGATTTATCAAGAGTTTTAATAAATTTGAGTTTAAAATAAATCATTAATTTTAAACTCATTTTAATTACTTTAAATTTTACCTCTGCTAACCATACCTCCTCCAAGCATAATTTAAATATGTATTGCGCCATATGATATAATAAGGAACATGTGTGGTATGGTTGTATTGTTGAGCCTTGTTGCAAAGGAGGTCATGGGTTTGACTCCTACTCACTTTGCTTGGACCTCAACCATAATTTTGGTGGCCCTGGGATGCCACGTGGCAACCCCTGGCTGGTCCATGTGGTAGCACGTGGTTGGCCACCCTTAACCCAATCAAAATTTACCACAAAAAACCACTGAAACAGTGCCACTTGGCACCACCCAATTCGCTAGAGAATATACTCTTTGACTAGTCAACCTGCCCACTGGGCATGCCCAGTCAGCAATATGGACTGCTGACTGGGTTGCCCTGCATTTTTTTCCAAAAATTTGTTTATTTGACAAAGCAGACAGAACACGTTTCTAGGAGCATACAATGTCGGTTTTCTGCAAAACGAGTTGGGACGACTTTAGAGTGACGAGATCTATGCGGTCATTCAGGTTCTACACCATTCTGACAAATTTCATTTTTTAGCATAATTTTGAGCACCTAATCACACGAATATAGGATATATGAAAACTTTCAAAATAAAATAGATAAATTGAGTTTTTTAATATTTCAAAAATCATAGTTAAAATAAATTAATATGCATTTTTATATATTTATATTTATTATATTTTATTAACTATAAAATATGAAATTATGCTAACATTATTTAAGATAGATTTAAACAATGTTATTTTTAATTGAATATATCTTTTTTTTTTCAACAAAAATCATATCCTTGTAGATGTCACTAATGTCTGTACTCATTGTTGTTTATAATTTATCAAACAATGTTTTAAAAAATATTAGCAATTTTTTTTGAATCTCTATATTTACACATATATAAATTTAGCTACTTATTCTTATCAATAAGAAATTTAGCTCCACTTAGAGTAACCATTAATGATGTTTACATTAGAGATTTTGGTAGAGCTTATGCACATGCATTCAACAATGGAATTTGTTTGTAGTTAGATGATCTTCCCAAATCTTCTATTCTTTCAGTATACATTTACACATTTAGGGGCAATTGCTAATTTTATTTTCTTATAAAATGCATGATTTTATTACTATGATGTTGTTAGAAACCTTAATCCTTTAGTTTAATGAAATTAGGTATAGAGTTAAGCATAATATAACAGATAGTTGGTTAGTCCAACTCATAGCCCACATGTATTTCACCAGATTTTCCATCTAATAAATACGTGACAATCTTTAATGAATATTGCATTGGAGTTTTTTAACATGATTCTTAGTGTGACATGGTATTAGAGCTGAGTGCTCCCTTCCTCCTACTTTTTCTTTCAGGTTTTGAATAGAGTTGTGACACTACATGATATTGGTTATTGTTGATTTTTAGTGTACCTTGGACAAGTGGTTTCCCATGGATTAGTATCTACCTAAGGAAAAGTTTCCAAAATAATTCTTTTCCGAAGTGTGACTTTATAAAGTGAAAGCGACTTTATAAGTGGTAAAGTCAATGTTAAACTATAAAGTGAAAAGTGACTTTAGACATAAAGTACAATGTGGGTAGTTTATTTAATGGGTGAGTTAAAAAATAGAAAGTGAGAATTAAATGCACATATATTCTCATCCCTTGATCTAAATGAATCTGGGCCATTAGATCTTAGGGTTTCCCAAAAGTGATTTAGGGAAACAAAAGGGAGAAAAGAAAAGAGAGACGACATTCATTCATTCTTCAAGAGCATATTGGAGAAATGAGGCTAAGGGTTGGAGAAGTTCTGGAGGAGAAATTTGTTGCAGCAAACTGAAGGACTGATTTTTGGGCAAAGCTCGGCATAGAAGATAGTAGAAGGTATAGAATGAACAACATTTAATATTGTGAGCTACACATAGTTCGAGAGAAGTTTTTGATTTTTTGTTTTTCAAAAATACGTACAATCCATATGGAATCCGTACAGTATGTATCTGTATAGTACATATTTTCAGCTTCAAGTAGGCATGGATATCGAGGTAAATTGGGCATGGTTTTCAAGGGGTTTTGGGCTGAAGAGATAAGTTGTATTTTGTAGTTTTGTTTTGTTTACAAATGTATTTTTCCTAAACTTGAAAGATAAATAAGTTTGAAGAGTTCTCTAACATGTTTTTCCCTAAGAAGATTGAATGGGTTTTCACTGGGTCTAAGTTGACCAAAAATATGTGTGTTTTTCTATGTGTTACTAGTTTGTTTATGTCCATATTTATTTTCAGCATGTGTTGATAGTCCCATCTGTTTTAATCTGAAAGTTTCATTTCTAGAATTCTATATGTTGAATGTATGCTTGTGGGGAAGGACATTTAACTGAATGGGAGTGATACGGTGAAATTAAAATCGGGTTGGAATTGCAGGAAACCTTTTAGTCATAAAATTTCAACATGCTATCAGAGTTATAGGTTGAAAATTTCATTTTGAACAATAGATAATAGTTTGGGACAACAAACAATGGTTTGAAAAAAAAACTGAAATTGGACAAAAAACTGTTTTTTTAGGACAACAAGGTGAAATTTCATACAGACCGGACTTTTGGGACAACAAGGTGTGCTGGAAAGTTCATTTCTCCATTTTCTTGGTTTTGTAAATTTTGGACAGTTGTCATGGCCATGTTCTTAAGGATAGAGGACAGGTTGGATGGGATATCCAACTATGTCATTTGGAAGGATAGAATTTAGAGAACGTTTAAGGAGGCAGCATTTTGGGACAAAATACGGTAGAGGTTGTACCTCCTACTACTGCAGACGAACTTGCAGAATTCACAAAAATAATGCAAAGGCAAAAAACATTTTGATGGACAATATGAAGGATCATGTAGTTCATCAAATGAGAGGAAACACATATGCATATCAAATGTAGACAAATCTAACCACTCTCGATCAGAGTACCAATGAGACAAGGAAGATGGTACTCAAAGAACAATTGCAGAACATTAGGATGACAAAGGCTGGAAGTTTAGTTCATGATATTGGCAGGTTCAAACACACATGTGATTATTTGATTGTTACTAGTGAGGCAGTTGCACCCATAGAATTAGTCAGTATAGCTATAACGGGGCTTCCTAAGTCTTGGGAGGTATTTGGAGATATTGTTACCTCTATGGAGAATCT
The DNA here is from genome assembly GCA_034641835.2 of Pinus albicaulis. Classification (NCBI taxonomy): domain Eukaryota; kingdom Viridiplantae; phylum Streptophyta; class Pinopsida; order Pinales; family Pinaceae; genus Pinus; species Pinus albicaulis. The sequence continues at coordinate 784,845,735 of CM076584.1, forward strand.
TCATAATTGGGACAAATTCTGGGATGATTGTGTGCAGCATGAGATACAAAAGACTGGAAATGGTGGGGTGAATATAGCAGATGAGGAGGATGTAACCTTGAAAGCCAGGGGGGAGAATAAAGGGAAGGGCACGAAAGAGGCCTTATCATATGGGGCTAAGGGAAAGGAGAAGAAGAAGAATAAAGATATGGATATGTCCAAAGTCAAATGTTGGGCATGTCAGAGGATGAGACACGATGTTGCTACGTGTCTTGAGAGGAAAAACAATGGGAAGAATGGTACTGCAGCTTTAATAAAGATGGAGTAGTTTAATTAAGAGTTTGACAAGGACTTTGAATTTATTACCTCTACATATAGTAGGAGTACATCATCCGATGTGTGGTACATAGACAACGGGGCTTCCCGCCATATGGCTAGTGCATGGGAGTTATTTTCAGAGCTTGCAGAGAGGGCACTTGATATTGTGATTGTAGTAGGAGACAACCAAACGTTGAGAGTTGTTGGTGTGGGGACTGTTATCTTTGAGATGGAGTCTTTGCCTCCTTTGAAGGTCATGGATGTTTTGTATGTTCCAGGCTGAAGAAGAACTTGATTTTAGTGTCTTCTATGGAGGAGAAGGGGTTTGACATCACCTTCTTAGGAGGACAGGTATTGATGCATCCCAGGGGAGCTTCCATCACTTAGGCAAAAGTGATTGGAGTCCGCTCTGGGAAATTATACAGGTTCAGTTTTCAGTCGGAAAGAGCATTGGTGAGTGGCACATCTGGTAGCATTCACACTAGTACCACCAACAGTAGAGACTTGTGCTAGTTATGGCACTAGAGGATGGCACATAAGCATCATGGAGTTTTGATAGTTCCGAGGAGATCACTAGTGGAGTTCCTAATTTCAGTGTTGAGCATTATGAGGTTTGCAGAGGGCGTGTTTTGAGCAAGTACACCAAGTTACCATTCCCAAAGAGAGACAACATATATACATGTATACTAGACTTGATTCATACTGATGTTAGTGGTCATATGTCTCATGTATCTTTGGGTGGTTATGAGTATTATGTTATATTCATTGATGAATACTCTAGGAGGACTTGGATATATTTCCTGAAGACCAAGCGTGAGGTATTCAGTTGCTTTAAAGAGTTCAAATATCTTGTGGAAAAGAATATAGGTAGGAAGATTCAGGTCTTGAGGTCATACAATGGTGGTGAGTACACCGATGGTGTGTTTTCTTAATTTTGTGCACAAGAGGGCATTAGGTGAGATTTCACAGCTCCTTACAACCCCCAACAGAATGGGGTGTCTGAAAGGAAGAACAAAGCTATTTTTGGGTATGCTAGAGTGATGATTCATGATTAGGGGTTGCCTTTTTTTTGTGGGATGAGGCCTGCAATATTGTTGTTTATCTTCAGAACAATAGTCCTCACAAAGTATTGGGGAATATGTCTCCTAAGGAGGCTTTAAATGGAGAGAAGCCTCATGTGGGACATCTTTATATCTTTGGATGTCTCACATATTGTTATATCCCCAAGGAGAAGAGGATGAAGCTGAAACCCATGGCAGAGAAGGGTATCTTTATGGATTACAACGAGACTTCGAAGGCCTATCAAATATTCATTCCTTCTAAAAATAGAGTGGTGATTAGGAGGGATGTGAATTTCAAGGAGGAGAGGGCCCATCAGAGATCACAAGAGTATAATGAGAGAGATTTATAGACTTCTCGTCAGCAAGGAGGTCAGGTACAGGGAGTAGGACCTCAGGGTTCTAGATCAAATGGTACATGAGGTACTTCAGTGTCAGTGACATCTGGGGGCACTAGTGGCGAGTTCACCAAGCACTTATTTAGGGATTCCATTGGTACAAAGTTCACATGGTACTTCAACTGACACATGCACAGGTGCTGGTATAGTTTCTTCGAGGATAGGTGTTGGTACATGCACAGTAGGTTCATTTGGCATACCTTCAGTTTCACTAGACTGAGGGGCAGAAGATGAGGTTGCATATGGGGAAGCTTCTTTAGGGAAGAGGAGGCTCATGTTGCTTCAATACACCTTGAAGGAAGCGGATTTCGTTGGTCCTCCGAAGAGGGTGAACAGGGAGAGTGTGCCACCTGAGCAGTTTTGCAGTTATGTAGCCAAGGCTACCAACATTGTTGAATTTGAGCCTAGTAGCTATGAGTTGGTTGCCAAACAGGAGGTATTGAAAGAGGCTATGGTGGATGAGTATGCGTCTATCATTAAGAACAATGTCTGGGAGGTGGTGCCTAGACCTGATGGCAAGTCATTTATGACTTCTAGGTGGCTCTACAAGATCAAGCATGTTGCAAATGGAAGAATTGAGAATTTAAAGGCGAGGTTTGTGGCTACAGGGTTCTCAAAGATAGAGGGAGTTTACTATGATGAGACCTTCGCTCCCGTAGCTCTGTATAATTCTATTTGGTCCCTTATTTCTATTGCTACGGAGATGGGTTGGCAGATTCATCAGATGGATGCGAAGACCAAATTTCTGAACGGAGTTATAGAGGAGGAGGTGTATGTTGAGAAACCATAGGGCTTTGAGGAACTTGGGTGGGAGACCCATGTATTCTGGCTGAGGCAAGGACTCTACAAACTTAAGCAAGCTCCGAGAGATTGGTATTCGAGGATTGATACTTGATTGCAACAGATGGGTTTCACGAAGAATGATGCAAATCTGAACCTATACTACATTATTGTAGGGGATGATCCGCTCATTATTGTGATATATATTGATGACTTGTTCATTACTGGGGAAAAGAGACAGATTAGTGGTTGCAAGGAGAATCTTTCTATGGAGTTCCAGATGAAGGACATTGTGTTTTTGCATTACTTTTTGGGGCTTGAGGTGTGGCAGGAGGAGGGTCATATATTTTTGGGGCAGGGGCAGTATGTTGTGGATGCATTGAGTATATTTCACATGGAAGATTGTAGACCCATGTATACACCTATGATCACCAACTATAAGAAGCTCCATTCTTCATATTCTAGTTTGATGGCTCCCATGTTGTATAGGAAACTTATTGGGTCCTTGATGTATATATTCAACATTATGCCAAATATATGCTTTGCACTGAACACACTTAGCCAGTTCATGGTTGAGCCCAAGAGGGTCCATTGTGTAGCTGCAAAACACATTCTTCACTACTTGTAGGGGACTGTTGATTATGGTTTGGACTATAGGCGGGGAGATGGAGTGAGGTTGGCAGGTTACACAGATTCAGATTTAGCAGGGTGTGCTTCTGGTAGGAAAAGCACTTTAGGGTGTTTCTTTGGATTGGGTTCAGCTGTTGTGTTGTGTTTCAGTCGAAAAAATAATTCAGTTACTTTGAGCTCTTTTGAGACTTAGTATATGGCCGCTAGCCAAGCTAGTTGTGAGGCCATTTGGCTTTGCAAGTTGTTGTATGGCCTATTTTATCAGGAGTTGAGATTGACAGTTATTCACTGTGATAATCAGAGTTGCATTAAACTCACAGAGAATCCAACATTTCATGACAAGTCAAAACACATTGACATCATATATCATTCATTATGGACAATGTTTAGAACAGGGAAGTGAAGCTGGATTATATATCGATAGATGAGTAGATGGTCGATGTTCTCACGAACTCCTTGCGAAGAGGAAAGCATGTCCATTTCAGGGACAAGATGGGTGTGGTGAGAAACACTTTCCTCAGTAAGAGGGAGTGTTTATTTTTAATGTACCTTGAACAAGTGGTTTCCCATGGGTTAGTCTCTACCTAGGGAAAAGTGTCCAAAATAATTTTTTTCCTAAGTGTGACTTTATAAAGTGAAAGTGACTTTATAAGTGGTAAATTCAATGTCAAAATATAAAGTGAAAGTGACTTTATAAGTGGTAAAGTCAATGTTAAAGTATAGAGTGAAAAGTTACTTTAGAAATAAAATACAATGTGGGTACTATATTTAATGGGTGAGTTAAAAAATAGAAAGTGAGAATTAAATGTGTAGAAATTATACAACAAGCATGTATATCTTGGATTCACCTTATCTAACAATGTGCCAAAGTTAAATATAGGATCGCTTCTACAAATATTTTGCGGAATTAAAAACATAATCACTAATCACATGAACATGAAGAAGATCAATCACACACAACATCGATAATTTCCCGGGGAAAGCTTACAGCTAAAAACCCCACTATCTTCTATTGTATATTAAGCATGGATCATGAAACAATTACATACAAAAATATTCTCACAAGAGCCCTCAGTACATCAGCTGATTGTATCACATTGTTATAAAAAAATTGGCAAATTATTTAACCAATTTATTGCCTCCAAACAGCCTACCTTGCTTTCACAATCCCTCCTTAATGATATCCCTAAATTGATGCAATCCTGCATACCTTGACTGCGCAAGTATCATGGGCACTCCAATGAGTGTTTTCCTGCATGTGTGCAAGAAGATAATACTACAACTGATAGTCAACTTCCCTTTCACCTAGAACTCAACTAGGTCTCCACTGGATCTGACATGCATGCAGCTAATAATAGTAAATCCTCAGTTGCATGTGAGATCACTAATTGTGAATTAATTAATATTTAATTTACTAGATATCTCACTAGTGTATCTTCAGATACAACTAGCACAACTGAGTTTAACTCTCTTAATTGAGTTAAATTGTTTACAACGTGCACCAACTCATGTACTACTGCACTTCAAACTCCATTACAACTAGAATTACTCTGCATGTCCCACCAACCAACCTCTGACTCAAAATTCACTAGCTAATTGAATTTTCCACTCTAGTTAGCTATTTCAAGTCCACATTGAGAATATATTACAGTTTAATGTCCATCTAAATTAAGGGATAATAAAAATAGACATGCACCCAAAAATATCCCTGTGGGCCCCACCCTAGTGTAGGTGCTTAATGAAACCAGGTGCTTAATACACTAGTGTGGGTGTTGAATATTCTTGTTGAATATAAACACTCCCTCTCAACAAGAAAGGGATTATCCTTCACCCCGATCATGTCTATATGATATTCAAATTTTCTCCTGGTGAGCACCTTCGTCAGAATATCTGCATCCTAATATTCTATGGGAATGTACTAAAGCAACATGATCCTCCTCTGCACACAATCTCCGAGATGATGGTACCAAATATCTATATGCTTGGACCTATCATGAAACACATGATTAATAAAGAGTTTAATGCAACTATGATTATCACAATGAATCATTGTCAGATCCATCTCAAAACCAAACACACCAACCAAGATATTTCTCATCTAGATAGCCTCACATACAGCTTGGCTTGCTGCCATGTATTCCGCTTGTGCTGAACTGAATGCCACGGATCGTTGTTTCCTGCTATACTAGGAATTTGTTGTCGATCCAATGCTAAAGATCCCCCTTGATGTGCTCTTTCTGTCCGATGGAATTCTAGCCCAATCTGCATCCGTGAATCCATGCAACTTCACTCCATCCGTTCATCTGTACAATATACCATACTCTGATGTGCCCCTCAGGTATCTCAAGCCATGCTTCCCTGCCTTCCAAAAGATCTTGGTAGGCTTAACCATAGCTTGACTCAGTTGGTTAATGGTGTAGCAAATTTCCGGTCTCGTGTTCACTAGATACATTAGCGAACCCACTAATTGTTGATAGACAATAGCATCCAATACCTCTCCAGAAGTAGCATCCTGTTTCCTCCAGTTTCCTGGAAGAGGATTATCCATGGGTTTGCAACTCTCCATGTTAAACTTACCCAGTATCTCCTTTGCATACTTGCCTTGAGACAAAAAAATTTCATCATCCCACTGCCATATTTCCAATCCAAGGAAATGATGAAGGAGGCCCATATCCTTCGTTTAGAACTCCCTTACAAGATCCTCCTTGCATGAGTGTATCAGGTGCTCATCACCAGTCAAAATTAGATCATAAACATAAAGAAAAATGGTCAGTAGCTTACCCTAAACCACAATTTGGTGCAAGTTTGCATCTGCTTCACTTTTGGTGAAGCCCAGTCCGGTGAAATAACTGTCTATCCGAGTGTACCAAGCACGGGGTGCTTGCTTTAGCCCATACAATGCTCTTTTGAGCCTGCACACATGCAACTCTTTGTTGAAGATATTGAAACCTTCAAGCTACTCTATGTACACCTCTTCCTTAATGATCCCATTGAGAAACACAGTTTTCACATCCATCTGATGAATGTGCTAGCCCATCTACGCTGAGAGTGCAAGGATGGATCTTATGGAAGAGTACCTTGCGACAGGCGCAAAAGTCTCATCATAATCTATCCCCTCAATCTGTGAGAAACCTTGGCCACAAATTTGGCCTTTTATTTCTCCACACTCCCATCAGCAGCTTGCTTTACCTTGTAGATCCATCTTGAACCTACCACTGATTTTTCAACTGAACTTGGGACTACCTCCCATGCACTTTTTTTGACAATGGAGTCATACTCCTCCACCATTGAATTAACCCAAGTAGGTTGTTGCACTGCTTCCTTAAAGGAAGATGGTTCAATCACAATACGTTTTCTCATAAGAGCCATGTATCTAGTAAATCGGTTAGGAGATTTTCTTTGTCTGCGTTGTGAAGTAGGGGCTCCTACATTCTGTGCAGCATCAAGTCTCATCCTCTCAGCTTCCATGGTACTCCTTCTACCATTTTTGATGGATGGCTCTGCATGAGTGATTTCCTCCACTATGAACCTCCTCATGTGGTTAATCCACATCTTGAGACTCATCCTTGGGAACCAACAATTCCTCCTCTGCATGCAAGTCCAGATCCCTCTCAAGGGACAATTGCATGGCTTTCCCCTCATCAAATTTTATATCCCATCGCACAACGATCATTCTTCTGTTTGGAAAATACACACGATAATTATGGGGTGTTTTTGTGTACCCCACAAAAATACCAACCTCAGCAGTCAGTTCTAGCTTCTTCCTGTCATCCTTGGTCACATGCACATAAATAGATGAGCCAAAAATATTAAAGTGTGAAACATCAGGTTTCTTACCAGTGAAATCCTCTTCAGGTATATGCATGCCAAGTACTCTATGAGGACAACGATTTTGCACATAAATCGTAGTGTTGCATGCTTCTGCCCACAAATACATTGGTAGGCCTTGATCATGCAACATCGCTCGTGCTGCACCCATGATCGTTTTGTACTTTCTCTCCGCGACCCCATTCTGCTGTGGGTTATGAGGCGTTATGAGTTTTCTTCGAATTCCTTCTTTGCTGCAGAAGTTCTTGAATTCGTTAGAGATGTATTCTCCACCATTATCGCTCCTAAGAGCCTTCACTTGCTTCCTCAACTCTTTCTCCACCAATGCCTTAAACTCACAGAACTTAGATAATGTTTTGTCTTTCTTCTGCATGAAGAAGATCCATCATTTACGAGAAAATTCATCAACAAATATTACATAGTACTTATGTTTTACTGTTGAAGCAACCGAGAATGGTCTTCACACGTCTGTGTGAACTCTCTCAAGGATCCCCCAAGGAAGGTTCTCCTTCTCATGAAAGGTGGACTTTACATACTTCCCCATGGTGCAACCTTTTCACTGATCTAATTGAGCAAGTGTTCCCATTGGAAGTCCAGTAGAAATTTGTTGCATGACTTTCAAGTCTCCATGATGAATATGGCCCAATCGCCTGTGCCATAATTCTCCCTCATATCAGCTCACCACTTTTTCTGCCTTTCCCATCATGGTAGCACAACCATCTACCTCTAGCTTATAGATATTCTTAACTTGAATCCCTATTCTCTTGGCTTGACCCATTGTTTTATGTCGCAGGAAATATTTTCCATCACTAAAAACAACGTCATAACCTTTGTCCTCCAACATTGCGACTGAGACCAAATTTTTCTTCAAAATTGGTACATGCATTACATATTTTAATTGAAATGTTTTACCTGACTCCCTCTAAAAGGTAATGGTACCAATCTCGGTAGCACTGTACCATCCGTCTCCCATCATGTGAAAGGAAGTGCCACTATCCAAATACCACACCGATCCCAATGCACTTGACACCATGCATGTAATCAAGGAGAAGTCAAGCTCAAATTGTGAGGCAAGGGCCTCACTAGCTGCAGATCCAACAAACTTCTTTTTCTTCTTCTTTTGTGGACATTTAGTAGCAAAATTCCCATGTTCATGAAAATGAAAACATTTCACCTTGGACATGTCCTGCTTCTTGCCTTTGGACTTGGATTTTGAAGAAAATTTCTTCCATTTCCCCTTCCTTGCCTTGGCAACCAAAGCACAATCCTATTCATCCTCATTCTTAGATGAAGATCCATCTCTGGTGTTCCATCTTAACTCCTCCTGCACCAGATCCGACCACAGTCGTTCCCAATCTGGAAATTTTTCCCTTTTGTTGACAAAGTCTTGATAATTATGCCAATTCTTAGGAAGTCCTAGGAGAGCCAAGCTCACCAAATCATCATCAACGGCTATTATTCCCACACTCCCCAGTTCATCCCGACATTGGAAAAAGTTCGTGAGATACTTTGGAATAGTGTCGCCCTTTTCCATCTTGATCTTCCTGAGTTTATCTTTGAGCGCCAATTTTCTATGGTCGTTGCTTCTTTGGAATAAATCCGTCAATGCCTTCCACATAAAATATGGTGTGGCTTTCCCATGGAGGCTTGAGATAATGTGGTCTCATACTCCCTCCAACAGGATAGTCCTTGCCTTTGCCACTTTCTTTTGCCATGCATCAAGATTGGAAGCGTCAGTAGCATATGGCTTAGGAACATCTTTGTCAATGAACTCCTTCAAGCTATTGTCTTCAAGTACTACCTCCATCCTATCCTTCCAAGAAATGTAGTTCGATCTGCCCTCGAGTGCATACTCTAACCTCAAGCCATTGAAAGCCATTTTGATCTTGAATCAACTGTAGCACCAAGAAATATTTGCTGCAAATTTGAATTCTATCCAGTCTCAAACTCAAATCCTACTTCACTTCTGCAATTTCCTATGCTCTGATACCATGTAGAAATTATACAACAATCATGTATACCTTGGATTCACCCGATCTAATAATGTGCTAAAGTTAAATACTGAATCGCTTCTACAAATATTTTGTGGAATTGAAAACACAATCGCTAATCACATGAATATGAAGAAATATCAATCACACACAACATAGATAATTTTTCGGGGAAAGATTACATCTAAAAACCCCACTATATTCTATTGTGTATTAAGCATGGATCATGAAACAATTACATACAAAACTCTTCTCACATGAGCCCTCAGTACATCAGCTAATTTTCTCACACTATCACTAGTACAAAATGGCTAGTTAGTTACTAAAAAAATGACTAAAATTTTCATATAAACAACTATTTTTCAGTCGGTGTGTTAGAGTCGGTCCTTACAGCCCTCCGTCAAAGATCATTTCGCTTTTTGCATATCATTTTTAGGTGTCTCGTTCACTTCACTTCGTTGCATTTCACTAGGGGCATGCCATTGACTGACGAGAGGGTTTGGTCGTCTTGTATTCCCTCATGCTTGTACCTGATGGGCTCATTAAAACTCCTCAAACATCATCGAAGTTCAGGTCACGTCATTCATGATCATAAATGATTATTTTCGTCAACAAGAGTTTTTTAGTCCTAGAGTCTAGGGTTGCAGTCTTTTGATATATTTAATAAATGCCCGTAGGCCATGAGGATGGTTTCGAAAAGGTTCTTGATTCAAAATTTCATCATCAAAAACATTTGAAGACATTTCTAGTTCAAAAGTCTGTTTTGAACTAGAAACTGTCAAATTTATTTTTTGTAACAAATATGTGTTTTTTCCATCATAAAATTTTTCAATGCAACCTCTGGTCTTTGCCGAAGTCAAAATTCCAAAATCCCTGCAAATATCAAATCATTCCATCAGTCCTAAAACTCAGAAAAACAGTGAAAAGCCAAAAGACAAAATTGCATTAAATGATAAAGTGCCAAATTGCAAAACAATACAAAGTGGGTTGTGGAGGAAATAAAAACCAAATCTGATTCTTGTGAGATATTTCTCAAGATATATAAACCATTGGAGACAATTTATTTTCACAAGTTTTCAAAGCCAAGGTCGAATTGGAGTGTTGAAGGGCGAAAGTCTTGTTTTGAAGCCGTGAGAGTGAACTAACAGTGCGCGCGGCGCATACAAATGGCGTGCGGCGCATAGGGAGCGCGCGGCGCACTAGGCATTAGTTGCCAATGTATTTTTACATGCGCACGACGCATACACAGCGGGCGGTGCATTGGGCATGCGCGCGGCACATAGAGCCCTAAGGCCAGAAAATTTCACTCCCTCACCCAAATTCGTTCCAAAACGTCTCATTCACCTACAAGTAAGTTATTCAAGCTTGCTTATTGATTCATGGATATGCTATGGTGTTTCAAACGTGAAGAAAACAAGTGTTTGATATGGTGAACGTTAAACCCTATATTCATTGCCAAATTCGCTCCATAGGGTTTTGAAAAAAATGTTGGTGATATTATTGGGGTTTCAAATCTTAGGTTATTGACATATATGCTCATGCCATCTATTGTCATTGGTGTCACTGCTTATTATACACCACAGCCTCATAGTCTTTTTCCTATTCCATCATTGTTGTCACTGTGATTACCATACCATTGTCTCAATGTTTGTCATTTATGTTATAACACAGTCCCATATCCACTATCCTACATCCTCCATTGACAAAGCCTAATTGTTACTGCAAGGGATATTTCTTTGTCCTACACTACACTACACTCATTCCTATTCACTTGTCAAATCCCCATGTAGTCAAGCAGTGGCTGTTTTCCAATTCAAACTCACTTGACAGTACTTTTATCATTGTGGTTTTCCTATAGCACCTTGATACATATGTGACACATTTGGGATTAGAGCATACACTGAACTCTTGTTCTAACTATACCTATATCAGCATATATTTTTCAAACATCTTGATTTCAGCGCCATGTCAGAGACGAATTCAGTTTATGAGCAGGGGTATGACAGTGATTCCACAGCAGAGGCTAATGTGCCACAGAGGTCTCACAAAAGTGGCAAAAGTGGTAGACATGTCAGGGAAGAGCCTACTTCTTTGGCTCATTTGTAGGCTTGCCTGCTTGCAATGGATTGTTTTCAGCATCAGTCATGTTTCCAATACTGTGAGATGATTTCCCAAACTCAGCATCATCATGAGCTAGCTCGCCTATTTGTTCTACATTTACATGATGGCCATGTAAACCTTGCCGGAGTAAACTTCATTCTGTCACCAGAGACCATTGCTCAGGCCGCCGGGATACCAAACGTAGGAGAGGAATGGAACAAACGACAGCAGCTAGAGAAATCCTATTATGAGCCCTATATCAGACCTGGATATATGAGGCGGCTGAGCAGGGTATTTCCATTCCAATTTCTAAGGGATGAGTATGCACCATTGATGAGACTGATCATTCGATATTTCAGTTGTGAGGGAAGATTATCGCGCCTCTATGCGTACCATATCCGTTTGTTGATGCATTTCACGAGGGTACGTATGATGAGCATTCCATACTTCATGTACCGTAACATGGAGCAGATGACATTTCTTGTACAGAAGAAGACCCCAGCACAGCAGCATAGCAGCATATATCATTACGCGTTGATCAAAATCATGGTGGTACATCAGCTCACACAGCAGGGCATCGCATGGGATGAGTTCATCTCCCGTGATTTCTTTGCAGCGTCACCGCCACCTCCCGAGGTAGTTCATGATGAGGGAGAGCCTTCACACCAGCTTGATATTCCTGAGGCTGAGCATATCAGCGCTCCAGTGTATGTGACATATCAGCGAGGCCACAGAGCCTTATTTGCAGCTACACGACGAGTACTAATCTCCACCCAGGGTGGAAGGGGTCTCGTTGACTTCATCAGGAGCGCGAGTACTATCTCCACCCGGGGTGGAAGGGTTCTCGCCTTCTTCATCAGCACAGGTACAGGTTCAGGACAGAGGCAAGAGGCCTATGCACGATGAGGGCCCTTCAGGAGGTCGAGACACTGATTTTACACTCATCGATGTTGATGCGAGCTCTCCTAGCTCGAAACTGAGGGAGGTCATCCAGGAGCAGAAAGCGGAAATTGGTACTTTGACAGAGAATTTGTAGAGAGCACAGTGGGTGATAAATTACTTGGAGCAGCGGAACAAACAGCTGGAGGATCAGCACACACTTGTAGATCTGCGGCGAATCCGTGAAGATCGACAATTGGCCCGGAAGAGACCAGGTGACATGACACCGGCTGATCGTGATACTTGCCTCACGCATGTTAACATTTATTTGGAGAAGTTGTTGGCAAAGGCCAATAGAGAAAAATACATGCTCCGTCATATGAAAGGTCATTATTGGGCCCGCATGCACGTCTGCAAAGCAAAAATGAAAATTCTGAAGAGAAGGTTGAGCAGAGCACTGAAACGGCGAAAGAGGCCTGATCCACTCCAGATTTTGGCCGAGGCTTCATTGGCTGAGCATGAGGCATGATGGGGGATCTTCGCTCTGAATTTCAGTAAATTTGGAGAGGTTTTTGTGATTTTGGAAAATTTTGGTCCCAAAACAGGTTTTCCCGCCCAACGCGTAGCGCGTCACGACGCGCGCTTATGATTGGGACACTTTCTGGAGGAAAAATTTGTATTTTTGGATTTTTCATGGTAATTTATGCATGCTCAAAAATGGCCGAAGCATTTCATCAAGTTCTGGATGATCAAAAGGGCCAAAAACACCATGAAAATCACCTTTCTGCCACCTTTTGCACCAGTAGGAAGTACTTGTGGGAGAATGAAGCTTTGGAGGGGAAAATGAGCTCCAAATTGAGAAATTCCACTTGGGTTGGATAGCATACATCTAGGGCTTTCCAAAAAGCTATAATGAGCTTGATTTTGATGCCAGGAAGTGCTCCAAAAGCAGGTCCAACGACGCGCGGAACATAGAGATTTGGCGCGCGGCGCATAGAGATTTTTGGTCAATTTTTCATCTTCGAGCTCAGAATTTCGGCCAGTTGGACCAGTTTTGATTGTGGATGTAATTTTTGAGTTATCTTGATGTAATTTTGTGGTTTTAATGTAACTTTGATTCACTTTTACCTGTTCTAGATGATTCACTCCCAAAAAAGTGAAAATCAAGTGAAAGAATCAGTTTCCTTCCTTTTAGAGGCAAGTTGTTTGGCTGCCTAGATTTTAGCTCCTTATTTAGAATTGGTTCAAAATGCTCCTAGAAGCATGAGCTCGACCCCTAGAGGCATGGAAAGGGGTTAGACTTGTCTATTTATTGTATTTTCTGAGACACTTTCAGGGATGGACTCTTGGGAAAAGTTTGGCACACTATTGTACATATTTTCTGAATTTTGGCTAAGGAAAGATCAGAGGTTTTGCAGCACCTTTTGGGATTCTTGTGGTTTTCAGTTTTGATGGTGTGTTCTCTCAGTTATTTGTAATTTCTTTAAATTTTTAATGTATTCCATTCCCTTCTTTTGCTTCTTAAACTAAATGAATGAGTAAATGAGGTAGAATCCATTGATTCCAGTGCTCTGCCTTTAAATTTTTTTAGTTTTATATGTTTTCGCCAGTTTGGAGAGGATCCTTGTTCTCCCTTTCCCTCTTCAGCTCCTTGTCATTCTGATCCATCCATACACATAATCAAAAAGCATCAAGACTACTGCCTACCTTGCCCCAACTCAAATTCTACAAAGATCTGGCCTCATCCCCAAGCCCAAAATTATTTTTCCCATTTTTTCAACAAAAACCCTCAAATTTAAATCAAACCTTCCTATCTATTTACTAGCCTAAAATTAGTATCCATTATAAGTCATCTCAGCCCCTTTGAAGACCTTTTGCCGAGATAGACCCGGAGAGATCCCTCTCCTGTCCTCATAGGGCTAGCTACGAGGCTGAGCTTGGTTTGATGTTCCCTTGAGTTTTACCTTATTTCAGCCTAAGGTAGATTCGAGCACTAACATAGTGGCGACTCCGCTGGGGAATAAAATCTCAATGGTTTGCTTTTTGATGTGTTCGTTTCATGAGTTATAGACGGAGTCTGAAGTCACGCCAGGTAGCTTTCGAAACGCTTTTTCCATGCATAAGCGGAAGTAGATAAAAGCTGCTTCAGTCGATCTCCGGTTTAACTTGTGAATGCAGCACTTGATTTTCAAATTACCCCAGTACACTTGTTTGTTCTAGACTTTTGGATGATTGAGTCTAGAAGTCGATAGGCTGAAAATAATCGGTGGTGTCCTTTGGTTTTTGAATAGATCAATACACTGGCTTCAAAAAGGCATACTAGATCAAATCTTGATCCAAATCTTCCTCCAGTATATGAAAACCCAAACCTAATCCCAAGAATTTTCCATCGAGAAGCTCCCATCATTCCTTTGGTCAAATCTCACTCATACCCCACTGTTTTTGAATACATTGAAGATATTGAGTTTGACGATCAGTTTGAGTTATCATTGTTTGAAACTAAATCCGAAAGTGCTACTGGTTCCACCATCATCAATCCTGAGTTCATCAAGTATCTAGAAGTTGAACAAGCAAATAGATCTATTGATAATTATATTCTGAATCTTCGAAACTCCATTATGGCAACCAACATCCCTGAATTCATTGAATCTGCATCCGAAACTCTTGGGCCATCTGAAATTGCATCCGGTTCATGGATTCTCACTGAATCTCCCTTTATCCCTACCATTCCCGTATAGCCTGAGATCTATGATTAGCAATCAGCAGTAGTTCCTCCTCCATCTCCACCGCATACACCTCGTTCATCTACTGCTCCCATTCCACCTGTTTCTCCAAGACAGATTATAAATTCGCCAAGAGCCATGGCTGCTCGATTCGCACCTCTTTTTTTACCTGCAAATTTGGATCCTATGCCCGTTGATTATCAGAGTAATATTCCAATATTTGACGGCACTCCGCAGAGTGTGTCCGCCCAGCAGCACATTGTTAGAATGACAGATTTCTTGGACCTGCATGAAATAGATGAAGATAATGTGTCCATGAGATTGTTCGCCCAAACTTTTGGAGGTGAGGTTCGTAAATGGTTCAGAGCTTTACAGCCCGGAAGTATCAATACATTACAAGAGCTTTAGACACAATTCTTGGATCGGTGGGAGATGAAGAAAGATCCACTGCAAATTACTTCTGAGTATACTAGCATCAAGCATAATCCTGGTGAGTGCGTTCAAGATTATATTATCAGATTCAATATAGTGTATAATGTAATTCCAGATGACTTAAGACCATCTAAAAATTCAGCTCTCCTTAAATTCCCGGATGGTTTCGATCCGGAGATGGCTTATTAATTACGAGACAGAGATACGCCTACCTTGGAAGATATGAAAAAGATTGCTGTTAGTGTTGAGGCAAATCTGAATGATAAGAGAGCTAGGTTGAAAGCAGAAAAGAGAGTGACCATAAAAGAAGAAGCTTCCACATCTACATCAGAACAACACTTGCTTCGTGAGATGGAAAAAATGTTCAAAATAATGACGCTTGACAAGCCAGAACCGCAGATTCGAAATCCCAACAACCGTGGCCAGCAGCAGCCACAATTCAGAATTAAGCAGCGTGAACAGAGAGTACAAGATCCGACAACCCAGTAGCAATTTAAAACACCTCTTCTGTAGAATTTTGTGAGTCAAGATTCAGACGATGACGATGATATAGTAGGGGAGAAAAACCACTTCTTTACTCCTGATGATCTGCCCATTTACATCACTGAAGAGTATGCAGAAAGTTCAGTTGCACAGAAAGATGAAAATTTTATTTTAGCAAATGATGTAGCTCTGGAGGAAGAATCAGATGAATACCAAAGAGGGTATATGAATTCTTTATCTGCTCAGCAGAAGCAATACTCATTGAGAAACATAGATGTGCCCATAAACCCAATTCAGAAGAGAAAAGAGGCTTCAACACCGAAGATGGATTCACCTATACCACAGAAGAAAGGAAAAGAGACGATTGATCCCGCAGCTAACAAATCATCATCAGCAGAAAAGTCAAATCAGCCAAGCATAATGAAGGATAAGGCTGAAAGGAAAGAAGTTCCGGTCAAAGAGATTGAAAAGGTTTCAACTTTTAGTTTAGAGAATGGAATTTCTAAATTAAAGTTATCTATTCCTTTGACAGAAATTATGAAGAACAACAGTTATAGAGGTCAAGTCTCCAAAATTCTGAATTTTGATCCAATGTTTGACACGGTGAATATTGAAGATGATCAGCCCGAATTGATATTTGGGCCTGCTTTAAACGGTGAGTCCCCTGACAGTGATGTTCCTCCCTTTAATATCAGTTTGAGGTTGCATGAATATGTATTTCATAATGCCATGTTCAATTCCGGTGCTTCGCACAATCTTATGCCAAAAGCGATCATGGAAAAGTTGGGTTTAGACATTACAAGGAAGTACCATGATTTTTACTCATTTGATTCCAGCCGAGTGAGATGTATCAGACTTATCAAATATTTGGTTGTAAGTTTAGATCAGATTCCTGCGAAGAATGTCTTGATGGACGTGGTTGTGGCGGACATTCCTCCCCGATTTGGGATGCTCCTTTCTAGATCTTGGGGAGAAAAGTTGAAAGGTACACTACAGTTAGATTTCTCCTATGCAAAAATTCCTTTCTTTGGCCAAATGAGAAAGTTATATCGAGAGCAGAAGATGAAATACATGATAACAAGCAAGGAGAAACCAATCAATCATCCTGTGAATTATGTACATACAGAATTAGAGTCTTTTGTTTTGTTTGCTGATAATTTTAATGATATAGATAGTCAGTTAGTTCAAGCAGAAGATATACCAGAGATTACCGAAAATTTCAGAGAAGTTTTGCAGAAAGAAAGACGAGAAAAGCAAGCTACTGTTGAGCAATCAGCTAAAGACGATGGGCAACAAACAGAAAAAACAGAGTTGGCGCAATTTCAGCACTTAGAGGATGATGAAGATGGTCTTTGGACCATGGATTTCGATGGTGCAGTGGGTAGTGATGGTGCTGGAATTGGTGTTTGGATACGCAGTCCATTTTCCGCTCCGAATAAGGTCCCGAGCAATGTGTGAGTATGTTCCTACAAACTAGCATTTGATTGTTCTAACAATGAGGCTGAGTATGAGGCTCTGATTGCTGGCCTAAAGATTCTAAGAAAGCTGAAAGCGAAAAGAATTGCAGTCTATGGTGATTCCGAGTTGGTGATAAAACAGGTAAAGGGTGAGTTTCAAGCCAAGCATCCTCGCATGAGGGCTTACCATAATGCAGTTTTAGACATTTTGAAGTTATTTTCATATTATACCTTGACGTGTGTGCCTCGCATACAAAATGGTGTTGCTGATGGACTTGCTAAGGCAGCAAGCAATTTAAAAATCCCAATGAATTCCAGCAATAAGTTCGAGATCCATGTGAAGCACCGCCCTACCGTTCCGGATAATCAGAGATGTTGGCAAGTTTTTCAGAACGATGAGGAGATTAGTGATTTTCTGCAAAACAAGGGTAAGTTTAAAGATACCTCCATAGATACAAAACATGATGATGGTAATGATGATATGCAGATAAATCAAATGGAAGTGCTGCAACTTAAAGATAACATCATTCCTAAAGGATTGATTCCTTTAGAGGAACTCTTTGATCAAGACGATGTAGCCCGCAAACCGACATTGAGGCCGACTGAAAAAGGTGTTGAAGAAGTAAATATTGGGACAGCTGAAAACCCCAAGATGGTAAAGTTATCCAAGTCATTGTCACCGGAGGTAAGAGCTGAGTATGTGAGATTGTTGTCTTCATTTGCTGATGCTTTCGCGTGGGATTACTCAGATTTAAAAACGTGTGACACTAATATCATTCAGCATACTATCCCTATTAAACCAAATCAGAAGCCTTTCCGTCAGAACTTGAGGAGAATCAATCCGAAGCTACTACCATCGATTGAGAAGGAGGTAAACAGGTTGTATAAGTCAGGAATCATTGTACCTATCAGATTTTTTGATTGGATATCAAATTTGGTGCTCGTGAGGAAAAAGACAGGTGAGATCCGTTTGTGTATTGATTTCAGAAATTTGAATAAGGTGTCATTAAAAGACAATTATCCGCTGCCAAAAATGGACCATATATTGCAATGAGTAGTTGGAGCATCAAGGATGTCACTACTCGACGACTATTTAGAATATAATCAAATTTTAGTGCATGAGGACGATCGTGACAAAACTGCGTTCACCACTCCATGGGGAACGTTTCATTATGCCAAGATGCCATTTGGTTTGAAAAATGCAGGTGCGACTTTTCAGCGTGCAATGGACATGGCTTTCGCCAATGAGAAAGATGTATTTTTGGTTGTTTACCTTGATGATTTGACTATGTTTTCAAATTTTGATGAAGAACATTTGTATCACTTGAAAGTTGTTTTCCAGAAGTGTAGAAAATATGGCATTTCGCTGAATCCGAAAAAGAGCTTGTTTGCCATGGATGAAGGCAAAATACTTGGCCACATCATATCGAAAGACGACATTCGTGTTGACCCTGCACGTGTTGAAGCGATCCAGCAAATTGAACAGCCCCGAAACAAGAAAGACATACAGTCATTTAATGGTAAAATGAATTTTCTGCGTCGTTTCATTCCAAATCTTGCTGAGCATCTTAGAGAAATCACAAACATGCAGTCAGGTGAAGTGGACAGAAGAGGCGATGAAATCATTCAATTTGGTAAAGTTAGCTCTTTCTTCAGCCCCTATTTTAATCAGCCCGGATTACACACAGGACTTCATTTTGTTTTCGTTTGCTTCTGAGCACACTTTGGCAGGGATGGAGTTGAGAAGCCCATTGCTTTTTTCAGTCGAATTATAAGGGACGGAGCTTTGAAATATAACATTATTGAGAAACAAGCACTTGCTCTTGTGAAGGCCTTAAAGGATTTTTGTGTGTATATACTGCATTCCCACATTATAGCCTACGTTCCTAACGCAACAGTTAAAGATGTCTTGGTACAGGCAGATCCAGAGGGAAGACAGGGGAAGTGGATTGCTGCGTTGTTAGAATATGATGTGGAGATTAAACCAACCAAGCTGATCAAAGGACAAGGACTAGCCAAGCTCATGGCTGAAACAAATCTGCATGCTTTAGACATAAATTTGATCACTGCTATGTCTGATGAGGATGAGGAAAGTGCATCATTTCAGGTATCTGATATTTTTGTTTCTTCCCCTTGGTATGCTGACATTTTATATGTACTTCAGAATTTGTCTCCACCACCCGGGATGCCTAGAAATAAGAGTAGAACTTTGAAGTTGAGGGCTGGAAAGTTTTGCATATTTAATTTTGCATTATATTGGAAAGGCCCTGGTGGAATGTTATTGAATTGTTTGGTAGAGGAAGAAGCCAAAAGAGTGTTGGAGGACTTTCATAGAGGAGACTGCGGGGGCCATCTATTTTGGAAAACCACAACGAATAAGATTCTGAGAGCAGGTTACTATTGGCCTACTTTATTTTCTGATGTATATAAGGCTGTTAAGAGTTGTCACGAATGTCAAATTTTCGAAGGGAAGCAGAAATTACAGCCTTTGCCTCTTAAACCAATTGAAGTTAGTGCACCATTTCAGAAGTGGGGGTTGGATTTCATTGGGGAAATCCATCCGGCATCTTCAGGTCAGCATAGATGGATATTGATAGCAACGGATTACTTCACGAAGTGGATCGAGGCGATTCCCACCCGACAAGCCACGGATGCGGTAATTATTTCTTTTCTTGAAAATAACATTCTGTCACGTTTTGGGTGTCCTAGTAAGATAATCACAGATAATGCAGCGGCCTTCAAGTCTAAAAGGATGGTTGAATTTTGCAATAAGTATAACATCAGCTTGGGACATTTGACTGCCTACCATTCGCAAGGAAATGGCTTGGCGGAATCTTCAAATAAGTCTTTGGTAAATATCATTAAGAAATTGCTGGAAATCAATAAGAAAGGCTGGCACAAGAAATTAGTGAATGCGCTTTGGGCTAATAGGGTAAGTCAGAAAAAATCTATCGGTATGTCTCCCTTTGAGTTGGTGTATGGAGTAGACAGTTTTTCCCACTTCTCTTGCTGTCCCGGTAGTCAAATTGCTTCAGGAAGCCGGTAGTGAGGAAGATCCCATGCAGCGAAGGATAAATCAGATGATTCATTTACAGCAGACACGGGAGGAGGTCTTTCAAAATACATTCAAGTTGCAGGAGCGCATTAAGAATATTTATGAAAGGAAGGCAAAAGCAGATAAGTTTCAGCTGGATGAGGTGGTTTTGAAGTGGGATGCTCGAAATGAGGAAAAAGGCAAGCACGGAAAATTTGAAAACCTTTGGAAGGGTCCTTTTAAGATTGCAGCGTATCGTGGTCAGAACGCCTTTCTTCTCAAGGAAATGAACGGGGATGATTGTCCTGGAGGGCCGATCAATGGTCGGCTGCTCAATCGATACCATTTTTGAGTATTTTCTGCTGATTTCATTATCATTGTATATATCATTCTACTTCTGTTTTATCGCAAGTGTGTACTGATCTCTCGTCCTCAGTCTAGGGCCCGGAGCGAAGGCTATAATTCTGAAGAAGGAGGTTAGTTGGTTTGAGGTTTGTCAAGTCATTTTTATCAGTCTTTTCAATTTTAAAGTCGAGTCAGTCTCAGTCAGTTTTCAGTCAAGTTTCAGTCAATAAATGTGTCAAAGGTTGTGTGTTATCCGTTCAAATAATGACTCCATCGCCCAATGGATGAAGGCACTGTCTAGCTCTTCTAGAGAGCTGCCGTTCTTGGCACCTCCTTGGAGCCACCATCCCCATTGGAGCCAATGTTAGATTCGGTCCTTACAGCCCTCCGTCAGAGATCATTTCGCTTTTTTCATATCATTTTTAGGTGTCTCGTTCACTTCACTTCGTTGCATTTTGCTAGGGGCATGACATTGACTGACGAGAGGGTCTGGTCATCTTGTATTCCCTCATGCTTGTACCTTCTGGGCTCATGAAAACTCCTCAAAAATCGTCGAAGTTCAGGTCACGTCATTCATGATCATAAATGATTATTTTCGTCAACAAGAGTTTTTTAGTCCTAGAGTCTAGGGTTTCAGTCTTTTGATATATTTAATAAATTCCCGCAGGCCATGAGGATGGTTTCAAAAAGGTTCTTGATTCAAATTTTCATCATCAAAAACATTTGAAGACATTTCTAGTTCAAAAGTCTGTTTTGAACTAGAAACTGTCAAATTTATTTTTTGTAACAAATATGTGTTTTTTCCATCATAAAATTTTTCAATGCAGCCTCTGGTCTTTGCCGAAGCCGAAATGCCAAAATCCCTGCAAATATCAAATCATTCCATCAGTCCTAAAACTCAGAAAAACAGTGAAAATCCAAAAGACAGAATTGCATTAAATGATAAAGTGCCAAATTGCAAAACAATACAAAGTGGGTTGTGGAGGAAATAAAAACCAAATATGATTCTTGTGAGATATTTCTCAAGCTATATAAACCATTGGAGACAATTTATTTTCACAAGTTTTCAAAGCCAAGGTCGAATTGGAGTGTTGAAGGGCGAAAGTCTTGTTTTGAAGCCGTGAGAGTGAACTAACAGTGTGCGTGGCGCATACAAGTGGCGCACGGCGCATAGGGAGCGCGCGGCGCACTGGCATTAGTTGCCAGTGTATTTTTACACGCGCGCGATGCATACACAGCGCGCTGCGCATTGGGCATGCATGCGGCGCATAGAGCCCTAAGGCCAGAAAATTTCACTCCCTCACCCAAATTCGTTCCAAAAAGTCTCATTCACCTGCAAGTAAGTTATTCAAGCTTGCTTATTGATTCATGGATATGCTATGGTGTTTCAAACGTGAAGAAAACAAGTGTTTGATATGGTGAACGTTAAACCCTATATTCATTGCCAAATTCGCTCCATAGGGTTTTGAAACAAATGTTGGTGATATTATTGGGGTTTCAAATCTTAGGTTATTGACATATATGCTCATGCCATCTATTGTCATTGCTGTCACTGCTTATTATACACCACAGCCTCAGAGTCTTTTTCCTATTCCATCATTGCTGTCACTGTGATTACCATACCATTGTCTCACTGTTTGTCATTTCTGTTATAACACAGTCCCATATCCACTATCCTACATCCTCCATTGACAAAGCCTAATTGTTACTGCAAGGGCTATTTCTTTGTCCTACACTACACTACACTCATTCCTATTCACTTGTCAAATCCCCATGTAGTCAAGAAGTGGCTGTTTTCCCATTCAAACTCACTTGACAGTACTTTTATCATTGTGGTTTTCCTATAGCACCTTGATACATATGTGACACATTTGGGATTATAGCATACACTGAACTCTTGTTCTCACTATACCTATATCAGCATATATTTTTCAAACATCTTGATTTCAGTGCCATGTCAGAGACGGATTCAGTTTATGAGCAGGGGTATGACAGTGATTCCACAGCAGAGGCTAATGTGCCACGGAGGTCTCACAAAAGTGGAAAAAGTGGTAGACATGTCAGGGAAGAGCCTACTTCTTTGGCTCAATTACAGGCTTGCCCGCTTGCAATGGATTGTTTTCAGCATCAGTCATGTTTCCAATACTGTGAGATGATTTCCCAAACTCAGCATCATCATGAGCTAGCTCGCCTATTTGTTCTACATTTACATGATGGCCGTGTAAACCTTGCCAGAGTAAACTTCATTCTATCACCAGAGACCATTGCTCAGGCCACCGGGATACCAAACGTAGGAGAGAAATGGAACAAACGACAGCAGCTAGAGAAATCCTATTATGAGCCCTATATCAGACCTAGATATATGAGGCAGCTGAGCAGGGTATTTCCATTCTGATTTCTGAGGGATGAGTATGCGCCATTGATGAGATTGATCATTCGATATTTCAGTTGTGAGGGCAGATTCTCGCGCCTCTATGCGTACCATATCTGTTTGTTGATGCATTTCATGAGGGTACGTATGATGAGAATTACATACTTCATGTACCGTAACATGGAGCGGATGACATTTCTTGTACAGAAGAAGACCCCAGCGCAGCAACATAGCAGCATATATCATTACGCGCTGATCAAAATCATGGTGGTACATTAGCTCACACAGCAGGGCATCGCATGGGATGAGTTCATCTCCCGTGATTTCTTTGCAGCGTCACAGCTACCTCCCGAGGTAGTTCATGATGAGGGAGAGCCTTCACACCAGCTTGATATTCCTGAGGCTGAGCATATCAGCGCTCCAGTGTATGTGACATATCAGCGAGGCCACAGAGCCTTATGTGCAGCTACACGACGAGTAATATCTCCACCCGGGGTGGAAGGGGTCTCATTGACTTCATCAACAGCGCGAGTACTATCTCCACCTAGGGTGGAAGGGGTCTCGCCTTCTTCATCAGCACAGGTACAGGTTCAGGACAGAGGCAAGAGGCCTATGCACGATGAGGGCCCTTCAGGAGGCCGAGACACTAATTTTACACTCATCGATGTTGATGCGAGCTCTCCTAGCTCGAAACTGAGGGAGGTCATCCAGGAGCAGAAAGCGGAAATTGGTACTTTGACAGAGAATTTGCAGAGAGAACAGTGGGTGATAAAGTACTTGGAGCAGCAGAACAAACATCTGGAGGATCAGCACACACTTGTAGAGCTGCGGCGAATCCGTGAAGATCGACAATTGGCCGGAAGAGACCAGGTGACATGACACCGGCTGATCACGATAATTTCCTCACGCATGTTAACATTCATCTGGAGAAATTGTTGGAAAAGGCCAATAGAGACAAAGACATGCTCCGTCATATGAAAGATGATTATTGGGCCCGCATGCACGTCTGCAAAGCAAAAATGAAGATTCTGAGGAGAAGGTTGAGCAGAGCACTGAAACGGCGAAAGAGGCCTGATCCACTCCATATTTTGGCCGAGGCTTCATTGGCTGAGCATGAGGCATGATGGGGGATCTTTGCTCCAAATTTCAGTAAATTTGGAGAGGTTTTTGTCATTTTGGAAAATTTTGGTCTCAAAACAGGTTTTTCCGCCCAACGCGTAGCGCGTCACGACGCGCGCTTATGATTGGGACACTTTTTGGAGGAAAAATTTGTATTTTTGGATTTTTCATGGTAATTTATGCATGCTCAGAAATGGCCAAAGAATTTCATCAAGTTCTGGATGATCAAAAGGGCCAAAAACACCATGAAAATCACCTTTCTGCCACCTTTTGCACCAGCAGGAAGTACTTGTGGGATAATGAAGTTTTGGAGGGGAAAATGAGCTCCAAATTGAGAAATTCCACTTGGGTTGGATAGCAGACATCCAGGGCTTTCCAACAAGCTATCATGAGCTTAAGTTTGATTCTAGGAAGTGCTCCAAAAGCAGGTCCAAAGGCGCGCGGCGCATAGAGATTTGGCGTGCGGCGCATAGAGATTTTTGGTCAATTTTTCATCTTCCAGCTCAGAATTTCGGCGAGTTGGACCAGTTTTGATTGTGGATGTAATTTTTGAGTTATATTGACATAATTTTGTGGTTTTAATGTAACTTTGATTCAATTTTACCTATTCTAGATGATTCACTCTCAAAAAAGTGAAAATCAAGTGAAAGAATCAGTTTCCTTCCTTTTAGAGGCAAGTTGTTTGGCTGCCTAGATTTTAGCTCCTTGTTTAGAATTGGTTCAAAATGCTCCTAGAAGCATGAGCTCGACCCCTAGAGGCATGGAAAGGGGTTAGAATTATCTATTTATTGTATTTTCTGAGACACTTTCAGGGTTGGACTCTTGGGAAAAGTTTGGCACACTATTGTACATATTTTCTGAATTTTGGCTAAGGAAAGATCAGAGGTTTTGCAGCACCTGTTGGGATTCTTGTGGTTTTCAGTTTTGATGGTGTGTTCTCTCAGTTATTTGTAAGTTCTTTAAATTTTTAATGTATGCCATTCCCTTCTTTTGCTTCTTAAACTAAATGAATGAGTAAATGAGGTAGAATCCATTGATTCTAGTGCTCTGCCTTTAAATTTGTTCAGTTTTATATGTTTTCGCTAGTTTGGAGAGGATCCTTGTTCTCCCTTGCCCTCTTCATCTCCTTTTCATTCTGATCCATCCATACACATAATCAAAAAGCACCAAGACTACTGCCTACCTTGCCCCAACTCGAATTTTGCAAAGATCTGGCCTCATCCCTAAGCCCAAAATTGTTTTTCCCATTTTTTCAACAAAAACCCAAAAATTTAAATCAAACCTTCCTATCTATTTACTAGCCTAAAATTAGTATTCATTATAAGTCATCTCAACCCCTTTGAAGACCTTTTGCTGAGATAGACTCGGAGAGAGCCCTCTCCTGTCCTCGTAGGGCTAGCTACGAGGCTGAGCGTGGTTTGATGTTGCCTTGAGTTTTACCTTATTTTAGCCTAAGGTAGATTCGAGCGCTAACACAGTGACCAATAGTAGCTAATTTACAGTATCTTATAACGTGACCAACTTTTGGTCGTTTTTAGCTTAGTCATTAATTGGTTATCTCAATTTTGTCATCTAGTTGTATATTTGGTCATTGATTTAGTCACTGATTTGATCATTGATTTAGTCACTGATTTAGTCATTCATTTGATCATTGATTTGGTCTTTGATTTGGTTATTAAATGTCACAATTAATGACTAAATATACAACAAAATATATTACTATATGATCACCTGAGAAAACCAATTAATGACCAAAGAAATATGACCAATATGTTGGTCGTGTTATAAGATACTGTAAATTAGCTACTAATAGTCATATATATGCAAATTTTAGTCATTGTTTGAAACCAATTAATGACCGAATAAATATGACTAAATTTTAGTCATGTTATAAGATACTGTAAATTAGCTACTAATAGTCGTATATATGCAAAATTTAGTTGTCATTTGTAGTCACAATTTTATCATTTGCAGTAGCCATTTATTCATTATATAACGACTAATTTAGTAGTTTATATTCATTTCATTTACTTTCATTAATAATCATTATAAATGACTAATTTAGTCGTATATTCATTATATTTGTGTTCATTATTAATCAACATAAATTAATTTGTATGATTTAAAAAATGTCATACAATTTGCATGTTCATCTAATATGAAAACACAAAGTCGCATATTTTAATTACAATACTAAACAACATCAAGTGCAACTATAAATAATTTCAACCACATAAATTATATTATATGAAATGTTAAAGTATTACAATATGAGTTTCCAACTTAATATTAGTTGGACTACAATTTACACATGAAATGATGTTTCATCACTTCAAAACATTATCGTTGTGTTATGAAGGCATTACAGGTGAATTCACCAACTCTGAAGACTTGACCATTAGTCTTTATATGTGTGTCTTATGCGAGATATTGGCTCTAAGAGTATCACCAGACCAATTCTCCTCTCTCTTTTTGCATTTGTTGCTCCAATGTTATTACTCTCCTCTTTTTTCAATTCATGCTTCTTACCATCAATACTGATTTCATTTTCTGAAAACAAAAGAAAATACAGTGCAGTGTAAGACATGAAAAACAATGAACACTAGAATATAACATAAATTAGACTATAAATAGTTTATACAACATATACCTTAACATCAACAATGTCAAAGCAATTCTCCTTCAGCATCAATTTCTGCAAAATAAATGTCAAGTTATTCTTTCCCATTTCTCAACATGCTACATACGATAAATTGAAAATCACGTAAAACCAAGAACAAACCTTTTTCTAACCAAAACAAACAAATAAACAGTGCCTCTAATAAAACTTCATTATAATATTAGCAAATGAAAAGAGAGCTAGTGGACCATTTGTGTTGTTTGACTTTGCCTATTTTTGTTATAAAGTGCTCGAGTTTCAGGAACCAACAAATGTGAGCACGAGCTAAAAACTAACCAACCATTCACTTTTCAACATGAGAGATCACAGATAAACCACAAAATTGATCAAGCATTAAAATTGTGAGCAGACTACCTTGAAATTTTATTCTTGAGAAATACCTCAAAATCCCCTCGTTTCTAATAAGCTTCATGGCTATGTACCTCCATCCTTGATTTCCCTTGATATATCTTGAATAAATAATATCCCTTCAACAACCACTTTTGCGAGAATCCTACCAAGTAACTCAAGAGCCTTGGGTGCATCAATAGTAGCATCCTCCAATGAAAATAGTACAGTCTCCAAACTAGAAACATCAAAATTATATATAGTTATAATTCATAATCGCACATGACCATAGACTGTAGCAGTCTTAAAATAAAATCAAACTTGAATAAGAACAAACACAAAATTTCAATTTTGTGGTTTATATGATAGCCATTTGATAATAGCTCACTCAGCATCCATGTTTCAAGCAGTATTTGGTGTCTTTTTATGTGGAAAATTTTCCAATGGGGCTAGATGTTTTGACCTTTTCTGTTTGGATCTAAGCTTAATATGAATATGTATTGGATTTTTGTTTTAAATGAAAACATAGGTTCTTCTTTTTCCTTTTCTGTTTTTCTCCCTTTACATATATATGTTGTGAATTTGCATAATTTTAAACAAAATAAACAGTCATGTTAATATGTTTTAACATATTGCAATTTTAAAAATAAATATACAATTTTAAAATTTATAGCTAGAGTTTTGGATTCAATTCAATTTGAACCAAATAAGAGTGTGGCATTAGTCACTATTTTAATAATATACTAATACTGATAACCAAAAAAGTGTCTTTTTGAGTTGCCTATATCTAATGGCTAATAAAAGAATCCTTTACACAGGTATCACATAGGAATGTTAACCATAAATCATTTTGGTATAACATAGGAAAGTTGACGACATTACAACATCTCTACCATGTTGATGATTGAATTATGTGAATGAGGATGGAAGGCGATCTGAGATTTTTTTTCGCTAAGGGTTTCTGAATGGCTCGACAATCGGGGATGACGCAATATGGAGGGGGCTCTG
The DNA here is from genome assembly GCA_034641835.2 of Pinus albicaulis. Taxonomy (NCBI): domain Eukaryota; kingdom Viridiplantae; phylum Streptophyta; class Pinopsida; order Pinales; family Pinaceae; genus Pinus; species Pinus albicaulis. The sequence goes on from CM076584.1 coordinate 784,873,675, forward strand.
ACACACACTGCAGCATCGCGGTCTCGCGGACGATCACATGTGTCAGCCCTGGGGTAGGGTTTCTGCTGAGACTGCCTACACCTATGGTAGCCTCCCGATTTTCACCTATCCCTTATTTCCTTTCACTGTCGCAACCATCGATCGACCTGCATCGAATGCCATGGAGGACAAGCTGCTAGATTATCCCCCGGACCCATTGGAGAACGAGCTATTGGATTATTCCCCGGACCCATTAGAGGGCTTACCGATCTGGTCCACTTTGCGACACTCCTCGTCTTTTTCGTTCGCGCAGGCACCTCCCGCATCTGCAGTTTTTCCAGATGGATCTAGGGCTTCCACCTGGCCTCATTTTTCTCTAGAGGGATCTTCTTCCCTAGCCTACCACTCTGATTCTCCGCCATCTGCATTGTTAGAGTGCTTCCCCCCCCTCGCTTCTTGTAGTCGATTCGGTGCTATCTGTGTTGTTATCCCCTTCATCTCACCATTTTCTGACATCCGTCCTATTGTCGCAGTCCTCCCCCCCTCCTTGGGATATCTCCTCCTCCCTGGATCCTATACCTTCATTTCCCGCTTCTACACCCCCTTTACATATGCCGAACTTGCCCCTGACTAAACCCTCACGAACGAGATCACGCCCCCCTCCATCTGGGTGTTTTGCGGGCACTCTCCCTATTGATCCACCCTCACATTCAATCAGGATGATCGAGGAACCTACCTCAGACTTGGTAGGGGAGCAACCCTCCCTTGGATCTCAACCGCGCTCATCTAGGAAGTCGAGATGTGTTAAGAAAGGTAATAAGGGTATCGACCTCGCATTCAGAGACCAAAACAGGATGGGTGATGTACTTGACACGGCAGAGAGGGTTTTGGTCGGACACATTCGGGGCCGGAAATACAACACGAAGAAAATTCGGCTGTGGATTGTGGAGATCTGGGGACAGTTTATTGATGCTTTACCCTTTGTCATCATTCTCCCCAAAGGATGGTTCGCACTCAGTTTCAGTCGACCAGAACACCTGCAATGGGTACTTGCCCATTATTGGCACATAGAACAAGCCCCAGTCCTGTTGAAGAGATGGAGCCCTCTATTCGACCCTGAGTGAGAGCACTTGGGTGCTGGACCCATCTGGGTTCGATTACCTGGGCTACCTATGCATTTTTGGTCTGAGGATACCTTCGCACACATTGGCAATGCTCTTGGGTCCTATCTTGATCATGACAAATCTTATATTGCAATTGGTATCATGACCATGGCTCGGATTTTGGTACATTTTGACACCAGAGAGGGCTTGGAAGAGTCCATTACATTGCGATGGAAGTAATTTATCCAAATCCGACCCCTGGATTATGAAGGTGTGCCTTATCGATGTAGAAGATGTCACGAGGTCGAGCATCTCTACAAGGACTGCCCACTCCTATAGAAGAAGGCTCCACAGTCCCTGCCAACTGAATATGTTCCTGCATCAACTCCACAGGCACAGGTGCCCACTCGAAAGACTTCTCAACGTGGTTGACCCCCTCAAGCCAGTGTTCTGAATGAAGCCCCTACTTCTCATCCACCTCGACCCCCTTCGCCACGCATTACTCGCTCTAGAGCAGTTGCCGCACAGCCATCTGCGAGTATTACTTCACTCCCTTACTCTGCTTCTGATTTTTCTGTTGTATCTATTGTTATTCAATAATTGGTCCTCTCTGTATCTGGGTCGACATTCCCCTCCTCTCCTCTCCCTTTGTCTGTGACCCCTCCTTCTATACCTTCTCCCACTCTCCCCCTCTCCTCTAAGGCCTCATCCGACTCTACGGGCAACCACTCATACTTTCTTAGATCCCTCTCCAAGCTATCTGCATCCCCCCCTGTGGATTAGCTATTATTCCCCCCTCCCAAGATTGAGGTATCTTCTCGTGGTCACAAATCATATATTTCTAAAGCCATTGTCCAAGCTAGTCAGGAGGTAGCCGATGGACGTCAACACACTCTCAATAGGGTCCTTAGAGCACAGACAGCCCATGCATCTGTTCCCTCATGATTATTGTCTCCTTCAATTGATGTGGCCTTGCAAGTCAGGTCAAAATACTTGCACTTCGTCGTCTATTTGAATCCACCCCTTGTGATATTATTTTCCTCCAAGAGACCCTTGGCCCTGAATCATCGATTGTCAATATTCTTCAAGGCATGCGCCTTGGATGGAACTTTCATGCCCTGGATGCTCGTGGCCGATCGGGCAGCATTGCACTAGCAATCAATCCTCGGTTGATAAATCTCCTTAATATCTAGGGAGGAAAGGGATACTTGGGGGCCAACATACAATCGACTGAATTCGAATCTCCCTTTTGCATCTTCAACATATAGGGGCCGTGCTCTAATCGACTCACATTCTGGGATCATTTCCTCAACCTCCCCCTCATGAATCATGACTGCTCATACTCAGTGGCCACCTCAATATCTCTCTCGATCAGGCTGAATCATGGGGACATTCCGCTCAATTTGATCCCCTATCTGAACAGATTCAGACCCTCATTGAAATGCACCAGCTTGTGGACATCCCGTCCCCCAAACTACAACCTACTTGGCACAATAAGAGGACAGGACAAGCCTCCCTTGCCAAACGATTGGACAAATTCTTGGTCCATGAGGAAATTCTTGCCCATATCCCCAACCATCGGCAGTGGGTTGGACAGGGGGGACTCTCTGATCACTCTCCCATTTTTATGGAACTTGCTGGACGCACACCAAAGCCAAGGGCACCCTTGAAATTAAATGCTACATGGCTTGAGGATGCATCCTATGTTAAAATTGTCACTCAGTACTGGACTAACCATATAGGACCACCGGACCTAGACCCCTCTACTCTCTTCACCTACAAGATGAAAGAGGTCAAGAGGCTCACCAGGGTTTGGGCAAAGGAGAAGCGGAACTTGCTGCAATGAGTTCGTCTGACCATCGGGGATTTGAAACGGATGAATCAAAGGCGCTCATCTACTTGCTGGAATCTAAGCGCACTAAGATCCTGAAGGCCCGCGAAGAGACATGGCACCTCCGAAGTAGGGCCATCTGGCTGAAAGCTGGGGATGAGAACACTAACCAACCATTCACTTGTCAACATGAGAGATCATAGATAAACCACAAAATTGATCAGGCATTAAAATTGTGAGCCGACTACCTTGAAATTTTCTTCTTGAGAAATACCTCAAAATCCCCTCGTTTCTAATAAGCTTCCTGGCTATGTACCTCCATCCTTGATTTCCCTTGTTATATCTTGAATAAAGAATATCCCTTCAACAACCAGTTTTGCAAGAATCCTACCAAGTAATGCAAGAACCTTGGGCGCAACAATAGTAGCATCCTCCAATGAAAATAGTACAGTCTCCATCCTAGAAACATCAAAATTATATAAAGTTATAATTCATAATCGCACATGACCATAAAATGTAGCAGTCTTGAAATAAACTCAAACTTGAATAAGAACAAACCCAAAATTTCAAACTACCCTTCAGTAAGTTGTCCCTGATTTAGCAAGAAAGGCTCGAACTTGCATAAATATGTATGTAGATTCCCCAAAAGATCAATTTCAACATCTTTCTTGACAAAAGAATCTAATATCCAAAGCGAAATTTCCTCTATGAAGCCACATAGCAGAAGATGCAGGATATCCAATAGAGGAAGCATGAGAATTCTACCTTCTTTAGCCAACATTCTTGATGCTTGTGCTGATATATATCTGGAGAAT